>BLBF01000040.1:33430050-33459832 GCA_015471245.1 Laticauda colubrina
GATGGCAGATGAGATTCTGCTGAAACGTTGCTACAACTTTAACAGAACTACAATGACGTGGGATAATACCCGAAGGAAGCTAAACAGCACACATGTAAGTACCTGCGAAAGCCTAAGAAAACAAATATATATGTGTGTGTGTGTGTGTGTGTGTGTGTTTATGTCTAGTTGTGTTTGGCTCTTTTCCCGTGTAAGATTAATAGTATCTTGGTGACGTTTTGGTGAGGTCCCACTCGCCATCCTCAGGCTGGTGTTTTCAGCTTCATCACAGAGCAAGCAAGAAGCTGAAAGTACCAACCTGAGAATGGCAAGTAGATCTCGCTGAAACATCACCAAGATACTCTTAATCTTGTGTGGAAAAAGATCCAAACACACCTAGACCTAAATATCTGTACGCGTGAAAATCTATGAAGATATATATATTCATATATATTCATATATATTCATATATATTCATGTGTGTGTGTGTGTGTGTGTGTGCGCGTGTGTGCTGTTCAGCTTTTTTCGGGTATTTTCCCAGGTCATTGTAGTTGTGCTTTTAAAGTTGTAGCAACGTTTCAGCAGAATCTCATCTGCCATCATCAGCCTTCTGTATAGTGTTCATTTCTGAGTCAGACTTTCACAGCTGTTTCTGTTTTAAATTTTGGGCTAGCCTACAGCTGTGCCAGAATGGTTTTTTCTTCATCCTGATTGGTTGGGAGTCTTGGTCTGTGTTTATTGGTCTTGGAGTTTGCTGTGTTCTGCTTGATTGGTGATAATAGATAATATCTATTATCATCAATATTAAATCACCAATATCACCAAGATAATATCAGAAGATATTATCTTCTGTCTGTTTTGTGGCTTTTTTGTGTCTTGATTTGTGTCTTGAATATATTCCCGTATTGGAGGCTTTTAGTGCAGCTTGGCTCCAAGTAAATGGACGACTATCATTTGTTAGGAACCTAGGATTCTTCTGGGTGCCTGGTTGGGGTTTGTTTGAGCTGGATGTATCAGGGGGGATCTGTTTGCCTGGCCAGTGATGTGGAGATTTTTTTTGTGAGTGCAGGCTTCCAAATGATTGACAGTCTGGTGGAATCATCTTTTCTATTCATGCTTTCAGGTCTTTTTTCAGTCTCTATGGATTCTCTGATAATTCTGTGGCTGGGGTTTTCTATAGTGGCAAGGGATTTGGTGCCTTTGAAGTTAATGCTATGGCCTGTGGCTTTCATGTGTTGGATGGGTGAGGAAGTGTGTTCCAGCTTTTTTACTGCATTTTTGTGTTCATCCAGGTGGTACTTATTCTTCTATTGGTCTGTCCAATGTATGTGGTCTGTCCAATGTATGTGGCCGGGAATGATTCACAGGGAACTTCGTATATGCCTTGGTTTTCCAGGTCAGTTTTACCTTTCGGGTTTCTAAGGATGACTGTTATATTTTTGTCTGTTTTGAAAGCAGTCTTAATGTGATGCCTGTGTAATATCTTATTGATTTTGTCTGTAGTATCTCTTATGTAGGGCAGGACAGCTGTTCCATAGGTCTGTTCATCTTCTAGGTCTCCATTAGGTCTTAGTGTGTTTTTGTGGATCAAGCCGGTTATTTTGTTTTTGTGGAAGCCATTGGCTGTCAGTACTTTAGTCAGGGTGCATAGTTCAGTCTTTATGTGTGTCTTGTCTGCCAGGCATTTGAGTCTGGTGATTAGTGTTTTGGCCACAGAGTTTATCTATGCTAGATGGTGGTGGGATTGGGCGTTGAGGTAGCGGTTGGTGTGTGTTTTTTTTCTGGTATACGGTGTGTCCTAGTGTGCCATCTGTTTTTTTGTAGATTAGTACATCTAAGAATGATAGTTGTTTGTTTGTTTCCGTTTCCATGGTGAACTTGATTTTGGGGTGTGTGTTGTTTAGGTGTGCTAGGAAATTGTTTAGGTTTTCTTTTCTATGGGGCCAAATCACAAATGTGTCATCGATGTATCTTAACCATAGTTTGGTTTTGTAGGTGGCATTAGCCAGGGCTCTGGATTCGAATTCTTCCATGAACAGATTTTCAATGATGGGTGACAGTGGTGATCCCATAGGGGCTCCTTCAATTTGCTTGTATCTTTGTCCTTTGTATATGAAATATGTGTTGGTTAAGCAGTGTTCTGTTAGTTCCATGAGGTCTTTAGCTGGTTGGTATTTATTTTTGATGATTTCAAGAGTTTCTTTTATTGGGACTTGAGTGAATAGTGAAACCACGTCGAAACTTACAAGCAGATCTTCTTGTTCCATGTGTAGATCTTTGATCATATCTAAGAAGGGGTATGCGTTTTGTACATGTGAAGCTGCAGTTTCAGCATGGGTCTGTAGCTGTTTTGCTAAGTGTTTAGCTAGGTTTTGTAGTGGTGCTCCTTTGGAGCTGACTATGGGTCTGAGAGATATGCCTTCTTTGTGTATTTTTGTGAGGCCATATATTTGGGGGCATCTGGAAGATTTTTCTCTTGGGATGATCATCTTTTGGATCTCTTTGCTCATGTGGCTGATTATAATTTTCTTCATAATGGAGACCTAGAAGATGAACAGACCTATGGAACAGCTGTCCTGCTCTACATAAGAGGTATTACAGACAAAATCAGTAAGATACTACACAGGCATCACATCAAGACTGCCTTCAAAACAGACAGAAAAATACGTGGATTTCAGTCCATATTCAACCACAGGAATTCACTCGAAGACTTTGAGCTATCACTCAACCTTACAAATTTCAGAGATAGTAGGTTGCAGTGGAATGAGCAAGTGCTATTTGTGCTACCCATGTCTTCTAAACAAAAGGCAGAATATAAATCTGATAAATGAATAAATAAATTATAAAGAATCCAGCCCCTGGCCACAAAAAGCTTGCCCAACCTATTTGAAAGTGTCCGCACTTAGAGCTTAGAAAGCTCTAAGCAAATCTCTTTTAAAAATGTTACATACATTGATGCTTAGCAGCATAAAATTTCGGGATATAAATTGCATGTTCTGCAATCAGGAGCCATACAAGTTTAGCGTGCCTCTTTTTAAGAACATTCACATAATGTCCCATTTGGTTTTCTGAGAGAGAACTCTGTGCTGTGTGGAACATTTGCAGAAAACTCAAATCCAAACTAGAATGCCAGTTATCATGCCATGTGCTCCTTTCATTCAAACTGTGTGCCAAATCTATTCCTGCCTAGTTACCTAATGCATGCAACAGCATGTAATTACTTCTGAAATACATGCTTACAAATAATGAAGCAATTAAATATATCACTTACCCACCATAATTGAAGTGACCTAGTAAACCTTAATTAATATGAAATTTTCAGGTTTTGTATCTCTTGTGTCCTCAAGTTCCCAACATTTGGCATGTTACTTTGTGCTCTTTGGCCAACAAAAGAAACACTAGTTTATCTCAATGCAGACTTTTAGAAATATATTTATAGCATTCACAAAATGTAAAAATGCTCTTCTGTCTCAAGAGGCTATTTATGCCATAATAGAGTTATTTTAAGGCAATGTGAACCAATTCATATCTTATTTAATCAACCAAAGATTGATTAAAGGCACAAACCTATTGAGAGCCTTTATTACAAGATTCCTGTTCATCTATCCCCTGTTGGAATGAAATCATGCCACATGTCACTGCACAACTAATGCCAGGAGGCAATATCTTTGGACACATGCCAAAGCACATATTCCATTCCCATCCCCTCCCTTTAGTCAAAGTTTGTCTGCCATGGTTACTAATTCATTTTTTTTTTCTCTTGAGGCAATGGCAAGAGTAAGGCATCCAGAACTTGTGCCCTTTCCCAGTGGAAAATTATGTATGATGAATTGTAGTTCACCAGCAGAGGAAGATTTCTAATGTAAAACATTCCAATTTCAATTTCTGGCATTCACAGACTGGTAAAGAAAAGGCTTCTAACTGAATCTGAATCAAGAATCAAAAGTCACCAGGATAGATAGTCAAAGGGGACAAATAGGAAAACTTCCTGTATTATCTGGGTTGAGGCCAAACAGCAACTATGTCATATTGGGCCTTTTTAAAGAAAATGAGTTCACTGACAGCATCCTTTATCAGGGGTCCTGACAATCCAAGGCATACAATCCAACCATACATTAATCCCCTAAATACAGCGAGCATTATTCAAGACTTAGAAAATAAATTAGGTTCCATTTGGGTTCTAAAAGATTCTAAAACAGCTACCAGATGAACCTCTCTTAGGAAATTATTCTACAATCAAGATGCTACAATTAACCCAACCAACCAACCAACCACCCAATTTATATAATTAACAAAACCTGGAGAAATAGTTTTACTGAAATCTTAAAGCCCAAGTAAAATATGTTCTTAAAGTATTTAAGATTCTCTACATTTTAATGACATGACTTTGAATTCTACCCAGACATGGAACAGAACCATTGGTTTAATATGATACTGCTGGACAGTTTCTATTAACAGTCTTCCTGCTTTAGCTTGAACCAGCTGGTGTTTGTAAGTTATGTTCAAAAACAGCCCGAGGAATCATGCATTGAGGGAATTATAGACTGGTGTGCCATTCTCAATACTAAATTGAGAACAGTTGTTTTGTGCTGAAAAGAGCACTTGTGACTCTTGCAATAATGCTGCTTTCACAAGCCTGTTGATGATCCAAACTCTGTCAAGGATCTTGGAGTACTCATCTCTAGTGATCTAAGTGCTAGAGCCCACTGTAACTACATAGCCAAAAAGATGTTAAGAGTTGTTAACCTAATCTTAAGTAGCTTTTTCTCTAGTAATAGTACACTAATAACTAGAGCATGCAAAACATTTGCTAGACCACTACTCAAATACAGCTCATCAGTCTGGAACCCACATTACATATCTGATATTAACACAGTTGAGAAAGTCCAGAAATATTTCAAAAGAAGAGTTCTCCACTCCTCTACTCATTGCAGAATACCTTATGCCACCAGACTCGAAATTCTAGACCTAGAAAACCTAGAACTACATCTCCTTCGGTCCGATCTAAGTATAGTATATAAAATCATACATTGCAATGTCCTACCTGTCAATGAATACTTCAGCTTCAACCATAACAACACAAGAGCAAACAATAGATACAAACTGAAGGTTAACCACACCAAACTTGATTGCAGGAAATACGACTTCAGCAACAGAGTAGTCAATGTCTGGAATACTCTCCCTGACTCTTTGGTTTCTTCCCCAAACCCCAAAAACTTTAACCTTAGACTGTCTACTACTGACCTCACCCATTTCCTAAGAGGTCTGTATGAGGCATGCATAAGCACACCAACTTGCCTACCGTCCCTATCCTATTGTTTCTTTTATTTTTTTTATTTTTTATATGTATCCATGTATTCATAACTATGTATATACTTATACCTATTATCTTGTGAGCAATTGACAAACCAAATAAATAAAAATAAATAAAATAATCTCAACAATAAGTATGAACCTGATGTTGCAACTCTGTTCAAAGCAGGCCAAATGTCCTTTAACCATTATGGACAAACTATGGACAATTATTGGTGCTTATTCACTAAACTTGTTCACTAAACCAGTAAATTTGTTACTGATTGGCTCACCTAAATCAAATGAAAATGACAGCTTGAGTTTGATGTTATCCATATATTTGTATACTAAAACCTAGCCTGCCATTTTCATAGACATGAAACAGCATGGAATATTTTTTTAAAAGATATCTGGAAACTGCTAACCTCTGCATCACATTCTGGAATCAGCATGTAAACAAAACACAGTATCCCCAACAACAATAGGCTATCCAGAAGTTTGATGCATCAATGCTGCTAGCAGCACAAGGCATCTTTGCTCATTTTCATACTGATCATAGAGGGAAATTATTGCTTAGATAGAGAGTTTTGGAGCACATTTTATACAGAAGGCATCAAGTTCAAATCTTGTCCAAGATTTGTTTGTTTCCAATAAAACAATCAAATAAGAGATAATGGAGAAGAATCTGTCTAAATCCTAGAAAGCTACTGCTGGTTTAAGTAGAACAGGGATTATAAAGGTGTGATCCTCCAGATTTTGATTGCTGTATTGGACATTGACTATTGGCCTCTGTGATTAAGACTACTAAGAATTGATGAGGCAAAGATTTTCTACTCCTGGAATAAGCCATACTAGGCTTCTAATTTGGCAGGATTATCCTGCTCCCTCACACTTTTCTTTAATGTTCTGTCCCTGCAATCTATTTCTTACTTTCTGCCATAATTATCTACTCTGCCTTTTGGAACAGACCTTAACCTGTTACATCAAACTGCAGTTTTTGCTTGCACCATCACAAATTTTAGCTTCTTTTCCCCTTCTGAATATTTATCACTATAATTCCTTTTAGTAAAGGCCAATATATGTTTGAAAACCAAGCTTTACTGATGAAAATAAATGTGTATTCACTTTCTTTCCCAGAGCATAAAAGACATTCACAATTTTATATGATTTTTTTATTCCCACAATACCATATACTGGATTTTGTTGTAACTAAGATCACCATCAGCTCTTAAACTAAAATCTAAGCATATCTAATTCATATTTCCAAATGCAGAAAACAAGTGAGGTATTAAACCAAAAATAAATGAAGCTGCTACATGAGCCAGTGCAAAATTACCAATGAAGAAACTTCAATTAAATTGAAGGTAAGATTATTGAAAAAACAACTTATATTTCCACATCCAATGCAGTCATGACAATAGTAAGAAAAACATTTGAGCTCTTGCCAAGCTGAAAAATCTCAGTGTGTAAAAAACAAGTATTTGAAGTTTCTAGCAATGCAGCTGTTTGTTGCAACAAGTTGTTTCTTTTGAATGTTTGATATCTAACAATTTAGAGGTTGAAGCCAAAACTCAAGTAGGTTGTATTTGCAGATTTATTCCACAAGAATGAGGCACAAGGGATGCTTATTCTTTGCCTTTCAAGGATACCTTCTGCATTGCTAGCTATTACAGAGATAAACAATGCTATACTATCCCTGGAAAAATCAAAGGCAAGTTATATTCTGCTGCTGCTATTGAAACAAACACATATTTGTTGATCTAATGTATCAGGAGTTTGTAATAATATAATAGTTTTGAAAATTTGGGCTGGAGGATATAATTTGCAATAATTTTTAACAATAATAATTTTTAATATCAAAGATTAGATAATGATGTCTCCAAATCAATTTCTTTAAAATAATTAATTTTTATCAAATGATTAATTGATTTATTGTTTTTATTGTTTTATATGATTGAGTGTTTAGTGCATATAGTGTGATTACTGAATATCTGATTGGTAAATCAGTGATTTAGTGAATTTAATTGACCAGTATGTTTTGTAATTATTGTAATAAATTAAGCTGTTTGTTGCTTAGCAAAATTATTTAATTAGAGTGATTTGAATAATTGATTGATTGATTTTTAGTAATAAGTAACCTTACTTTTGATTTGTTCTCTTATATATCAATTAACATTTATTAATTACTAACATTCATGAAGTAACTATCGATCTATCAAACTAACTAGTTATTGTAATTGTTTAGTGTACAATTGCCATTGATAATGCCAGCCAAAAACTCCAAACCAAACCAAACCAAAAATATCTCTACCAATAACCTCCCAGATTTCTGCACATATTTCAGATGCCTTGAAACCATCAATGAAATCAAATGCTGCCCATGCAACAAACAAGCCCATCCTGCCTGCTTAAACGCAAACAAAAGCCTAGCTGATATGGTTAAAAAATCAGATACAATCTTTTATCTATGTCCATCATGTTCTCCAAAACTAAACAAACTGAATACCCTACCTGACAGAGTTGAAAGCATAGAATCACTCATTCACTCAATAGAAGAATGTTTAGCAACATGTTTTGAAACAACTAACAACAACTAATAACTCTAACCCTAACTCTAATCCTAACATTGAATTACGCCGTCTTTGGTCTGATCTAAGTATGGAATATAAAACCATACATTGCAATGAGTACTTCAGCTTTAACCATAACAACACAAGAGCACACAATATAATACGAACTCAAGGTTAACCGCACCAAACTTGATTGCAGGAAATACGACTTCAGCAACAGTCTGCTGAATGTCTGGAATGTCTTGAATACTTCAATGTCTGGAATACTCTACCTGACTCTATAGTTTCTTCCCCAAACCCCAAAAACTTTAACCTTAGACTGTCTACTATTGACCTCACCCCTTTCTTAAGAGGTCTGTAGGGGGCGTACATAAGCGCACCAATGTGCCTACTGTCCCTGTCCTATTGTTTCTTTTAATTTTTCTTATATGTAACCATTTCATGTATTCTTAACTATGTATATACTTATACCTATTATCTTGGAAGCAATTGACAAATCAAATAATTAAATAAACAAACAAACAAACAAACAAATAAACAAATAAATAAATAAAATAAACTATACAAGCAAGCCTAATCTCTCTTGAAAAAAAATACAACACAGATAAGTGAGTACCTATCAGCTCAAAATCAAATCCCACAACAACCACAGCCAACTACCTCAACTACAATCACAACTACAACCAAAAATAACCCCCAAACCACAGCCACAAACTGTCCCATCAAATAATTCCACAAATAATGTCCCCTTACTCATAAAAGACATCATAGAATGTGAACAGAAACATCCAAATTCCATCTTATTTGGCCTCAAAGACACCAACGAATCAGATGACATCAACAAAGTTCACGATATTATAAGCAACTCAAATAGAACAAACATCTCTCCTGAAGATAACACTGAAATAACCAGATATGGCTCAAGGGGGAGGAGCTGGCGTTGCGACGATACTGCATGCAATCTTGGAGGTCTGAGATTGCAGCTGATATCTTTGCCCCTGGACGGTCCAAACGGACCTAAACCATCCCGAAGAGACGGTGATACTGAAGGGTGCATCCTGTAGATCCCAGGAATATTGCAAAGTCCCTGGTTGATCCAGGAGAAGCCCTTTTGCCAGCGGCAGAGAGGCAGCCACCAAAGCTGCTGAGGTTGGGACAGCTCCGAATGGAAGAGGTTGAAAGAGAAAGTGTGTCGGTTTGGTGAGAACTGTTCTTTTATTATTCTAAGACTTAAAAGGACTTCAAAGGACACCCTAAGGGGAAAAAGAATCTGTAAAAGTTTTGACAGAACTGAATAAGAGGCGGTTTTTAAGCAGAAGTGTCAAAGTAAGGCTTTGTTTTATGTCTTCTATGGTTGGATTCCTATTGTGATTCTGCATTTGGTAACTGGACTTTTTTTCTCTATTTATATCCATTTTTTTTCTTCTCTTCTTTTTTGATTTTGTAATATTTTAGGTAAGAGGCTTTTTGTAATATTTTAGATTAGAGGCTCCCTTAAGCTATACCTTTTTTTAACTTTTATTACGTTTTGTCTGGGGAAGGAAGGGGAGAGTAAAGAAACTTTGTAACACTGCCAACTAGAGGCTTGAAAATATCTTAGATGAAGCTGAGAAAGCTGGGAAAGAAAGCTCTGAAATTCTTTTTCAAAGACATTGCTACGTGATAAGATAGAGGGAACAGCATGGAAGAGTGTTACTGCAGGTGTTCTTCTGGATTTCTATCAACAATAGAAACTTGGCTTTGAAGTTTGGAGAGAGCTATGACAAGAGCCTTGGATAATTAAATAAAGTGCAGTGTGTTTCTTTTTATTTTCTTAAGTTGGGTCACCTCCCCCTCACCAGCTGTACTGTTCATTTTTTCTTTTTAAAACCTTTATTTTTGTAATATTTTCATCTTTGCTTTGTATTTTAAAGGGAAAGCCTCAAAATTTTTCTTTTTTCTTTTCCTTTCTTCTTTGGGATTTTTTGTTTTTTGATATGCTTTTTTTTATTTGAAAATTTTCAATTGGATTAAGATGCTGAAGAACCTGAAAATTACATTTAATTTTTTTTAATTCTTTTTTTTTACTTTTTGCTCTTTTTAAACTTTTTTATTCTTCTCCTTCCTTTCTACCTAATTACTGATTGGATTAAGGTTAAGAAGAACCTGAAGAATTTTTTTTTCTCCTTTTTATTATTATTGGGTTTTTCTCTCTATCATTCTTACTTTTCTTTTTGGATTATAATTGGCTATTTCATAATTGGTTTGGGTTAAGAAGAACCTGAAGATCCTGAATTGTTTCAAAAGAGTAGGAAGTTTATAGCTTCTAGCTGTTCAACTTCTACTTCTGCCTCTCCAACATCTAGAGGACGACGTTCAATTCAGAATTGTATTTGCTAAAAATTAGAAAAATGGGAAAATGCCATTGAAGGAGGAAATTATCAAGAAAATATTGGAATGTGCTGAAATGAGTAGATTGACATTTGAAATTAGAGAACAAGAGGATAAACAATTTTACAAAATTTGGAACCTTTTCTATCAATGGCTAGATAACAAAATATAGTAATAGATTATGTAGAATTATAGAAAATAATGAATATATAAAGATGTATTTCTTTTATTATTATTATTATTATTATTATTATTATTATTATTATTATTATTATTATTATTATTAATGTTTTTAAGATAGATTTGGAAGGACTATATGAATTGTTATAAAATAAACTAAGTATAGCTATCTCACAAAGTATGAAAGAACAAAATTATAGTCAAATGATTGATTAATAATAATACTAGGATATTCAATTTCTGATAATATGAGTTATTATGTAATGTAACTGTAATTGAGACTATGAAATCAATGCACAAAAATTTTGTAAACCAACCGACACATTGTTTGTATACTTATGGAAGAAAGCTGGATGCTTTTATGTTTTGTTTGTTTTTGTTTGTTCTTAAAAATCAATAAAACTTAAAAAAAAAGAAAGAAAGAAATAACCACAGATGGCCCTGAATTCAAATACAATTCAAATACTTGTGATCCCAAGATTTTGTAGAGTTTTATGCAAAAATGAGTCCAGCAAACGCATATTCATTCATACAATAAACACCATTACAAAAACCAACCCCAACCACAAAAAACTTCGCTCAAGACCAGATTTATCCATACTGCAAAGAATCCATTCCCGTGAACTCCACAAAGAACTCAAAAACCATCTAGACAATGGAGAAAAGGATCTATACATTGACTACCAAACTGATTGCATCAAAAGAAAGTCACACATCCCACAACTCCACATCCAACCCCACCCCATCCAATCCAACAACACTGAAAACTAGGCACACACACCCCTAATTATCTCTATTCCAACTACAACTGGCTTTAATTGCAAGCTCTCAATGCAAGGTGAATAAAATACCTTTCCCCTTTGACTAAATATGGCTAAATTCAACATTATATTCGTCTGTGAAACATGTATCTCTCCCTGACTCCATTACCACAGTAAGAAACTATCATGTTTATTGATTAGATCATGAAATCTGTAGAGGAGGTGGTGTTGCTATCTTCTATAAAAAGCCCCTACATCTAAAAAACATCCAAGTTACCCAGGAGCTTGCTATTCCTGAGACGATCATCTGTGAACTGGCTTTAAATATCACATTTTGATTCTTACTATGTTACAGAGCCCCTGATTGTGACATCGAACATGCAAACAAGCTAAATTTACTACTAATATGGGCAGTATCCTGCCCACACACTTTTATCATTCTTGGTGACTTAAATCTACCTCATATTAACTGGACCCTTAACGAATGTACACCTGAACCCTCTACAATTCAACCTTCTACAATGCAGTTACAAATCTGGGACTAAAATAATTAGTAACCAACAACACTACCCTGAACAATTCCCTGGATCTCATCTTCTGCAGTAGTTTGAATTAAATTTACAGAATATAAATTAAAGAAGCCTTTTCCAATAGTGACCACAACATGAATGATTTTGTCTCAACATACGTCCACACAAAAATCATCACAATGACAGAATCCCCAATTATAACTTAAAAAAAGGCAACTATGATCTTATAAACAATGATCTCTCATTCCTTGATTGGCAATTTCCATTCACTGGATGCAATACTGTTGAAGACCATTACAATATATTTTTACTTGAAGTCAAAAGAGTCATCAAACTATATGTACCAATAACAACTCCAAAACCAGAAAAAACAAATTGCCCCCCCCCCCCGAAAGAACCTAATGGTAAAGACTGCAACGATGACACTATTGAAGCTAATCTCTTTAACACATTCTATGGCTCAGTATTTGTAAATAGCAATGGATCATGCCCAGTATTTCCTAGTCAAAACACAGACAACTACAGTGATCTAATACATATTGATTTTACAGAAGACAATGTTGAAAAAGCACTACGCAATCTAAAACCATCTCTATTTATTGGACCAGATGGAATATGTACCTACTTCTTTAAAAAGCTATCCACTGCCATAGCTGAACCTCTAAGCATAATCTTTGAAAAATCTTTCAGGACCAGCTCCTTGCCAAAACTATGGTCGCAAGCCACGATCATCCCCATCTTCAAAAAGGGAGACCCCAGCCTAGTTGAAAATTATGGACCAATCTCTTCATGCTGTGTCACCTGTAAAGTCATGGAATCAATTATTAACCAATCCATCATCTCCAGTTAGAAACAAACAACCTACTCTCTAATAAACAATTTGGTTCCAGGAAAAAACTATCCTGTAATCTGCAACTCTTACACTGCAAAAACATATGGATGACACAACTCGGTCAGGGCAAAGCAATAGACACATGTCTATCTACATAGACTTCTGTAAAGCCTTTGATTCAGTGGTACATGAAAAGCTACTCCTAAAACTAAAATCTTACAGTATCTCTGGACACTTGCATACCTAGACAGAAGCATTCCTGTCAAACAGACAACAAATAATCAAAATTGGAACATCCTATCAAATTCTGTACCTGTCAACAGTGGTCTTCTCCAAGGCAATGTTCTAGGACCAACTCTTTTCATACTCTACATAAATGACCTCTGTGATCATATTAAGAGCAAGTGTGTTCTTTTTGATGAGGATGTAAAGCTATTCAACACCACAGACAATTCTGCTACCCTTCAAAAAGACCTTGACTATGTATCAGGATGGTCAAACAAATGGCAACTTCAAATCTCAACAAATAAATGCTCTGTCCTACATATTGGCAAAAAAAATCAGAAAATAAAATACAGGCTGAATAGTAAAGACCTTGTTGATGATCCAAACTCCATCAAGGATCTTGGAGTGACCTAAGTGCTCGAACCTACTACATAGCCAAAAAGGCATTAAGAGTAGTTAATCTAATCTTATGTAGCTTTTTCTCTGGTAATATTACACTACTAACTAAAGCATACAAAACATTTGCTAGACCAACACTCAGATACAGCTGATCAGTCTGGAACCCACATTACATATCTGTTATTAACACAGTTGAGAAAGTCCAGAAATATTTCATAAGAAGAGTTCTAAACTCCTCTACTCATTGCAGAATACCCTACACTCCTCTATCCATTGCAGAATACCTTATGCACCAGACTCGAAATTCTAGACCTAGAAAACCTAGAACCGCGTCGCCTTCAGTCCGATCTAAGTATAGCGTATAAAATCATACATTGCAATGTCCTACATGTCAATGAATACTTCAGCTTCAACCAAAACAATACAAGAGCAAATAATAGATACAAATTGAAGGTTAACCACACCAAAACTGATTGCAAGAAATACGACTTCAACAACAGAGTGGTCAATGTCTGGAATACTCTATCTGACTCTGTGGTTTCTTCCCCAAACCTCAAAAATCTTAACCTTAGACTTTCTACCTTTGACCTCACCACTTTCCTAAGAGGTTTGTAGGGGGCGTGCATAAGCACACCAACGTACCTTCCGTCCCTGTCCTATTGTTTCTTTTATTTTATTTTTTTATTTTTCTTAAATGTATCCATGTATTCATAATTATGTTTTTACTTTTACCTATTATCTTGTAAGCAATTGGCAAACCAAATAAACAAACAAACAAACAAATAAATAAATAAATAAATTGCAACAGATTTCTTGCTGTTTTGTTCCAAAAAGAGCATAACTGCTCAGGAGTATCTATTTACATGATTTTTAACTCTAAAACCTTTGCAACCCAGTGTGAAACAAACAAAAATTTGATTGATAGATTGATAGATCGATAGATAGATGATAGATAGATAGATAGATAGATGATTGATAAAGATATGCAGGTATTGGAGTGTTCGGGTCTTTTCCCATGTAAGATTGAGAGTATCTTGGTGATGTTTAGACGAGGTCCCACTCACCATCTTCAGGGTGGTGCTTGTGTGAGCAAAGCATGATTGGAGCTGCCATCTTTCTATAAATACTGTGGAGAGGTTGGCTGTGTTGTCATTTCTTGATTGGCTGATGGAGTTGATGTTTGCAGATTGGTTTGTCTGGCTTTTTCATGAGAACATGTGTGGCTGAGATATTGGCTGTATGTCTATCAGCCTCCTGTGTTGTAATGACCTGGGTAACGGGCTGTGTGATGACCTTCTGAGTTCTGCTGATTTGACATCTCCCTCACCAGACTCAAACGCAAAGCCACCCCATAGACAAAAGGGAACCACTATCCAGAAACCAGACCACGGCTGCATCATAAGCTGCCACACACCCTGACCCCCAAACCAAGCAAATTGACACACGCCATGAACACATAGACAGGCCTCAAACTCAGAGCCAAACCAAAACCCAGAATGCCACATCACACCCACCCGCTCAGGATATCACATCATGGAACTCAGGAGGTTACACCACAAAACCTCAGGATTTTACAACACAGCCAACGACCCAGGAGATTACAGTACAAGACCTAGGATGTCACAACAATAGAATTCAGAAGGTCATCACACAGCCCATTACCCAGGTCATTACAACCCAGGAGATTACAGCACAAAACCCAGGATGTCAAAACAATAGAACTCAGAAGGTCATTACATAGCCCATTACCCAGGTCATTACAACAAAGGAGGCTGATAGACACACAGCCAATTCCACAGCCACACATGTTCTTATGAAAAAGCCAGCCAATCAGCAAACATCAACTCCTTCAACCAATCAAGAAATAACAACACAGCCAATGTTATAAACACTTACCACGAGTGTTTATAGAGAGACGGCAGCTCCGATCACGCTTTGCTCGCACAAGCATGAGGCTGAAAACACCAGCCTGAAGATGGCGCGTGGGGCCTTGTTGAAACATCACCAAGATACTCTCAATTTTACACAGGAAAAGACCTGAACGTGCCAAGACCTGCATACCTGTACCTATGAAAATCTTTGAAAACACATACACACACACACACACATACACACACATATGGATCTTTGGTTATTTGGGTTTTCTCCTGCATAAAATGTGAAGTATCTTGGCGACGTTTCGACAAAATCTCATTTGTATATATATATACAACATACAATATATATATATATATGTTTTTTTAAATTATCGTGGGTACTTACATGTGTGCTGTTCAGCTTCCTTCAGGTATTATCTCACATCATTGTAGTGCTTTTAAAGTTGTAGCAACGTTTCAGCAGAATCTCATCTGCCATCATCAGGCTTCTGTATAGAGTTTGTATGTGGGTCAGAGTCTCACAGTCTTTGGTTTTAAAGTTGAGGCTAGCCTATGCTGTGCCAGGATGGTTTTTTTTCTTCATCCTGATTGGTTGGGAGTCTTGGTCTGTGTTCACTGGACTTCGAGTTTGATTGATTGGTGTTTCTGGTTTCTTCAGTCTGTTTTGTGGCTTTGATTGGCTGGCAACACTCTGCTCCTGCACTGGAGGCTTTCAGTGCAGCTTGGCTTCATGTGAAAGGACGGCTGTTATCTATTAGGAAGCCAGGTTTCATCTGGGTGCCTGGTGGGGGTGTGTTTGAGCTGGAGGTATCAGAGGGAGTCTGTTTGTGCCTAGGTGTTTGCCTGGCTTGTGGTGTGGAGATCTTTCTATTTGAGAGTGCAGGCTTCCAAATGATTGACAGTCTGGTGGAATCATCTCTTCTATTCATGCTTTCAGGTCTTTTTTCAATCTCTATGGCTTCTCTGATGATTCTGTGGCTGGGGTTTTCTATAGTGGCTAGGATTTTGGTGCCATTGAAGTTGACGTTGTGACCTGTGGCTTTCATGTGTTGGACTAGTGAGGAGGTGTGTTCCAGCTTTTTTACAGCATTTTTGTGTTCATCCAGGCGGGTACTTATTCTTCTATTGGTCTGTCCAATGTACGTGGCCGGGCATGATGCACTGGGAACTGCCTTGGTTTTCCAGGTCAATTTTGTCTTTGGGGTTTTTAAGGATGGCTGGTATTTTTTTGTCTGTTTTGAAGGCAGTCTTGATGTGATGCCTGTGTAGTATCTTACTGATTTTGTCTGTAGTACCTCTTATGTAGGGCAGGACAGCTGTTCCATAGGTCTGTTGATCTTCTAGGTCTCTGTTATATCTTGGTGTGTTTTTGTGGATCAAGTTGGTGATTTTGTTTTTCTGGAAGCTGTTGGCTGTCAGTACTTTAGTCAGGGTGCATCGTTCAGTCTTTTTTTTTTTTTTTTTTAAAGTTTTTATTAATTTTCTACAAACAAACAAACATACAAAACATTAAAAACATCTACTCTCATATATACTTCCGGTGTATCGGTTGGTTCATCAGTTTTGTGCATTCATTTTATAGTGTCAATTACAATTATATTGCATAACCACTCATATTGTCAATCCATATTCTAATATTACTAAAAATAAAAATAAAAAAAAAATTTTTTTCTGACTATACTTTTAATCATTCATGCTTTGCGAGATAACAATACTTCAAACAATTTGTCGTATAATCATAACAAATCAATCCTAAAAAACTCTTCATATATATAATATTAATGCTCTATTATTGTATTTTATCATCTAACCATTGATAAAAAAAACCCCAAATTGCATAAAATTGTTTATCTTCTTGTTCTCTAATTTCAAATGTCAATCTACTCATCTCAGCACATTCCAATATTTTCTTAATAATTTCTTCCTGCAATGGTATTTTCTCATTCTTCCAGCTTTTAGCAAATACAATCCTAGCCGCTGTTAATACATTTACAATCAAATATTTCAAGTCTTTATTATATATATCAGGTAAAATTCCCAATAAAAAGATCTCTGGTTTCAAGTCTATGTGTTTCTTTGTCATTTTTTCCAACCACATGTGAATTTTAGTCCAATATTTTCTGGCATTCTCACAAGTCCACCACATATGATAGTATGAACCAGGTATCTTATGACATTTCCAACATTTTTCAGATTTGTTCTTGAACATTCTTGCTATTCTTGTTGGGGGAAGGTGCCACCTGTAAAACATCTTATACAAGTTTTCTTTATATGCTATTGACATTGTCATTTTATAATTTTGAGACCACAATTTTTGCCATTGCTCTAAATCAATCCCATATCCAAAGTTCTTCCCCCAAGCAATCATAGTTTCTTTAACTTGTTCTTCCTCTAGCTTAATTCCCAATAAATAACCATATAACTTTTTAATCACTTTCTCATCAGTACCCATCAATATCTTATCTAAATCAGTCTGTTTATCATAGAATCCTTCCATTTTAAAATCTTCAAGATATCTTGAGTGTATTTGCGCATATGAAAACCAATTCATCCTTATACCTTGTTCCTCTAAGTTTTGGATCGATTTAAGTCCACCCTTTTCATCCAACAGTTCCCCATATCTAACTGTTTGTTCCTTTTTATAGATCATAGGATAGGAAAATGCTTCAATAGTCGATAACCAAACTGGAATTTTCAAGTAACATTGTTTTTTTGTCTTCTCCCAATTTAACCACAAAGACTCCCGTATATAATGTCTTCTGAAATACCCCTGTGTTTTAGTTCCCTTGTACCATAAAAAAGCATGCCAGCCCAACAGTAAATCATGTCCTTCTAATGTCAACAATCTATGTTTTCTTAATGTTATCCATTCTTTGACCCACATCAAACTTGCAGCTTGATAATACAGTTCCCAATTAGGCAGGCCAAAACCTCCTCTATTTCTAGCATCTTGCAAAAGTTTTAACTTTATTCTCGCTTTTTTACCTTGCCATATAAACTTCAACATAGTTTTATTTAAATCTTCAAAATAGTCTTTTCCAAGTCTAATTGGTATTGTTTGAAAGAGAAATAAAATTCTAGGTAAAATATTCATCTTAATTGTTGAAATTCTCCCTATTAATGACAATTGTAAATTTTTCCATTTCTTCAAATCTGTAATTATCTGTTGTTTGAGTTTAATATAATTATTCTCTTTTAATGTGCTACATCTTGCTGTCAAGTATATCCCCAGATACTTAACCTTATTTGTAACTTGAATTTTCAAAAGATCTGTCAGTTCTTCTCTTTGTCTCAATAACATGTTTTTTGTCAAAATCTTTGTTTTATCTTTATTTATTTTCAAGCCAGCCATCTCACCATATGTCTCTACCTTTTCCAATAATTTTGGAGCGGTTTCTAACGGGTCTTCCAGAATAAAAGCTAAATCATCAGCAAAAGCTTGTAGTTTAAATTCTTCCTTTTTAATTTTCATTCCTTTTATATTTTTGTCATCTCTAATATTTCTATTCAACACTTCCAAAGTTAATACAAATAACAAAGGAGATAGGGGACATCCTTGTCTTGTGCCTCTTCTTATATTAATAAGATCTGTAAATTCTCCCTCCATCATTACCTTTGCTGTCTGTTTATTATATATGGCTTCTATTGCTTGAATAAATTTTCTGGCAAAGCCCATCTGTTCCAATAGTAATAACATAAATCTCCAGTTCACGTTGTCAAATGCCTTTTGAGCATCTAGGAATATCAAAGCCATTTGTTTTTCAGGATGAGCCTCCTAATATTCCAAGGTATCCAAAATTACTCTCATATTGTCTCTAATTTGTCTCTTTGGCAGAAATCCATTTTGATCTGGATGAATAAAATTATTTAAATATTTTTTCAGTCTTTCTGCTAAGATTGAAGCAAAGATTTTATAATCTGCATTCAATAAGGAAATAGGTCTATAGTTCTTAATTTGCAACGGGTCAGCCTCTTCCTTTAAAATAAGTGTAATATAAGCCTCTGACCATGTTTTGGGTGTCATCTTCTTGAACATAACTTCATTCATAACTTCTAACAATGGGATGTTCAATGATTCTTGAATTTTTTTGTAGAATTCTGCCGGAAGCCCATCTGAACCTGGTGCTTTCCCATTATTTTGTCTTTTAAATGCTTCATTTAATTCCATCATTGTTATATTGCTTTCTAACATTTTTTCAGTCTCTTTAGGTATCTTCGGTAAGTTAACATTCTGTGAATACTGTTTAATTTTTTCCTCATCAATATTCTCTTGTTTATATAGTTGTCCATAATAATCTCGAATAATTTCCTTTTTCTCCTTATTACCACAACAAACTTGACCTTGATCATCTATTAGTTTCAATATTTTTCTTGATTCCTTCTCCTTTCTCAGTTTATATGCTAGCCATCTACCTGGTTTATTTGCATCTTCAAAATAATTCTGTTTAGAATTTCTAATTTTCTGTGCCAGTTCTTCTTTCTCTATTAATTCCATTTTATGCTTAATTACATCCAGTTTCAATTTAATATCTTTTTTCTGTGGTATTTTCTGTAATTCTTTTTCAAGTCTTATATATTCATCTTCCAAGGCCTTAGAGGTTTGTCTTTTCCTAATATTCTTTTTTCTTGTATAGTCTATTATCAAACCTCTTACATATGCCTTCATTGTATCCCAAACATTCTGTATTGAGGTATCTTCTTTTTTATTTTCTTTAAAAAAAAAGACTAATTCCTTCTCCATCCATTGTATAAAATCTTTCTCCTTTAAAATGGTATTGTTTAATGTCCATCTCGATCTTTTTTTTTGTCCCTTCCATTTAATTGTCATTGGACTATGATCTGCCCAAGTACTTATTTCAATATTTGTTTCTTGAATAGTAGATATTAATTCTGTTGAGATCCAAATCATATCTAACCTGGACCATGATAAATGTCTATTAGAATAAAAAGTATATTGTTTAGTTTTAACATTTCTTTCCCTCCAAATATCTTTTAAGGTTAATTCATCTGTCATTTTAAAAAAAGATTTAGGGAGAATCTTTCTATTTTGTTTTGTTGTTGTTGTTATATAGTCCAATTTATTGTCCACAATTCCATTAAAGTCTCCTGTCATAATTATGTTAACATAGTCCAGTCTAATTATTTCCATATGTAGTTTTTTATAAAACTCTTCTTGTTTATCATTCGGAGCATAAATTGCAATCAAGAGTATTTTTTTATTATTATCCATTATTTCCACCATTAATACTCTTCCATCTTCATCCGTGTAGATCGGTTTTGCTGGAATATCTTCTTTAATGTAGAGAACCACTCCTCTTTTCTTACATTGAATCAAAGAAGTAAATATTTTCCCTAATTTTGGCTGTACTAACAAATGCTCATGTTGCTTTTTAATATGAACTTCTTGTAAGCAAATTATATCAAATTTTAATTTCTCTAATTTGTGAAAAGTTTTCCTTCTTTTAACAGCTGAGTTAAGTCCATTTATATTCATTGTAATCAGTTTTTTTTCTTCCATGATTATGCTTTATATTTAGGTCTAACAACTCTCGTAGCTCTCACTTCATGTTGTTCTTTACTGTCTACCTGTCCACCTACAACTCCTTTCTCTTTTTCAGTCTCCAGTTGTTCCTCCAGAAGCTCAATTAATGAGATCTCTTTCTCTGCCTCCTCTTTTTTTCTTCCAAAAAATTCTGCATAAAAAAATTCTGCTTTTTCAATCGAGTCAATTGTATGTCTCTGCTCTTGCCACGTAAAAATTAGTCCTTCTGGTATCAGCCATCTGTAGTTCACTTCATTTTCCAGTAGCATTTTGGTCAAAAATCGATATTTTCTTCTCATCTCTCTCACTCTTCTAGGTATTTGTTTTAAAACTACAATCTCTTTGCTTTTATATTTCAATACTTTTTCTCTTGCCACTTGTAGTATTTGTGTTCTGATGGATTTTTTAGTAAATCTAATATGTACTTCCTTTGGTAGTTTATTTCTCATCGCATATCTTGTATAAACTCGGTATATCTCATCTGCTCCGTCCATCATTTTTTCCTCAGTAATTTCCAGAAGATCTGCCAATATTTCTATCATTATCACAGCCAAGTTTTCTCCTTTTTCCTCTTCTATATTTTGAAATCTAAGATAAAATTCTGATCTTTCCATCTCCCACCTCAACATCCCATTTTTTTCTTGTTCTATCACTGTTAATCTAGTGTCAATATTTCCAATCTTCTCCTCTCTTTGTTTTCCTTCTTCCTCAATTTTTTGGAATCTCTCCTCATATTTTCCCATCATTTGTTTAAAATTTTCATCAGATTTCTCTATTTTTTTGTCCATGGTATCTATTTTTATCTTAATATCTTGAATTCCTTGTATAATCATCTGTAAATTTACTTTTTCTTGTTCCTTATCTTGCTTCAACATTGTCTGAATTGAAAGTTGTCCTTCAAGTGGTGGGGAAGCAGAGGTAGAAGCAAAAACGCCGAATGATTTTGGCTTCCTGCTCATTTTAATATTTCCAAGTCTTCAAGCTCTCTTTGACTTTAAATCCAGCTGGTATAGTAACCAAATATAGTCCAAAAAATCAAAAAGAAAAAGAAAAAATCCAATATTAAAAAGCCCAAAGCCAAAAAAGAAAAAAGAAAAAAGGAAAAAGAAAGGTCTTCAGGTTCTTCTAGACCCTAATCCAATTAAAATAGATGGAAGAAGCAAAGAAGGAGAAGAAAAAAGAAAAAAAACTCTGAGGCTTTCCCTTTGAAATAAAAAGCAAAAATGCTAGAGTTAAAATTAACCAAAAAGGCTGGCGAGTAGGTATTTCAAAAGTATATATATATATATATATATACACTGTACACTGCACTTTATTTCTTTATCCAAGGCTCTTATTATGACTGTCTTCTCCAGCAGCTTCAAAGCCAAACCTCAAATGTTGAGATATTGATAAGAGTCCAAGAGAGCACCTGTAATAATATTTTACTGTATTCTCCCTCTATCTTATCACATTAAAATGTCCTTGAAAAGAAGTGCTTTTCTCCCCAATTCAAATAAAATATTTTCAAGCCTCTAGTTGGCAGTGTTACAGCATCTCTAAATACTCTTTCCCCCCCAGCCAGAAGAAAAAATGTTTATAAAGAACTCAAACAAAAGAAAAAGATAGTCAAAGGGAGCCTCTATCCTAAAAAGAAAGTTAAAAAGATAAAAAATAAAAATCAAGTGAAAAATAAAAATATATATAAGAGAAAATTCAATCCGGTTACCTACAAAGTCACCTTAAAGTCCTCAAAGAAAATAAGAAAAAAATAATAATCCAAGTCTCAATTTGACATCACTTAAACGCCGCTCAACCCAGGTTCAGTCAAAAGAAAAATAAAGCCACAGATTTCTTCTTTGTTCAGGATGTCCTTTCAAGTCTTAATCAATTTATAATGCAAAAGAATTTCTCACCCAACCGATATATGCTCATTTAAATCCCTTTCTTTCCGGAGTTGTCCCGACTTCAGCAGCTTTAGAGGCTGCCTTTCTGCTTCCAGCAAAAGGGCTTCTCCCGGATCAAACCAGAGATTTTGCGATGTCTCTGGGATCCTGGGACTATGCCCTTCACAATCCCCGTCTCTACGGGACGGTTTAGGTCCGTTAGAACCGACCAGAGGCAAAAATATCAGCTGAGATCTCAGAGCCCCGAGATCGCAGCTGTAACACCGAGACGTAGCTCCACCTTCTCAGCATCGTTCAGTCTTTATATGTGTCTTGTCTGCCAGGCGTTTGGTTCTGGTAATTAGTGTTTTAGCCACGGAATTTATCTGTGCTGGGTGGTGGTGGGATTGGGCGTTGAGGTAGCGGTTGGTGTGTGTTTTCTCCTGGTATACAGTGTGTCCCAGTGTGCCAACTGTTCTTTTGTAGATTAGTACATCTAGGAATGGTAGTTGTTTGTTTATTTCCGTTTCCATGGTGAACTTGATTTTGGGATGTGTGCTGTTTAGGTGTGTTAGGAAATTATTTAGGTTTTCTTTTCCATGGGGCCAAATCACAAATGTGTCATCAATGTATCTTAGCCATAGTTTGGGTTTGTGGGTGGCATTAGCCAGGGCTCTGGATTCGAATTCTTCCATGAACAGGTTTGCAATGACGGGTGACAGTGGTGATCCCATAGGAGCTCCTTCAATTTGCTTGTATCTTTGTCCTTTGTATATGAAATATGTGTTGGTTCGGTAGTGTTCTGTTAGTTCCATGACATCTTTAGTTGGTTGGTATTTATTTTTGATGATTTCAAGAGTTTCTTTTATCGGGACTTGAGTGAATAGTGAAACCACGTCAAAACTTACAAGCAGATCTTCTTGTTCCACGTGTAGATCTTTGATCATTTCTAAGAAGTGGTATGAGTTTTGTACATATGAAGCTGCGGTTTCAGCATGGGGCTGTAGTTGTTTTGCTAAGTATTTCACTTGGTTTTGTAATGGTGCTCCTATGGATCTGACTATGGGTCTGAGAGGTATGCCTTCTTTGTGTATTTTTGGGAGGCCGTATAATTTGGGGCATCTAGAAGATTTTTCTCTTGGGATGATCGTCTGTTGGATTTCTTTTCTTATGTGGCTGGTTATAATTTTCTTCTTGGTTAATTTTTCTAGATAAGTGGTTGGGTTTGTGTTTCGAGGTTTGTATGTGGAGTCTTGGAGTAGGTCTATCAATTTTGTTTCATAGTCTTTTCTGTCCATTACTACTGTGGCATTTCCTTTGTCTGCTGGGAGTATTATTATGCTGTTATCATTTTTCAGGGTTTGTAGTGCTCTGAATTCATCTCCTTGTAAATTATTTTTTGGTGGTTTCGTTGTGCATAAGATGTGAGTAACCTGGTGTCTTATTGTGTCAGCTTCATCTTTATTTAATTTGCTTAGGCTGGATTCTACTGCACATATGATGGATTCTGTTGGGATTTTTTTGGGTGCTATGGCATAATTGAATCCTTTGGTTAGGACATCTGTTTCTGTTTTGGTGAGTTCTTTGTTGGAAACGTTATATGCTAATTGTTTCAGGTGTTGCTGTGAGTTGTTGGGGGTTTTCTTGTCATGTTCTAATTTCTTTAGTTTCTTTAAGAGTTTTTCATTTTTGTAAGTGGTTTCAGTTTCAGCTCTCCAAGTTGTAAGTTGTTTTATCTTATCCCAAAGTAGAGGGTGGATTTTGTTGCTCAATTCCAGCAACAAATCTTTTTTGTTAATGCTAGCAAATCTTTGTTTAACTGATCCATTTGGAATCTTTTACTGTGAACTTCATTTCTGAGTAAAGCCATCTCTGTTCTTTTCAGGATACGTTTGGTAGCTGCTGTGTTGTTATGAAATGTTAATTTGAAGCAGGTTGGTGTTGCATTGTTGTCTCTGCTGCTGCATAGGAATTTTAGGTCACATAGTATTCCTGCTCTTTTAACTTCCAGCTTCTCATTGCTTTTGATCTGGCTGTTTATTTCCTCCCCATAGAGGTCAGATATTTGTTTTTTTAAGCTTTCGTGGGTACTTACATGTGTGCTGTTCAGCTTCCTTCGGGTATTATCCCACGTCATTGTAGTGCTTTCAAAGTTGTAGCAACGTTTCAGCAGAATGTCATCTGCCATCATCAGGCTTCTGTATGGATGTGGGTCTCACAGCTTTTGGTTTCAAATTTGAGGCTTTCCTATTCTGATTGGCTGGGAGCTTTCAATGGGAAAGAACCTATATGATGTGTTGCAAAGATTTAAAACCATACTGCAAGGCAGGAAAGGACCAAGACAGATTTTTAAAATGATAAAAAGAGGTTATGAGTCGGCTTTACCCTTAGTACTTGTTTCAAAAAGCAGATGGTCAGAAATAAAGCTGGTCAAGATTGAGTGAACCACTATAGTGCATGGTGTTTAGAATTTAAATTGTAAAGTCAATATGGAATCTTGAACAAAGAGAAATTATTAATTAAGAGAGGTCTAAAGGCTTCCAACTGATTCAGAGGTGCTTTAGAGCTTAAAGTAATTGGACATATTTTAGCCTAAAAAGTATCACTATTTTATCACAATATATGGAAAATTTATGCCACACAGAAAAAAATCAACATGAGATTTCTATCTGCATTTTAAAAAAATCTAATACAAAAATATATTGCCAATTTAAAGAGCTAGAAGAATGGCAAGGAATGTTAATTTTATATTTTTATCCTTAGTGTACTTCATACTCTTTTTGTATTTCTATTATTCTTTTGTTTCAGTGTATCAAGTAGTTCTCTAATCCATCCAAGAACTTTTGTATTTGAGTTCAATAGAAATGAACAAGAAAGCAACCAGCCAGGACAATCTGCTTGAGGCTGATAAATTTATTTCTCCCCCAACCACTTATTAAATTTATTTTTACTAGAGTAACATAAATATCATTGGAAGAAAAACAACTACTATGACTACCATGAAACTGTATAATAATTGTCAGTTAATCTTGCTGGATTGCAGCTGATCAATCTATCCTAGGTCATTTGAGATCTGTCAACATTTTTCTTATAATATCTTTTTTTTTCTCTTTCTCCAGGGCAAATTACAGGAGGCTATGCATAGAGAGACATTTAAAATGTCTCTAAACAGTTGGATGTTTGCTGTAACAATCAACATATCAATCAACATATCAAAAGCTTTCATTTAAAAAAACAACTCAAATTTGGCCTCAAAATATGTAAGAAATATTAGAAAAAGAAAAGAGGCATTTTGGTCAAGTAGTTCAGGAAAAAGACTAGAAACCAGGAAACTATGTGTGACTCTCTTTCTCACCCCAACCTACCTCACATAATGACAGGGAAAGAATATATCTAATATATTATCTATATCTAATATTTAATATATCTAATATATTAGATATTTCAAAATAATAAAAGGGCAATTTAAAAAATTCTAAAAATATAGATCATTTCCACTTTATAACTGAGGGAAGGATTGTTGATGACTGATATCTACTGAAAGAAATAATCAGGATTTTTTTAAACATTTCAGAATAGTGTTCCTTTGCCCTTGTGCCTATAAATTAGAGATTAATAAGTGTCCACAGTATTTTGTTTTTGACTGGTCAATAAAAGTCATAAAAGAAGTTTCTTTTTCTTCCCTGTGAACCTTCATTGGATTGACAGCAAAAGTCAATATGGTTATAAAAATGTGTGTTGTACAGATGAAGCTCAAATAAAACCATCCAAATTTCCACAGAAAAACCATCTTCTAGGTTTTCAGTAATTTAAATCTGTAGGATTTGATCAGATAAATCTGATCAGAACACTTTCTCTTTCAGAAAAGAGTCTAGTAATTTTATTTGTTCAGCAGAAAGTTACAACTATAATCTGATTAGTCCTGATTAGAAACAAAGTAGAATAATATATTTCAAATATTGCTATAGAGAAACCAGAAATTACCACATCTGAGATCTATAATTTTATATGCACTATTGTATGAATGAATAACAAGTCTATCAACTCTCAGTTGATCTGCAAACTGTAATAAAACCATTATGTTGAAATAAAATTCTCAGTAACTATCCCACATGCATGTTAAATATTGATATACGTATTGCAAATTATATGGTTGCAGTAAAATCATTCTCTTCACTATTGTGGCACAATATTACCACTGTTTTGAAACTTACAGAAACACTTGCACATTATGCTCTCAAAAAATGCACATTTTTGCATGTAAATGTGTTTACACATTTTGTATAATGGTTTAAAAATAACATGTTGGGGCTTCATAAACACAACCTCAACCTTCATAGTTGCATCCTAAAATATTATACCAGTAATAGTCACATGGTTAGGATGTTTTTTTCTTCCACAACTTAAAAAAAAGATGGAAGCAAATAATACATTTGAATTTTGTTTGGTGTTTGCTTCTATTTTTTATAAAGTAACAGTAAATGAATACATTAACTACAGATTAGAATAAATACCATAGAGTACAGAGTAGAATAAATATCATAGAGCATTCACAAGACAAAGGATGGTTCAAATGAAATAAAATGTATTATGAATAGAAGTTTGCTTTTTTTTTTTTTTTTAGTGACTTCAGTCTATAAAGAGAAGCATTTTAGGTTAAATGCTTGGCTGAAAATATAATTAATTTTTTTCTCATTATTATTGTCACTTAAATGCTCTGACAATCTAACATACAAAACAGCTACAATTAATTAGGACTGTCTTAATTTTGACAATCCTAAGAAGGATTGATTGAAAAATTAGTTGTCTATATGCTATTAATAAAAAAGTACAATGAAGAAGAACTTCAACAAGTTTTTTAAAAAACATTTAACTTATGCCATCTTTCTTTGCCACTAGTAGGAAGACGTAATAGATTTGATGAATACTACAAATGTTAAAAAACTGCAATTTAATTAATGAAAAGTCTTGACTTTCATTCCTAATTTTCTACCCAATATTTCATAATAAGTTTTAAGTTTTGTGCTATTATTCAAAAAAAAAATAAAAAATTCTCTAGGACATTCTTTTTAGAGTCCATGTTTCAGGCTACCAAATATATAAAGCCCAAGTCACACAGCACCAACGGATGGAAAGAGGATGTAAAATGGAGAGAAACACTTGCCATCCGTTGGTTAACGCGATGTATCCGTTCTGTACTCACTGAATCCGTTTTCATACTCTCTCACCGTCCAGCATCCATCTACTGAGATTTCATCTGCTCAAAAGGTTTTGAGCTGCACAAAACTTTTTGAGCGGATAAAGTATACAATGCGTATGTTATACATCCACTATGCATACAGGGAACATCCGTTATATGTCCATCGTCATCCGTTACGCGTCCGCTATATCCGTTAGGCATCCGCTGCGCATCTGCGCAACTCACATCATCTCCAGTGGAAAACGGACACAGGGAGGAAGCGAAATGGACGTGGAACGGACACACAGCATAAATAGCATGGACGGAGAAAGGATGAAAGTGGATGCAGCTCACATCTAAAGCATTAAAATGGAAAAAACGTTCGTATAGGGGACGTATCTCAGATATTTAGGATGTCTGCAGGATGTCTAGAGCATGCAAAAGGACACCTAGTGGAAAACCTATGTTTCCTATAAAAAGGGGGAGAAATCACCTGGATCTCACTTTCAGTCCAGCAGCCCTGCTGTGCAGACCTCTTCAGCCTTCATCTTGCTCTTGCTCTTCCACAGCATCCAGTCATCTCCACCATGAGACGTCGCACACTCCTTTTGGTAGCCGCCATCGTTCTACAACAGTGCGAAGCCCTCTACAGGCTCTTTCAACTGTTCTACAGGAAGAAAAGGAGGCGGCCAAGAAATGTCTCGGTCCAAAGATGGATCGCGAGAAGAGCCGAGTACGGATTGTATAACAAGCTGATGGTGGAGCTGAGGAACAAAGACACTCGTGCATTCCAGAACTTCATGAGGATGCCGCAGGCCATGTTTGACGAAGTTGTGGAGTGGCTGACACCCAGGTTGACCAATATAAACACCAACTTCCAGCCCAGCCTGGAACCTGGGCTCAAGGTGGCACTCACTCTGTGCCACCTGGGCTCCAGAACCACGTACAGGAGCATGCAGTACACCTGGAGGGTGCCACACAACACCATCAGCATTGTGGTCAGAGAAGTGGTGCAGGCCATCATCGAAGAATACCTGGAGGAGCTCCTCCAGTGTCCCTCCACTGAAGAAGGCTGGAAGAAAGTTGCAGAGCAGTGTATCAGAAGTGGAACTTCCCCCACACCGTTGGAGCCATAGATGGGAAGCACATGGCCTGCAAAGCTCCAGCCAAGTCGGAGTCCACTTACTTCAACTACAAGGGCTTCTTCAGCATCGTCCTCTTCGCCATAGTCGATGCTGACTACAAGTTCATGTACATCGATGCTTCAGGCAACGGCTCATCTTCAGATACCCAGGTATACAACGCCAGTGACCTCAAGGAGGGGCTGGAACACAACCTCATCATGGGCTTCCCAGATCCAGACCCCCTGCCCAACGACACGCCAGATGTGCCCTACTTCATCATGGGGGATGATGCCTTCTCCCTCAGAACCTACCTCATGAAGCCCTACACTCGCAGATGCCTCACCCATGAAGAGAGATTCTTCAACTACAGGCTGTCCAGGGCAAGGCGGGAGGTGGAGAACACCTTTGGCATCCTGGCTGACAGGTTCCAGGTACTTCTCCCCACCATGCAGCATCGCCCAGAGACTGTGAGGAACATCGTGGAAGCTTCCTGCATCCTGCACAATCTCATACGCACCCGCTACCCAGTGTTGCAGAACAGGCTCGTGGACCATCAACAAGGCAATGGAGACATAGAGCCTGGTGAATGGAGGCAAGGGCAAAAACTGATCGATACTGTGGAAGTGCAAGGCCCCAACAGAGCTTCACGTGGAGGGAAGAAGCAGCGCAACCTCCTGAAACACTGGTGCAACTCCCCAGCTGGAGCATTAGAGTGGCAAGACAGGATGATAGATGCTTAATGGATGCTTCCTTCAGCCTGTCTCATCACACTGATGAGATTGTGCCATGTATGCAGAGTGGACCTACAATGAACAGGGCATTTAAGAAAGAGTTTATGTTGAAATGTGCTGATGAATGATTAAATTGTTATTGATAATAAAAGGCCATAGGTGTGGCACCTGGGAGGGTGGACAAAAAAGTCCCACTATGCTTGCACTGGAGGTTTATCTATCCCACAGCTATTACCCATCCCACAGGTATCCCTGCCCATCCCACTGCTATCCTAACCCATCCCACAGCTATTACCCATCCCACAGGTATCCCTGCCCATCCCACT
>BLBF01000040.1:33459842-33478347 GCA_015471245.1 Laticauda colubrina
ATCCCACAGCTATTACCCATCCCACAGGTATCCCTGCCCATCCCACTTCAATCCTTACCCATCCCACAAGCATGCAAAAGCTTAAACCATTTCTAAAAGTTTCCACCAAGACTTTATTTACTGAAAGAACAGAACCAAGTGTTTGAAGCAAAGATAAACTTTATTAATAACAAACTGTGAAAGCAAAATGAACCAAGTAAAGTGTCCCACACAAAGATAAAGTCAACAGGTAGCAACCCAGTCTCTGGCAGTCTTCTCGGTCACTCTGAGGCATCCCCATAGTCTCAGGGGTGAAGGGTGCAGGTGCTGTGGAGGTGGCTGCTGCTGGAGTGCTGGTCTGAGGTGCCTTTGGGGTGCCTGGCCCCGAGAGGACAACAGGGGATGGTGTGTGGAGGAAGCTCTCAGACAGCTGGCTCAGACCTGTGATGTTGAGAACCCCTTCCTCCATGACATGGGGTATCAGTCCCAAAACCGATGACAGATGTTCTGAGGCCGGGCTTGGCTGTAGGGTGGAGGAAGGAGGAGTGTAGTGGGGTTGTCTGGTCTGCAGGTGAGCGAGGTGAGGCGTGGGTGGTATCTGTGGCTTGGGTGGCATCTGTGGTGTCAGTGGCATCGGGGGCATCAGTGGCATTGGTGGTATCGGTGGCATACGATATACCTGTGCCTGGACTGGGAAGCGTTGCCTGTGCTGCTGGAACTCCTGATAGCCATAGCCTTGGTAGGTGAGGGCCTGTGGAAAGCCTTGGAAGGGCAGTGACATCATCTGGGGTGGAGGAGCAGACCTGGACTGGGTCGGAGCAGGTTCAGCTGCGCCTGGACAGTTGTGCAGAAGACCTGTGATCCTCTCCTTTATCACCTGGTACTGTGATTCAGACATGTCCATGAGGGTCTGGTTGACATAGGTGAGGAAGGGCTTGCGGTTTGAGGATGGTATGTCAGTGTGTACCAGCTGAGAGAGGAGATCTATGCTGCTTTTTATGGTGTCCCTGATCTCCAGCAAGACAGTGTGGCTCTGCCCCTCCGGTCTGGCTCTCTGCCTGCTTTCTGTGGAGGTGGAGCTGGGTGTGGGTGTGGGTTGGCCTCTGGTGTCAGCGCCCTCTCCTTGCTCCAACTGCATCAGGGGGTCCTCCACGCGATCCGCCATGGGGAGTGCAGCTGTCGAGGGGGTCTCCGTCATTGGGTGGTCCACAGATGCCTGCCTGGACACAGGAGCTGACTCTTGCCAGAAGAGGACTGGCTCTCTGTGGGCTGCCTGAGAGAGAGGGTAGACAGAGGGGCTGCTCCTCGGTGGCAGATCTCACCCTCCAAGAAGCTGCACTTGCCCATCACATAGGTCTCCCGGTCGGTGAGCTTGACCGCGGCCTGGCCAGACTTCTTGAGGTGCAGCTTCCCGTACCAGGTGTGCATGTGCTTCCACCACCCGAGGAGGACCTCCGAAGTGTAGCCCAGGCTCTCCACCTTCTCTCTCCAAGCCGCCTGCTTCCACTTGGTGTCTCGATAGAGCCTGTGTCCCTTCCACCATAGGTACTCGTTCTTCCTCAGCCATTCGAGCACCTCATCCTCATGTTCCTCTTCGATGGAGTACTGCCTCCTCTCCCTATCACACGATTGCCTATCGCACGATTCCTCTCTCTAGCAGGGCCTTCTGGGCCCTCATCATAAGGGCTTTGTGGTTCTAGGGGCTGGTCCACCACCACTACCAGCAGCAGCAGCAACAACAACAGCAGCAGCAAAAGCAGCACCAGCAGGACCAGCAGCACCAGCAGCACCAGGAGCACCAGCAGCACCAGCAGGACCAGGAGCAGCAGCAGCAGAGTAAGCACCAGCAGAAGCACCAGCACCAGGAGCAGCACCAGCAGAGTAAGGACCAGCAGAAGCACCAATACCAGGAGCAGCACCAGCAGAGTAAGCACCAGCGGAAGCACCAGCACCAGGAGCAGCACTAGCAGAAGCCCCAGCACCAGCAGAGTCAGCACCAGCAGCAGAAGCCCCAGCAGAAGCAGAGTCAGCGCCAGTGGGATGGTGGCCCTGTCCTTTTTGCCAGGGTTGGCAGGAGTAGGCACAGGCTTCCTCTTCTTCCCCATAGTTGTTAGCTGGAGATGTGTCTGGCAGCAGGTCTTTCCTCTGAATGGTGACCTGCTTGCGAGCTGCATCCTTTTATATCCACGGGGCTGACGCAATGCATCCTCCCCACATGCGCAGTGAACGCTTTGCATTTGCTAGGCATCCGCTTGGCTTCTGTGATGCATCCGCTGTATCCGCTCGGCATCCACTCCTTCCGCTGCGCATCCACTTTGCTGTGCTCCCCCGGAAGCCCTGCAGATGTGCCATCTGCTTCCATCTGCTTCCATACGCTAGGCTTCCATGGAGCATCCGCTTTTCATCCTGGCTACGTCCTCTCCCCATCTGTTCCTTTCTGTTGTTGTCCACTCTGTTTATGCAAATTTGGGGCACTTTTGAGAGCAGATAACAACGGATGGAACATTTTCTTGTCTGCTGTGTCCTTTTTACATATTTTTTTCACCCGTCGGCCTATGTGACAGGCCCTTTTCACAGTATCTGACAATTTTTTGTCATTATCACAAACACTGTCTTTCTAAGAGAGGTGATTTTTCTTGGTAGGTAATGACCAAACTGTTTTTTTTTTTTCATTCCTTTGCAACTTCAAGCAGAACAGCAAATAGTTTTATACACTGGCCTATTGTACTTTACAACACTCTCTGGGTCATCATATTGTTCCTCGGTCCTCCTTTTACCAACCTTTGGAAGGTTGGAAGGCTAAGTCAATGTTGAGTTCCATCAGGATCAAACTTCAGGCTGTGAACAGAATTTTCTCACAAGAGTACATTCTAACCACTTCACCACCAGCAATTTTGGAAGCCACAACTGGAAATAAATCAGTGGATTTGACTAAATATTAATATTAGATAACAAATAGGCTCAATATAACAATTTTTTTCCACATCAGGCTTCTGTATTGTGTTTGTCTGTGTGTCAGAATCTTACAGTTGTTTCAGTTTCAAATTTGGGGCTGGCCTATTGCTGTCAGAATGTTTTTTTCTTCATCCTGATTGGTTGGGAGTATTGGTCTGTGTTTATTGGTCTTGGAGTTTGCTGTGTTCTTCTTGATTGGTGTTTCTAATTTCTTCTGTCTGTTTTGTGGCTTTGATTGGCTGGCAACATTGTGTTCCTGTATTGGAGGCTTTTACTGCAGCTTGGCTCTGAGTAAAAGGATGGCTATCATTTGTTAGGAAGCCAGGTTTCATCTGGGTGCCTGGTTGGGGTATGTTTGAGCTAGAGGTATCAGGGGGAGTCTGTTTGTGCCCAGGTGTTTGCCTGGCTTGTGGTGTGGAAGTTTTTTTGTTTGAGAGTGCAGCTTCCAAAATGATTCACAGTTTGGTGGAATTATCTCTTCTATTCATGCTTTCAGGTCTTTTTTCAATCTCTATGGATTCTCTGATAATTCTGTGGCTGGGGTTTTCTATAGTGGCTAGGGTTTGGGTGCCAATGAAGTTGATGCTATGACCTGTGGCTGTCATGTGTTGGATTAGTGAGGAGGTGTGTTCCAGCTTTTTTACAGCATTTTTGTGTTCATCCAGGTGGGTACTTATTCTTCTATTGGTCCTGTTCAGCTTCATTCGGGTATTATTCCACGTCATTGTAGTTGTGCTTTTAAAGTTTAGCAACACTTCAGCAGAATCACATCTGCCATCATCAGGCTTCTGTATTGTTTTTGTCTGACGAACACAATACAGAAGCCGGATGATGGCAGATGAGATTCTGCCGAAACATAACTACAACTTTAAAAGCACAACTACAATGACGTGGGATAATACCTGAACAAAGCTGAACAGCATACATGTAAGTACCCACAAAAACTTAAGAAAACAAATGGCTCTATGGCTTTTCTGATAATTCTGTAGCTCGGGTTTTCTATAATGGATAGGGTTTTGGTGCATATATATATTGTTCAGCTTCCTTCGGGTATTATCCCATGTCATTGTAGTTGTGCTTTTAAAGATGTAGAAACATTTTGACAGAATCTTATCTGCCATCATCAGGGTTCTGTATTTTGTTCGTCTGTGAGTCAGGCTATCACAGCCGTTTCAGTTTTAAATTTGAGGCTAGTCTACTGTTGAGCCAGAATGGTTTTTTCTTCATTCTAATTGGTTGGGAGTCTTGGTCTGTGTTTATTGGTCTTGGAGTTTGCTGTGTTCTGCTTGATTGGTGTTTCTGGTTTCTTCTGTCTGTTTTGTGGCTTTGATTGGCTGGCAACACTGTGTTCCTGTATTGGAGGCTTTCAATGCAGCTTGGCTTTGAGTAAAAGGATGGCTATCATCTATTAGGAAACTAGGTTTCATCTAGGTTTCATATGCCCCAAACTATACGGCCTCCCAAAAATACACAAAGAAGGCATTCCTCTCAGACCCATAGTCAGCTCCAAAGGAGCACCATGTCAAAACCTAGCTAAACACTTCGTAAAACAACTACAGCCTCCTACTGAAACTGAAGCTTCATATGTACAAAATTCATACCACTTCTTTGAAATGATTAAAGATCTACACAAACAAGATGATCTGCTTGTAAGTTTCGATGTGGTTTTACTATTCACTCAAGTCCCAATAAAAGAAACTCTTGAAATCATCAAAAATAAATTCCAACCAGCTAAACACATCATGGAACTAACAGAACATTGCTTAACCAACACATATTTCATATACAAATGACAAAGAGACAGGCAAATTGAAGGAGCCCCTATGGGATCACCACTGTCACCCGTCATTGCAAACCTGTTCATGGAAGAATTTGAATCCAGAGCCCTGGCTAATGCCACCCACAAACCCAAACTATGCCTAAGATACATCGATGACACATTTGTGATTTGGCCACATGGAAAAGAAAACCTAAATAATTTCCTAACACACCTAAACAGCACACATCCCAAAATCAAGTTCACCATGGAAACAGAAATAAACAAACAACTACCATTCCTAGATGTACTAATCTACAAAAGAACAAATGGCACATTAGGACACACCGTATACCAGAAAAAAACACACACCAACCGCTACCTCAACGCCCAATCCCACCACCATCCAGCACAGATAAACTCCATGGCCAAAACACAAATCACCAGAACCAAATGCCTGGCAGACAAGACACTTATAAAGACTGAACTATGCACACTGACTGAAGTATTGACAGCCACCGGCTTCCACAAAAACAAAATTACCAGCTTGATCCACATAAACACAGTAAGACATAATGGAGACCTATAAGATCAACAGATCTATGGAACAGCTGTCCTGCCCTACATAAGTGGTACAACAGACAAAATCAGTAAGATACTACACAGGCATCACATCAAGACTGCCTTCCAAAGAGACAAAAAAAATAGTAGCCATCCTTAGAAATCCCAAAGACAAAATTGACCTGGAAAACCAAGGCATATACGAAGTTCCCTGTACATCATGCCCGGCCACATACATTGGACAGACCAATAGAAGAATAAGTACCTGCCTGGATGAACACAAAAATGCAGTAAAAAAGCTGGAACACACCTCCTCACTAGTCCAACACATGAAAACCACAGGTCATAACATCAACTTAAATGGCACCAAAACCCTAGCCACTATAGAAAACCCCAGCCATAGAATCATCAGAGAAGCCATAGAGATTGAAAAAAGACCTGAAAGCATGAATAGAAGAGATGATTCCACCAGACTGTCAATCATTTGGAAGCCTGCACTCTCAAATGGAAAGATCTCCACACCACAAGCCAGGCAAACACCTGGGCACAAACAGACTCCCTCTGATACCTCCAGCTCAAACACACCCCAACCAGGCACCCAGATGAAACCTATCTTCCTAATAGATAACAGCTGTCCTTTCACGCGAAGCTAAGCTGCACTGAAAGCCTCCAAAACAGGAACACAGTGTTGCCAGGCAATCAAAGCCACAAAACAGACAGAAGAAACCAGAAACACCAATCAAACAAACTCCAAGTCCAATAAACACAGACCAAGACTCCCAACCAATCAGGATGTAAAAAAAATCATCCTGGGACAGCAGTAGGCTTGCCTCAAATTTAGAACTAATGGCTGTGATTGCCTGACCCACATACAAACTCCATACAGAAGCCTGATGATGGCAGATGAGATTCTGCTGAAACGTTGCTACAACTTTAAAAGCACTACAATGATGTGGGGTAATACCCGAAGGAAGCTGAACTGCATTCATGTAAGTACCCGTGAAAACTTAAAAAAACAAATATATATGTATATATATATATAAACACACAGCCTCTAAAGGAAGATGGATTCATCGTAAACAAAGTATACTAATAGTATGATGATATGTCCAGTTCTGAGTCAGTTTGAAATCTTTTTCATGCTAGCTTGCATGTAATTTTACAAAACAAAAAAGTATATTTAATGAATCAAATCTTCAGAGCTTGACCATTTGTTTTCTGAGGCAGAATGTCAACATGCTGCATTCTGATAATGACATGATTATGTTCAACACCCAAGATGCAGATAAATCTATTGAGCCTGCATAAATTCAAATATCCAAAATAATTAGCCAGCTTTTAATACCCTCTTGGAAACTGCAGCAAGCAGGAACTTACTTATTATCATGCTCTGGCATAAAGACCATTATGCTACGTAATGCATTACACCAAGCATTCTTAAGAGTCTAGAATTCCCAAATCATGTTCATTTTTTTTTTTAAAGTGATTTCTTAGTACCTATTTGCCCAGAAGCACAAATTTTCTTCTCCCATGTTCCAGTTTTTAAAAATATGATTAAAACAGGCCACTTTCCCCATGTTTCCTTTTAGAGAGTAACTAAACCAAACTCTTTACCATAAATAAGTCAATGGGAGCAAAATGGCTTATTGAGTTTCAATGACACATTATATTGATTTGACCTAAAACCCATATATTTGTGCTGTGAGATATAATTTTTAATAGAACAATATAATGTATGCTAGGAAAATAGTCTGCAAATCTATCACTCAGGAGAAGAAAAACTCAGGAAGCTCAAGGATCCTTGCTCACAAGAGTACTTCTTTTGAGACTCATAACAATTCTTCAGAGTATACTGGCACAATTTTTAAAAGGATATTGGGTTGCTGAAAGGCAATAGCAGCTACTTGCAGAGACTTGAAGTATTCTTTTTAATTCCTCCCCATCTCCTGCCTTGGGTTACAGCCTTATCCAGTTTGACCTTTAATATACTTTAAGACAATTGGAGCAATGTAGTCCTGATGTAGAATCTAGCAGTTGTTTTTTGACTAATGCAAAGATTTGGAGATTTTTATCTGTTTATATAAATCAAAAGAATAATAAAATGATTTGATCAATATGTAGATCAAATCTACATTTTAGAACATTCTTTGAAGTGGGGCAAATTCATATTTTGCAAATAACATTTAATGGAAAGGTAAATTAATGAAAATGATACAGACATTAGGTATGAGCTTCAAAAATCCAGATGAATTGGATGAAATAAAACATTCATTTTCTGTATCTTTTGCTATTATCTAATGGTTGCAACACTTACATTTTGTTAGTAGGATGCAGGGTTTTCTCTTCTTTTCTTTTCTTCTCTTTTCTTCTGTTCTGTCTGTTCTGCAAAGAATACTGGGAGGTTACTGGATAAGTAATCTGGAAAATAACTTCTTCATTATTGAATGATGCATGTGTATATCTTTAGCTGTGTGCTTGCATTGTGTATCTGCATAAAAAATCTCCAAATCTTTGCGTTAGTCAAAAAACAACTGCTAGATTCTACATCAGGACTACATTGCTCCAATTGTCTTAAAGTATATTAAAAATCAACACCCACTTAATTAGATAATCATAATAATATAAATAAATGAGATTAGTTTTACATGTATTGCTTTGCTTTGAATGTAGAGTGTAAACAGGGCATCTTTCAATAAATAGCAAATATTATTCATCAATTGTAAAATCTCATAGAGTGCAAAGCTTCCCTGAATTTATTCATAATCCTTTGATCCTATTATCATCCTATAAAATAATATAAGAATTAGAGAGCATTCAATCATAGATACTCAATAAGCTCTTTTAAAATAGTATTCCAAGAAATAAACATACATCAAAATCAAGAAGGAGAATCATTAGTAGTACTAGTAATCCCAGCCTCACAGGGCTTTTTACCCTAAAGAAACCTTTCCCAATCTAGTGCTACCCAGATGTTTTTAGACCAGATCTGCCAGCAATCCTAGAAGTGATGTTAAGTGATGATTGAAATTTTGGTCAAAAACATCTGGAAGACACCAGGTTGTCTTAGGGTTTCTATTCAGAACATCTGTTAAGTTTATGGATATGTAAATATTAAAACTATTAATTACAATTATTGCTCATGAACTATTCAAAAAATGAATTATTTTTTAGTGTTTGTGGATTAAAGTTGTGAAACAAGTTGGTGTCATAGAACAAGAGCCGGCAATGTAGATTTTTTTTAAAAAATATTATCTGTCATTTTCACTTGACAAACTGGTAGCAGATTGCAGATTGAAAAAAGTCATCCATAGATTATATTTTAAAAGATTCTTTGAGAAAAAAAATATCACAGGGGATGTTTATCTGCTAAGGGTTAAACTATGACAATATTTTAAAAAAGCAAATACATTCCAATATAATCAAGCCAATTTTATCTGATTTTATCTAGGGTTTTTTTTAAGTAACTACTTACAAACATCATCAAAGGTGTTTTTTACTGAAGGTTCTCACTGTATAATTTGCATAACCATAAATAAATGTGCAGATGGTTACACATGTTCAGTGTTCACACCTTGACAGGTGTTAGCTCTTTTTAATCATATCAAAGACAGTTTCATCTTTGTATAGGGGTTTGGTAATTCACTACAATGTGTCAGTGGATGGGATGTCATGGAGATTGCTGACAAAATTGTGGATGTGTTACCGTGTTCCAAAATTATCTTTCCCATTAAGATTATTGAGAGGCAAATGGACAGAAGAACACATAACTGAGGTTTAAGAGAACAAATAATAAGCTTGGAACACAAGCATAGAAGAAAACTGCAGAACCACTATGGTCTAGCACTTTTGCAAAAAATTTTTTGTCAAGTAGAGATTTTTACATCAGACAAGCAAAAGACTCAATCATGTATATAACTTCTCTACCAAAATCTGAGATTTTTCAGACATTTTACATACTTTTTACTAGCATATTTAACATTGAAATTGCAGACAGACAAAAACCAGTGCTACTTAAGAGCAAAAAATCATGGTTTCTATGATTGAGGTTATGCATTCTATTTTTCTACCTTTAAGCACAAAGCTAAACTACAAAAGTATTCCAATTAGAAATGGGTATGTGCAATATTTAAGTCACTTGTTTGTCCTAACTTCCTGCTCTGTCTTGTCTCCATGTGCTCAATTGGAATCTGCAAGAAGAGGTGTTTGGGACCTACATCTTGTGGAGAGTGGAACTTTTATTCAAACTTCTTGAAGTATAGCTTCCTCCACATATTCTGGCTAGGCTTACAAAAATCAGAGAGAGAACAAAGGGTGGAATCATTGGCCAAAGTATCATTTTCTATCAAGTATGTACATTTTCTATGTACTCCATTGCATTCCACTGGGCTCTGCGTGCATGCCATTGGGAAGTCCATTCTGTAATTCATTGAATGCATGCAGCAAGGGATACCAGATATCTGGCAAAAGAGGGATATTTTCTCCTCTTTTTCTTCATGCCATCCATCCCCTATACATATCTGTTAGATCAAATATTGTCCTGTTGGTGTTTTTTTAACATAAAAATGTACTATTTCACAATAGCAGTTATGACTTTGTATATTGACTACATCTGTTTCTACATCATCTGTCAACATCTTAGATTTACATTGTCTAATTTATTTCCTGAATCCAACTATTAGCTTCAATCTACCCCCTTTAAATCTATTATTCCTGTAGCTTAGAGCCCTGTAGCCATAATCTGCCATACATTTCTATGATAAAATTTAAAAAGTATTGAGTTGTTGATTCTAGAGTATATTATTGCTAGGAGAGGCTCTTGAAAATTTCCAAACTGTTGTGAAAATATTTTTTTGAAATGGCAAGGATTGAATACTGTGATGCTGTAAAAAGTGATTTCATATATATGTAGGTCCAAGTACATGTTTTTACAATTTTTTGCTATAATTTTTGTTGTAGTTACCAAGAATGTTAAACAAGTACCATATTTTACTTTTCCCACATTTGTTCTACTTTCCGGTTGTCCATGTTCTCCTTGGCCATATCTGTCCATTGATAGGATATCCACATAGAAAGGATATCTATCATCTTATAAATCTTTGTTAACATTTTTAATATTATATTATATGACCTAGGAAATTTGCTTGACTTACATTTCTCTCATTTGTTCTTTCTTTCTCTTTTTCCATTGTTCTGGCCAGTGATAAGCCAACAACCCAGTTAAATTGTGATGGACAAGGCAATCTAATTGCCTTGCATTCATTGCAAGTCAGACAACAGAAAGTAAAGAAAGTAATTAGATTTGTTTGCCATCTCAGGATCACCTTAGTCTTTTCCAGACTGTTAGGAGTGACAATATTTTTCCTTTTGGCTTTCATTTCACATGCTTATCTCTGAATATCTGATGTTCAATATTACTAGTTAAGGCTAAAAGTGACAGAAAGAATTCTTAAAATGTTGGAATTTATGATTTTTCCCTTTAAAAATGATGATCAAAAACCTTTGAAAAATAGTTATTTAATTATAGAAACATATTTATGCTTTTAAAAAAGAATGATCAATTATACCCACAAGGTCACACATTTCCATGGAGTTCTTTTTCTGTCCCTAAAGTCCCTTTCATTCAAAACTAAAATCTGGAAGTAAACTGATAAGAAAAGGGGTATAAAATAATTATACCATTTATATGGAAGAAAATATTTAAAATAGTATCTTCTTTTAGGATCAAAGCAGTAAAGATAGTTCTAAATTTTTCTCCACTTAGAAATTCTAACCATAATCACACCAGTATTGTCATCAGTGCCAAATCAATATTGCCCTATCCAGAAATGCTTGAAAATTGGTTTCATATCTTATATAAATATACTTCTATTTTTTTAGAAGACACTTTCCATGCAGATGTTTCTTAATCATACAATTAAAAAATCAGTGAATGAGTTTAGAAACCTATCAAACAAAACTATCCCAAAATAGTATTGTTGAATGAAAACAAACAAAAGCAAAGTGATCTCAGTGAGGAAAATTTAGCAAATAGCTTGGAAGATTTGCTAGAGATTAAATCAGGCTTTCCATCTTATCCCCAATTACTCAGGAATAAGACCTATTGAACTGGTGCAGTAATTAAAGGCCCTGTCACACTGCCCAACGGATGCAAAACGTAAGTAAAAAGGACACAACGGATGAGCAAAATGTTCCATCCGTTGTTATCCGCTCTCAAAAGGGGCAAAAATCTGCAAAACCGGAGCGGATAACACGGAAAGGAAAGGACGCGGGGAGGATGCAGGGTGGATGGAAAGTGGATGCGGAACGGAAGCCCAGCGGATGGAAGCGGATGGGAGTGGATGGCACATCCGCTAGGCTTCCGGGGGACCTCAGCAAAGTGGACGCGGAATGGATACAGTGGATGCAGAGCAGATGCACAGCGGATGAAGCGGATGCACAGCGTAAGCATAGCGGATGCACAGCGGAAGCCGAACGGATGCCGAGCGTTAATTGCGCATGTGGGGGGGATGCATTGTGTAAGCCACACGGATATAAAGGGAAGTAGCTCGCACGTGGCCAGCATTCAGAGGAAAGACCTGCTGCCGGATACATCGAGTCATTGCCTGTCCTGCCTGCATGCCTGCCTGCAAGCCTTACTGCCAGACTTCCTGCCAGCCTGCCTCCAAGCCTCTTGGCCAGCCTCCCTGCCAGCCTTGCTCTCTGCCTGCCTGCCAGCCTTGGTGCCAGCCTGCCTTCCAGCCTCCCTGCCAGCCAGTCTGCCTGCCTGCCAGCCTTGGTGGCTGCCTGCCTGCCTGCCTTCCTGCCAGCCTTCCTGCCAGCCTTCCTGCCAGCCTTCCTGCCAGCCTTGGTGCCTGCCTGCCTGACAGGCTTGCTGCCAGCCTTGGTGCCAGCCTTACTGCCAGCCTTGTGCCTGCCAGCCTCCCTGCCAGCCTCCCTGTCAGCAAGCAACCCCACAACCATGGGGAAGAGGCGAAAGCCTCAGCAACCTGCCGCCATTCCTGGCAAGAGGGACAGGGCCACCCTCCCGCCCCCTGTCCCTGACTCTGCTTCTGCTGGGGCTTCTGCTGCTTGGGCTCAGTCTTCTGGTGCTGGAGCTTCTACTGAAGCTGCTCCTGGCAGTGGTGCTTCTGCTGGTGCTTACGCTGCTGAAGCTGCTCCTGGCGGTGGTGCTTCTGCTGCTGCGTACTCTGCTGAAGCTGCTCCTGCTCCTACTGGTCCTACTGGTCCTACTGGTCCTGCTCATCCTGCTCACGCTCCTGGACTTGCTCATCCTGCTCGTACTGCTCATGCTCCTGGTCTTGCTTGTCCTGCTGGTCCTGCTCGTGCTCCTGGTCTTGCTGGTGCTGCTGGTGCTTACTCTGCTGCTGATGATCCTGGTTTTGCTGCTGCTGCTGATGATCCTGCTGCTGCTGCTGCTGCTGCTGATGATGATGATGATGATGATGATCCTGCTGCTGCTGCTGCTGCTGATGATGATGATGATGATGATCCTGCTGGTGATGATGATGATGATGATAATGATGATGATGATGATGATCCTGCTGGTGCTGCTACTGCTGGTGGTGTGGAGGAGCAGCCCCTACTACCTGGGAGCCCCTCTGATGAGGGCCCAACTGGTCCTGCCAAAGGGAGGAAGAGGCGTATGCGACAACGGAAGAGGAGGCAATACTCCATTGAGGAGGAACACGAGGATGAGGTGCTGGAGTGGCTGAATGAGAATGAGTATCTGTGGCGGAAGGGACACCGGCTGTACAGGGACACCAAAAGGAAGCAGGCTGCTTGGAGAGAGAGGGCGGAGAGTATGGGCTACACTTTGGAGGTGCTCCTCGGGTGGTGGAAGCACATGCACACCTGGTACAGGAAGCTGCACCTGAAGAAATCTGGCCAGGCCACGGTTAAGCTGACGGACAGAGAGACCTATGTCATGGCCAGGTGCAGCTTCCTGGAGGGTGAAATCCGCCACCGAGGAGCACCAGGAGCCCCTCTCACTACCCTCTCTCTCTGGCAGCCTGCTGAGAGCCAGTCCTATTCCGGCCGAGAGTCAGTCCCTGTATCCAGGCAGGTTTCTGAAGAGCATGCCACGGCAAAGAACCCGCGGACAGGTGTTGTAACCATGGTGGAGCACATGGAGGACTCCCTGGTGCGGTGGGAGAAAGGAGATGGCACATCCACCACAGCTGTACCCGCATCCACCCCTCCCAGCTCCACCTCCACAGAAAGGCAGAGAGCCAGACAGCAGGAGGGGCAGAGCCACACTGTCCTCCTGGAGATCAGGGACACCATACGGACCAGCATAGATCTCCTCTCTCAGCTGGTCCCCACTGACTCCTCATCCTCCCACCACAAGCCCTTCCTCACCTATGTCAACCAGACCCTCAGGGACATGGCAGAACTCCAGTACCAGGTGGTGAAGGACCGGATCACCAAGCTGCTTCACAACCCTCCAGACCCAGAGGAACCTGCTCCCACCCAGTCCAGGCCTGCTCCGCCACCCCAGGTGATGTCCCTCCCATTCCAAGGCTTCCCACAGGCCCTCACCTACCAGGGCTACGGCTACCAGGAGGTCCAGCAGCACAGGCAGCAGCCCTTCCCAGTCCAGGCACAGAGTCATCGGGTGACACCATTGCCACCAGTTCCACTGATGCCATCGATGCCACCCACACCAATGATGCCACCAACGACAGCGATGCCACACACACCACTGATGCCACCCACGCCAGTCCTCACCCAGCTGCAGACCAGACAGCCCCACTACACTACTCCTTCCTCCACCCCGCAGCCAAGCCCGGCCTCAGTACATCTGTCATCAGTACTGGGGCTGACACCCCATGGCATGAAGGAAGGACCTCTCAGCATCACGGGTCTGAGCCAGCTGTCCGAGAGCTTTCTCAACACACCATCACCTGTTGTCCTCTCAGGGCCAGGCACCCCAGTGGTACTTCAGACCAGCACTGCAGCAGCACCCACCTCCACAGCACCTGGACCCTTCACCCCTGAGACTGAGCACACCTCCGAGTGACCAAGAAGAGTGCCAGAGACTGGCTGGCTGGCTACCTGTGGACTTTGTTTGGACACTTGACTTGGGTCATTTTTCTTTTACAGCTTGTTGTTCAATAAAGTTTATCTTTGATTCACACACTTGCTTCATTTCTTTTTTTAAATAAAGCCCTGGTGGAAACTTTTAGAATTGGTTTAAGCCTTTGAATGCTTGTGGAATGGGCTAGATAGCAGTGGGGTGGGCAGGGATACCTGTAGGATGGGTAATAGCTGTGGGATGGGCAGGGATACCTTTGGGATGGGTAATAGCTGTGGGGATAGATAAATCTCCAGTGTAAGCATAGCGGGACTGTATAGTCCACCCTACCAGGTGCCACACCTATGGCCCTTTATTATCAATAACAATGTAATAATCATCGACACATGTCAACACAAACACAACTCTTTATTAAACGCCCTGTTCGTTGTAGGCCCACCCAACATACATGGCCCAATCTCATCAGTGTGATGAGACAGGCTGAAGGAAGCACCCATTAATCATCTATCATCCTGTCTTGCCACTCCACTGCTCCAGCTGGGGAGTTGCACCAGTGTTTCAGAAGGTTGCGTTGCTTCTTCCCTTCATGTGAGGCTCTGTTGGGGCCTTCCACATCCTGAGTGTCTATCAGGTTTTGCCCTTGCCTCCATTCCCCAGGCTCCATGTCCCCATTGCCTTGTTGGAGATCCACGAGCCTGTTCTGCAAGACTGGGTAGTAGGTGCGCATGAGATTGTGCAAGATGCAGCAAACTTCCACGATCCTCCTCATTGGTCTCTGGGCGATGCTGCATGGTGGTGAGAAGTACCTGGAACCTGTTGGCCAGGATGCCAAAGGCTTCTCCACCACCCGCCTTGCCCTGGACAGCCTGTAGTTGAAGATCCTCTCTTCACGGGTGAGGAGTCTGGAAGTGTAGGCTTCATGAGGTAGGTTGTGAGGGAAAAGGCGTCATCCCCCACGATGAAGTAGGGCACATCTTGTGTGTCATTGTGTAGGGGGTCTGGATCTGGGAAGCCCATGATGAGGTTGTGTTCCAGCCCCTCTTTGAGGTCACTGGCGTTGTATACCTGGGCATCTGGACATGAGCCGTTGCCTGAAGCATCGATGTACATGAACTTGTAGTCAGCATCGACCATGGCAAAGAGGACGATGCTGAAGAAGCCCTTGTAGTTGAAATAAGTGGAGCCCGACTTGGCTGGAGCTTTGTAGGCCACGTGCTTGCCATCTATGGCTCCAACGGTGTGTGGGAAGTTCCACTTCTGATACCACTGCTCTGCAACTTTCTTCCATCCTTCTTCAGTGGAGGGGCACTGGAGGAGCTCTTCCAGGTATTCTTTGATGATGGCCTGCACCACTTCTCTGACCACAATGCTGATGGTGTTGTGTGGCACCCTCCAGCCGTACTGCATGCTCCTGTAGGTGGTCCCTGAGGCCAGGTGGCGCAGAGTCAATGCCACCTTGAGCCCAGGTTCCAGGCTGGGCTGGAAGTTGGTGTTTGCCTTGGTCAACCTAGGTGTCAGCCACTGCCCAACTTCGTCAAACATGGCTGGAGGCATCCTCATGAAGTTCTGGAATGCCTGAGTGTCTTTGTTCCTGAGCTCCACCATCAACTTGTTGTACAGTCCATACTCTGCTCTTCTCCCGATCCATCTTCGGACCTAGACGCTTCTTGGCCACCCCTTTTCTTCCCATAGTAGAGTTTAGAGAGCCTGTAGATGGCTTCGCACTGTTGCAGAATGATGGTGGCTGCCAAAAGGATTGTGTTATGATCCACGGTTGACATGACTGGATGCTGTGGAAGAGTCAGAGTCAGATGAAGGATGCAGAGGTCTGCACAGCTGGGCTGCTGGTCTGAAAGTGAGATGCAGGTGAGTTGCTCCCTCTTTTTATAGGAAGTATAGGTGTCCCTTTGCATCCTCTAGGCATCCTCTAGGCATCCTCTAGACATCCTTAATATCTGAGATAGGTCCCCTCTGCGAACGTTTTTTCCGTTTTAAATGCTTTGTTTCTGTGCTGCATCCACTAGGCATCCATTCTGCATCCATTCTGCATCCATTCTGCTTCCTCCCTGTGTCCGAGCGGATGTGAGTTGCGCGGATGCGGAACGGATGCCTCGCGGATATAGCGGATGCGTAACGGCTGCAGAACGGATGCCTAGCAGATGCAGAACGGACGAATTGGATACATTTTCCACACAAAAGTTTTGAGCAGCTCAAAACTTTCTGAGTGGATGAAACATCCATAAATGGATGCTGGACGATTAGAGAGGAAGCAACATGGCAGCGGTGAGTACAGAACGGATACATCGCGTTAACCAACGGATGGCAAGCTTTTTTGTCCGTTTTACATCCTCTTTGCATCCGTTGGTGCAGTGTGACAGGGGCTTAAAGTGCTGGGCAATGACAGGGGAGACCTAGTTTCATATTTTCAATTACCTTATGAAGTTATTGGATGCATAGGACTAAATATCTGCTATCCAGGGTCATTAGTGTTAGATGTTTATAATAAAGTTTAAATAAATAGATGGTCTGGGCCAGTGGTGGGATTCAAATTTTTTTACTACTGGTTTTGTGGGTGTGGCTTGGTGGGCATGTCTTGGTGGGTGTGGCAGGGGAAGGATACTATAAAATCTTGATTCTCACCCCACTCCAGGAGAAGGATACTGTAAAATCTCCATTCTCTCCCCACTCTTGGGAAAAGGTTACTGCAAAATCCCATTCCCTCTCCACCCTGCTAACTTGCTTTCCAGCTGCATTCTCCTGTGTGGGGCAAAGAAAAAAAATCCAGCTAATCAGCTGGGACTTGGGAGGCAGAGAATAGAAGAGGGCAGAGGGGGCATTTGCTGGTTCTCCAAACTACTCAAAATTTCTGCTATCAGTTCTCCAGAACTGGTCACAATCTTTTGAATACCACCTCTCGTCTGGTCTGTAAAAAAGGATCCACAAAGAGGCAGAGAAAACTCTAAGCCTAAACTCTAGTCCTCTGATGGTTTATAGTCCACATAGCAGAGGTGTTATTCACAGGTTAGGACCAGTTCTTGAGAACCAGTAGTGGAAATTTTGAGTAGTTCTGAGAACCGGCAAAAACACCACTGACTGGAGATTTTACAGTATTATTCGCTGCCACAACCACCAAACCACACCCATAGAACTTGTAGGAAAATATTTGAATCCCACTACTGCCACATAGCAGAGCTTCACTGTAATTTTGAGCCAGTCACACTCTTTCTAGTTAATAATCTTCATGGTATTGCAAGTATAAAACCAGTGGGTATAAAAAAATGTTTGCTGCCTTTCATTCCTGAAGGATAAAAGCAATCACTAAATTCCTGAGATATGTGACTGAGTAGACATGTGTAGCTGCCTATAACTGAGTTTCTATCTCAGGGTCTGCTAGAGGCAGAATCAGAAATTTTATTCGGTTTTATTGGTTCCTTGTATCATTTCATTGCTAATGGACTGCTAGCTATAGTATTGCTTTTGCAATGGTAGTGCTATAGGGCTACAAAAATTATACCTACCCTTCAGAAGAAGGTTTTGGTGCTTAAAACTTAAGTTCCTAGTCTAAGATTCCTTACATTAACATTTCCCAAGAAGAACTCCACAAAATGTATTAGAGCACAACTTCCATTACCTCAGCAAATATTGCTAAATATTAATATTTAGATGTTAATCTCAATTTTTATATGTTATTCCAACTACACAAAGCTGGGCTATAGATAATACTTATAGTGCTATAATAACCAATATGTAGGTTAGAAATGAAGTAGAAACACACCAGAAATGATAGTAAATGCACACAAATCTTTCTGTCTCATTTTCTGCATTGCCAAGATATATGATTGTCTATCTTATTTTTATAGGTAAAGGTAAAGGTTACCCTCACACATATGTGCCAGTCCTTTCTGGCTCTAGGGGGTGGTGCTCATCTCTGTTACAAAGCCGAAGAGCCAGCAGTGTCTGAAGATGTCTCCGTGATCATGTGGTCGGCATGACTGAATGCCGAAGGCACACAGAATGCTGTTATCTTCCCACCAAAGGCTATTTTTCTACTGATATTTTTACATGCTTTCGAACTGCTAGATTGGCAGAAACTGGGACAAGTAATGGGAGCTCACTCCATTACACAATACTAGGGATTCAAACTGCCGAACTGTCGACCTTTCTGATCAACAATGTTAAGCCTGGGTTCCCCAACCAGGGTTAGGTAGACAAGCTAAACA
>BLBF01000040.1:33488347-33522470 GCA_015471245.1 Laticauda colubrina
TTTAGCTTGTCTACCTAACCCTGGTTGGGGAACCCAGGCTTAACACTAACCCTCAAATTAATATAATATTTTTCCCCACATGGTTTCTGCCAATATGCATATTTTTGTTATTTTTTTTCTTTGAGTATATAACTTTACTCCTGTAATTCTTCCTAATGTGCTTTTTTAATTGGAAAACCATCCTGAAAAGATCATAAAGGTACAGAGTAACAACAGTAGTTTGTATGTTGGATCATTACTAACATACACTGTGCTGATGATATTACTCTCATAGCCCCAAATGAAAAGGATATGTAAGTTCTAGTACCAAAAGTCAAAGTGCACAGTGAAAAAACCATTTATGAAGAGAACACATTATGTAAAGACCCAGCTCCCTGGAAAAGGTTCTAAAGCTGAGAAAGGAGAAAGGAAAAAAAAACAGGGTGAATGGACTCAATTACAAGGACAATGAGTGCATTGTGGGGACATGAAAGATCAAGCTAAGGATAGATAACCATGGAGAAAATCCATCTATGTGGTTACTAGGAGTTAAAAACAACAGTGGCACATAATCAAGCCCAGCTCTACCTGCCAGGTGCTCTGACAGGCTAGAGAAAATTATATTATATATGATTAAAATTAAGTCAGAATCAAAATATCATTAAACATATGAAAGTATCAGAACCAGAATAGAACCTTGTGGTTTCTGATAAATCTGCAAGCAGCTTCCGTTTTGTTACTTAAGAATTATAACCCATTGTAAACGCTACCAAAATTAATAAAGCATCAAGCTTATGAGCACTTTTACTTCCCATGTGGATCTTGAAGAAATAGGGTGATTAAGAATTAAAAAGAACAGCACAAAAGATTATTTGGCTTGAAATCTAAACAATATGAAATATATGGGCTTTGCTGCAGAATATTTTATGAAAGGAGCTTGATAATTAGTTTTACAGCAGACAAAAAATCTGTAATTGCTTTAACATAATTAGTCTGTCTTTTTATAATGCAGTGATACAGAGTTCTGTCAAACCATAATAAGATCACAATAGATTTCAATTCTGCTCATGCCTGCAGTGGTGATTTCTTTTAGTACAAAACACCATGCATTTGTGTTTCCTGCTGAGTTTCTACCTATTAGAGTTGTACTGAATTTTTCTTTCAGTAAAATTTCAAAGCTCCTACTTGGGAGCTCATCAGAGAGATTTTAAGAGATGTCCAATCAGCCACAATGAAGCTATTGACATTCAGATTTGTTAATGCAAAAAAAATCATAGGTGAACACAAAGCCTGTTTTCTGAAATGTTAAGCATTCTTGCAAAAGCCTGATTTCTTATTGTAGAACATTATATGGGCTCTTTCAGAGATAGCATATGTGCCTATCCGTTTTCCACAGAGCTCTGTTTCTATGATGTCGTCCTCATGAAACAGCCTATCAAATTTCTTCTGGCTGAGCTGCTCAAATTGCACAATTTCCATTTCATTATTTGCAGTGTGGAAGCTCTACAATGATTGGGCTATTTCCACTTTTGTAGAAACTCCTTGTCTTACTGGGGCCTTTCAATTTCACAGAGAATCATCAGTCCTGAACTTAATCTTCCAAATTAATTTCACAATACCTTTAAAAATCTGCTAGGTTTCTTCTTCCCTGCTTATAAAAGCAATGGGCATGAAACCTTACCCTAATTTATGGGCTGAAACAAAACTTTACCACACACATACACCTATATAGCATTAATAACCATGATGAAAGATTAGGAAAATTACTTAGTTATACCTCAAAAGTAGAGACTATAGAGTTAAGACAAGATATAGTTTGCTCAAGAAATTCTGGACCACAGATTTTATACAAAGTAATGTTCTCTTAGGGTTAAGGTTTTTGAACTCAAAATATAAAACTGGTGGAGTAAAACTATATCTCAAATGGTGGGAAATGAAACCAAATGGACATATTTCTGCCAAATTTCAAAATACTACATCTAAATTACAGTACAGGACATTTCACTCCAAATGAATATAACTGAATCAAACACGATAAAATTCTACAATGTAATAGTTAAGAATTCCTTGTAAAATGAACACCACTCAGTAATGATTAAATGAAGTGTGTGTGTGTGTGTGTGTAGACACACACAAAAAAACAAAATATTAAAAACAAAAAATATTGTACACATTACAAATTGATAAGACTGTGCTTAAGTGTCAAACATTATTCTAATACTTATTTCATATTTCTGGTTATTACTCATACTTTAACCTCTTTATACTATTCCTTCCTTATCTATTTACTCACTGGTTTCTATTGTTTATCCATTTGTATCAGTTTTCCCAGACTTTTGAGTCTTCCTTTTCTTTTAATTTTAGAGTAACTTTATCCATTTCAGCACATTCATAGACTTTTTGAATGATTAAGCACTCTGTTGGCATAAGGTTTCCTTTCCAGCATTGTGCGAGTGCCAGCCTCGCTGCAGTAATTATATGCACAATTTTATCTCTTTTGTGTAGTCACCTTTTATTATCCCCGGTAGAAAGATTTCTGCTTTAAATTCTAAAGGCTAGGTCCCATTGGCCGATGGACGCAAAACCTATGCATAAAGGACAGAGCGGAATAGCAAAATTTCGGGGGTGGCTCCATCCATTGTCATCCGGTCCAAAAAGTGGTGAAAATTTGCATAAACAGAACAGAAAAGAATGGAAAAGAACGGACGGGGGTAATACGTAGCGAGGATGTAAAGAAGATGTTCATAGAAAGCCTAGGGGATGGAAGCGGATGACACATCCGAAGGGATTCCGGGTGAGAATTGCAAAGCAGATGCATAGTGGAAGGAGCAGATGCATAGCAGATGGCACGGATGCATCACGGACGCCTATAGGAAGCAAAGCGGATGTCACGCGGATGTATATTGGATGCAAAGCATTCACTGCGCATGCGGAGCGTATGAATTGCATCAGCTCCGCGGATATAAAAGGATGCAGCTCGCACGCAGTCAGCATTCAGAGGAAAGACATGCTGCCACATACATCTTCAAAGAATACCATGGTTCGTCAGTCAAGGAAGAAGAGGAAGCTGGTGCCTACTCGTGCCAGCCCTAGCAAGAAGGAAAGAACCAGCATCCCACCCCCTGGCACTGACTCTCAAGCTGCTGGTGCTGCTGGTGCTGCTGGTGCTGCTGCTGCTGATGGTGCTGCTGCTGGTGGTGGTGGTGCTGCTGCTGCTGCTGGTGGTGGTGGTGGTGGTGGTGTTGCTGTGGTGAACCAGCCCCAAGGCCCTCAAATCCCTGCTGCTCAAGCCCATGAAGGCCCTGCTGCTGAAGGCCCTGCCAGAGGGAGGAAGAGGCAAGGGAAGCAGAAGGGAGAGAGGAAACAGTACACCGTTTCCAAGGAGCATGAGGATGAGGTGCTGGAATGGCTGAGGGAGAATGAGTACCTCTGGAGAAAGGGCCACAGACTCTATTGCAACACCAAGAAGAAACAGGCAGCTTGGAGAGACAAGGCAGAGAGCCTGGGCTACACTGCAGATGTACTCCTGGGATGGTGGAAGCACATGCACACCTGGTATGGCAAGCTACACCTCAAAAAATCTGGCCAGGCCGCTGTCAAGCTCACTGACCAGGAGATGTGCCTCATGGCCAAGTGCAGCTTCCTGGTGGGTGAGGTCCACCACCAAGATGCAGCCCCTCTGACACCCCTCTCCCTCAGACAGCCCACAGACAGCCAGTCCTCTTCCAGCCAGGAGCCAGCTACACTGTCCAGGCAGGTGTCTTCGGAGGCCCCCACAGCAGAGACCCCCCCTGACAGCTGCACTCCCAATGCTGGAGGACTTGGAGGATCCCCTGTCACAAATGGAGGAAGAAGCGGCAGCCACCAAAGACCAACCCACACCCACCCCCAGCTCCAGAGGATGCAGGCAGAGAGGCAGACTGGAGGGCCAGGACCACAGTGTGCTGTTGGAGATCAGGGACACAATGAAGACCAGCAAAGAACTTCGCTCTCAGCTAGTCCACTTGGACAGAGGATCCTCCAGCCGCCACACTTTCATCACCTATGTGAGCCACACCCTGAGGGATATGCCTGAGGCCCAGTACCAGGTGATGAAGGAGAAGATAACAGCACTTCTGCACAACCCTCAAGGCCCAGCTGAACCTGTTCCTAACCAGTCCAGGTCTGCTCCTCCACCCCAGGTGATGTCACAGCCCTTCCACGGCTTTCAACAGCCCCTCACCTACCAAGGCTACGACAACCAGGACTTCACACAGCAGAAGCAGACCTTCCCAGTCCAGGCCCAGGTTCATCACATGCCACAGATGCCAGTCCTCACTCAGCTGCAGACCAGACAGCCCCACTACATTCCTCCTTCCTCCACCCCACACCAAGCCCGTCAATGGACAATCAGTCATCAGTCTTGTGCCTGACATCCCAGGTACTTGATGAAGGGCCTCTCAACCTCATGGGATTGAGTCAGCTCTCGGAGAGCTTCCTGAACACACCATCCCCTGTTGTACTCTCGGGGTCAAGCACCCCAATGGCGCCTCAGACCAGCACTCAAGCCACAGCCACCTCCACCGTCCCTGGCCGCTTAACAGCTGAGACCATAGCCATGACTCAGAGTGACTGAGAATAGTCCCAGAGACTGAGTTGTTACTTGTTCACTTTATCTTTGCTTAAGACACTTTACTTGGTTCATTTTGCTTTTTTAGTAAAGTCGTACAGTTTACTTAAGACAGTAAATAAAGGTTATCTTTGCTTGAGACACTTGGTTCATTTTTTTTTTTTTTACTTAATAAAGTGTTGGTGAAAATCTTGAACAAATGGTTAAGCCTTTGCATGCTTGTGGGATAGATAAGGATAGTTGTGGGATAGTTAAGGATAATTGTGGGATAGATAAACCTCCAGTGCAAGCATAGTGGGACTGTGTGGTCCACCCTCCCAGGTGCCACACATATGGATCTTTATTATCAATAACAATTTATTCATTGATCAATACATTTCAGAATAAACAAACACTTTATTCATGCCCTATTCATTGTAGGGCCACTCAACATACATGGCCCAATCTCATCCGTGTGATGAGACAGGCTGAAGGAAGCATCCATTAAGCATCTATCATCCTGTCTTGCCACTCCACTGCTCCAGCTGGGGAGTTGCACCAGTGTTTCAGGAGGTTGCGCTGCTTCTTCACTTCACATGAAGCTCTATTGGGGCCTTGTACATCCACAGTGTCTGTCAGGTTACATCCTTGCCTCCATTCACCAGGCTCCATGTCCCCATTCCCTTGCTGATGGTCCACAAATCTGTTCTGCAACACTGGGTAGCGGGTGCGCATGAGATTGTGCAGGATGCAACAAGCTTCCACAATGCTCCTCACAGTCTGTGGGTGATGCTGCATGGTGGTGAGAAGTATCTGGAACCTGTTGGCCAGGATGCCAAAGGCATTCTCTACCACCCGTCTTGCCCTGGACAACCTATAGTTGAAGATCCTCTCTTCACGGGTGAGGTATCTTGAAATGTAGGGCTTCATGAGGTAGGTTCTGAGGGAGAAGGTGTCATCACCAACGATGAAGTCGAGCACATCTTGTGTGTCATTGGGTACTGGGTCTGGATCTGGAAAACCCATGATGAGGTTGCGTTCCAGCCCATCCTTGAGGTCACTGGTGTTGTATACCTGGCTATCTGAAACTGACCCGTTGCCTGAAGCATCGATGCAGATGAACTTGTAGTCAGCATCAACCATGGCAAAGAGGATGATACTGAGGAAGCCCTTGTAGTTGAAATAAGTGGATCCTGAGTTGGCTGGAGCTGTGCAGGCCACGTGCTTCCCATTTATGGCTCCAACGGTGTGGGGAAAGTTCCACCTCTGATACCACTCTTCTGCAAGTTTCCTCCAGCCTTGTTCAGTGATGGGACACTGGAGGAGCTCCTCCATGTATTCTTCGATGATGGCCTGCAGCACTTCTCTGACCACTTTGCTGATGGTGTTGTGTGGCACCCTCAACGCATACTGCATGTTTTTGTATGTGGTTCCAGAGGCCAGGTGGCACAGAGTCAGTGCCACCTTCAGTCCAGGGTCCAGGTTGGGATGGAAGTTGGTGCTCAGCTTGGACAATCTGGGTCTCAGACGCTCTACAAGTTCATCAAACATGGCTGGTGGCATCCTCATGAAGTGCTGGAATGCACGAGGGTCTTCATTCCTCAGCTCCACCATCAACTGGTCATACAGTCCAAACTCCATTCTTCTCCTGATCCACACACATCCTCGGACCCACACAGCTCTTGGGCGTCTCCTTCTTCTCCTTGTGTATAAAAGGTGAAACAATCTGAACAGGGTTTGGTTCTGGAGTTGAATGATCACAGCTACCATATGGACTGTGTCATGATCCATGGTGGAGAACAATGGATGATGTGGAAGACCAAGACCAAGGGTGAAGAGGTCTGTACACCACAGCTGCTGGACTCATACTGAGATCCTGGTGATTCCCTCCCCCTTTTTATAGGAAATATCGGTAATCCGCTAGGTGTCCTTCTACATACTCTAGACATACTGCAGGCATCCTAAATATCCGAGATACATCCTAGATACAAACGTTTTGTCTGTTTTATATGATTCTATTTATATACCATTGATTTCATTATTTTGTTTTCTTTTTCCAAATTCTTTCCCAATCCTCCAAATTAATGTTATGTCCTAAATTTTTTGCCCATGCAATAATTGGGCCCTTCACCAATTCCTCTGCCATTTCAAACTCTAATAGGTAATTTTACATTTTTGAAATTACTTTCTTGTCTGGGCCCTGAAGGAGTTTATCTAATTGACTTGGCTTTACTTCTATTCCATATTCCTCCACATCTTTTTTATACCTTTTTTTAGCTGGAGGTAAGGCCACCAATCTATGTTTGACCCTTAGTCCCTGAGTTATTGATTTGTTTTTAATATTCCTTGAGAGTCTAAGACCTCATAGTGTTTAGCCATTTTTCCAATTTCTAGTATACTGGGGTCTATCAATGCCTCTGTGACAGATAAGCCATCCTGGAATTTTTATATAATGTTTGTTTTTAATATCTCATCATATTTGCATTAATGACTCTCAAATTGCATATCTGTGGAAATAAGCCTGGGTCTTATTTCCTGGGTTCCACATGAAGGTATGTCACCCTGCCTGTAAATCATGCCCTTTTAGTGTTAAGATTCTTTTGTTTCTTAAGTTGGTCCATTTTTTAATTCACATTAAGCCTGCCGCTTTGTAATATATTTCCCAGACAGGGAGTCCAAATCCACCTCTGCTTCTGTTATCCTGTATTGCAATTTTATCCTTGCTCTTTTACCTGCCCAAACAAATTCGTAATTATTTTATTTAAATTGAGGGGGGAGGGATTATCCAATTTTACCAGGATCATTTGAAAAAGGAAAAATAGTCTCGGTAAAATATTCATTTTAATAGCCACAATTCTCCCTTATAGAGATAGCTGTATTTTCTCCCATTTTTCTAAATCTTTCTTTATTTGCTGTACTAATTTTATATAATTATCTTCTTGTATTGTTGACCATCTTGCTGTAAGCCAGATGCCCAAATATTTGATATATTTTTTTTGCCATTTGTAAACCTGTTACTTCCACTAATTTCTTTTTCTGATTATCTGTTAAGTTTTTTGTTATCATTTTGGTTTTGTATTTATTAATTGTTAGACCGGTGACTTCCCCAAATTTCTCTATCTCTTTTATTAATTTTGGTCCTGATTCTATTGGTTCTTTTGTGAAGAATACAAGGTTGTTTGTGAATGATTGGGCCTTCTATTGTTTAATTGTTTAATGTTTAACCCTTTTATTTCCCGATCCTATCTGATTTCCTTCAACAAAATTTCTAACGTAAATAAAAAGAGCAGAGGTGAAAGTAGACATCCCTGCTGTACTCCTTTCCTTATTTCAAATGAGTTTGTAAGTTCCCCATTAATTATTATATGAGCTTTCTGAACCGAATATATTAACCCTATCATTCTTTCAAATCTGTCTCTGAATTTCATATCTTTTATCTGCTGAATCATAAATTGCCAGTTTACCTTATCGAAAGCCTTTTGAGCATCCAGAAAAACTAATGCTAGATATGCCTCAAAATACTTCAGTACATCTATTACTGTTCTTGTATTGTTTTTTTATTTGTCTTGTTGGTAAAAAGCCATTTTGGTCCAAATGTATTTTACCATTCATTATTTTTTTCATTCTTTCAGCCATTATAGTCATAAAAATTTTGTAGTCGGTGTTTAATAAAGAAATTGGTCTATAATTTCTTATCTGTGTGGTATTTGTGCCTTCCTTCAGTATTAGTGCAATATAAGCCTCTCTCCCCAATTCTGATGGCCTTGCCTCTGTTAATACTTTATTGTAGACTTCCAAAAGTATCGGATCGAGTACTTCTCCTAAACTTTTATAAACTTCTTCTGGTAATCCATCCATTCCTGGCATTTTATTATTATTTTTTATTGCTTCTTTTAATTCTTCTTTAGTAATATCCTTATTTAACATTGTTCTTTCTTCTTCTGTTAGTATTGGCATGGTCTCCACTTTTAAATAATAATTTTTCTCTCATCTATAATTTCCTCTTGTTTGTAAAGTTTTTTTAAAAAATTCTTGTATTATGTCTTTTTTTTTCCATATCATATTGTAGGTTCCCCTCATTATCCTATAACTACTGAATCCTTCTTTTTTTTTCTTTTTTCTTTCTTAATCAATAAGCAAGCCACCTTCCTGGCTTATTTGCATTTTCAAAATAGTTTTGTTTTGCCAATTTCTAAGATCTTAAACTCTTTTCCTGTTCTAATATAATTAATTTATGTTTGGCTATAATTTGCACATTTCTCAGTTTATGTTGTAATTGTATTTCCAAATTTTTAATCTCATTTTATAATACGTTGTATTCTTTTTCTTTTCCTGTTTTATTTTTAGCATTATAAGCTATCATTAATCCTGTTATGTAATCTTTTGTTGTATACCACAAATTCTGTAAAGTTGTATGATATTTTGTTTTATCTTTGAAAAATAGTTCTAATTCTTTTATTATTCTTCCAGTATATTCTTTTTCTTTCAGAATTTGTGGGTCAAGCGTCCATCTCCCTCTTTGCCTTTCTTGTCCCTTCCATATTATTATTAGGAGATTGTGGTCCACCCAAACATTTGGTACTATTTCTGTTGATTCTTTCACTCTTTTACTCATGCTTTTCTTATCCAGGCCATGTCAATTCTCAACCAGGATTTATGGAGGTTAGAATAAAAGGTGAACCGATTCTCTTTTGGATTATGTGTTCTCCAAATACCTATTAAATTTTGTTCTTCTGCCATATCAAAAAAGGATTTTGGGAAATTGTTCTTTTTCTTTTTAGTTCTTTGGTTACTGATATAATCCTTATTTGTGTCTATGATTGTGTTGAAGTCACCTATCATACAAATATCCTCTTTGCCTGCTTCTATTGTTTTCTCACTTTCTTGTAATAATATTCTTGTTGACTATTGGGTGCATATATAGCCACTAATAATATACTTTTCTGTTCCCACAATACTTCTATCATCAGTATTCTACCAATTAAATCTGCATATATTAATTCTACTTTTATTTCTTCTCTGATGTACACTGCTATCTCTCTTTTTTTCATCTGCCAGAACTACATAGAGTTTTCCTAATTTTTTATATTGTAAATATTTTTTATCCTGATTTTTGATGTGTGTCTCCTGGAGGCACACAATATCTATCTTTTGTTTTGCCAATTTATTAAAAGTTTGATTCCGCTTAATTGGAGAGTTGTCCATTTATATTTAAATATAATATTTTCAATTTGTTTTCTATTCTCTTACTTTTATACCACTTGCTGTTTTCTGTTGTTCCTTGTGTCTCTTTGAGTTCTTGTTCTCACTCTTCCCTCTTCTTGTAATTCTTCTTTTCTCTTTTCTTCTTCTTCTTATTCTTTGGTCTTTGTTTTTCTTGGTCTTCTTGATCTTTGTTTTTCCTTTCCTGTTGCTGGTGTTCTTGGCTTGTTTGCTCCAGGTCCTCATTACTGCTGCCTATGTCCTCTGTTCCTATCAGTTGGTCATGGAGATCTTGTGCTTTATTCAGGGTATCAATTTTAATTTTTTTTCCCTGCCACAGCACCAACATTCCTTCTGGAGTTATCCGTCTAAATAATATGTTACTTTTGTTGAGAAAGGCCGCTACAAAACAATAGTCTTTCCTTTGCTCACAGACTCTTTTTTGGATCTGTTTTAGTGTGGTGATTTCCTTGCCTTTATAAGTTATTGAATCATCCCTGGTTATTTTATATATGATGTCTGTCACTTTTTTCTGAGCAAAGCACATATGAACTTCCTTTGGCAGTCTATAGCATCTTGCATAGTTCCAGTATACTCTATAGACCTCATCCAGTTCATCTATTATGTCTCTTTTGTCCTTCTGGAGTGCGTCCACTATTATTTCTTAGTCTCCACCATGTTTTGAAACCTCAGATAGAATGAGGTTCTGTACATTACTAACTAGATCAATGAATCTTTCACTTCTTTATTTCATTCTCTCATTCTCTGATTCACCAAATCTAATTTTTCTTCTGTATTTTCTGTTCTTTTCTCAATTGTTTGTATTCATTGATCATTCTTTTGTATTGCTTCTTGGATTAGGCTCACTTTTTCATCCAACTTCTGAATATTATTCTTCATTTCTCTCTTTACCGCCTCCATTTCTGTTTTTGTCTCTCCATGGATTTTAGTCATGTTTTCTTGTTGTTGCACCATGGTTTCTTGTATTGATAATAATGTGGTCTGCATAGTTTGTATATTCAGCTTGGGGTTTGACTTTTCTGTTGCAAACATTCCTTCAATTTATCTCTAATTGGCTAGGGATGCTGTCACTGCAGTTGCCATTTCTACGCAGCTTTCACAGTTGTTAGTCATAATGCTTGTCATTTCCTGTAGTATTCTGTATTGCTCTCCTAATATTTTTCTATCTTTTCCCAAACCACTATCCAATATTCTCCTGTCTTTCTTTTCTTAATGTGTGTGTGTTTGTTTTTTTACGCTATAGTATAATCTACAATTGTATGTATCATATTATGTTCTAGATATTACAAATATTAATTGAGCAACACAGTCTTCCAAATTTATATTCTCCTAAAAAAATTCAATCCCAGTAGCAGTAACAACAGTACTGTTATTATAACACTGTAAGCTATTATATACACTCTATTTGTTAGTTAATTGGTATATTTAATCATTAATTAATTAATAGTTTTGATTTGTAAGATTATAAGATAATTTCTTAGTTTATTTTGCTCTAATTATAAATGTATAGGGATATAAATTTAAATATATCTTTAGTATCAATAAATAATCAATATAATGTATAAATATATAGCTTCCACTAATTTTCAATCAATATGAATCTTATAGATAAGGTATAATTATGTCCTTAGTTCACAATAAATAACAATCAATAATACTATAGTTATATATTTTTCCTTAAATTTCAATATGTAGTGATATAAATTTAAATATATTGATCAATAGAAATATAGATATACAGAAACGAGATTGTAAAGATTGTAAATATAATTAAAAATATAGGTATAAATATAGTTATCAATATAAAGAATTAGATATAGAAAAGAGTATGTTTACATCTAAAGTTTCTGTTAAAATGTATCTTAAAGAGTTCAAGTTAAGTTATATAAATCTTACTATAGAGCTGAAAGAGTTAACAGTTGCATTTTTTTCATTTTCAAAATGGCTTTCCTGTCAAACTTGCACTGTCACTCTCTTACACTTAGTCTTTCTTCTGATTTCTTTTTTCTTATTCTGTTAGAATACCAGTTACTTGGGAAGACAGGAAGGTTCAACAGGTCTGTTCTTATCAAATCACTCTCCCTTTTTCCCGCAGTTTACTCTTGATTACTTTCAATTTCACTTACTTCTTCATTTCCTTTCTATATCATCATTGCTGACTACATGTTTCACTCTCCTCCTTCTCTGCTATCCTCTTTGTTTCTACTGCTTGCTTTCTGTTCAGAGATTTTGCTTTCACTGTCACTCTTCTGGGCTTGCCCTACCAACGATCTGACAGCTCTTAATTTCTCTGCCCCACCACTTTTACTGCACCCTTCGCCCTCTTTATTTCCTTCTTCTTTGTTATGGGATGTCAGGACTCTGGGTCGGCCATAAAGGCTAGCCTCTTCTGCTTCAGAATCAAGAGTCCCTTCTCAGTGCAGTACGAAATTGCACTTCTCCACGTCGTCTCCGAAGATTTTCCTCTTTTTTGCTGATCCCCCCACGATTGATCTTTGCCTCAAAAGGCCACAGGAGAGCAGAAAATCAGCAACTGGAAACAGACCGCAGTTTCCCCATGCTGTCATGACCATATCATAACCAGAAATTTGTATATATTTTTCATATGATACTTAAAGTGCTACAATTTTTTAGGATATTTCTACTGATTTCACTCATGAATATCATCTCTTTCAGATCTCTTTTTTCATAATTATTCTCTTTCCTGTAAACAAGGAGCATATTTGTTTTGATTTATTAAAATATATAATGATCCATAATATTTAAGGTATTCAAAAAAGCATAGGTAGATGATGACCTAAGCTACTCAATAACAAATGAGTTTCTCTTCAAGGTGTTGGGATCGATACAATATGGGTTAGTGTCTATGGAGATTTTCAGTCATGGTTGTCCCAAAGATGCTTTTTCAAGAGGCAACTGGACTTTCATTTTTCCCCATCATCCAGTCAGAGCTGAAGAAGCTTCTTGGAACAAAATGTCTTCAAAGAAAACCAGAAAGTTAAATTGCTTCTTGAAAAGCAATTTAAATTGCTTCCTGAAAAGCACCTTTGGGACATCATTGTTAATCTTTTTTAAAAACACGTTAAATAGATTTTATAGTATTGTTAAAACTTTATTTAACAATATTTTTTTAAAAAAATAAATGATTTTTGAAAGCATAAATGCAGTGTAGTTTTACATAGAAATTTTGGCATAATATAAGTACAAAAAAGGGTTGGGCTTTGATCATGTGGTTATAGGCACCATATTGACTTTTGACCCCTCCCATAAGAAATACACCACTTTCTCTAGATGCCCATGTGTATGGTCAATTTCAGCATGAGAATTACTAAAGCATTGAATTTTAGTTTTTATTGAAAATATTTCAATCTCATGCATAGTATCTCTGTGCAGGGTAAAAATTATAAATGCAAAATTATTGAATAAAATAAAATGCAGTGATATTTAGAAATAACATGCATCAATGAAAGTACATTAAACAGGTATAAATAAACTACAAAAATACATTGGTTACCATTCATCTGGAAGCACCATGATGGGTTGAGATGTTGCTTCAAAGGCCAGCATTAATATAAAAAAAATCTCTGCACCTTAAATAGAGAAGGTTGGCATAGACTTCATTTTGAAGAGGTGGTTTTCCAGAGAATGGATGAATAGATTAATTGTACCTGTCCTGACACTCACTAAGTTATAGATATTTCCTGTTTATTCTCCCCAATTGGTTGGTTTTTAAAGAAAAGAGGGTTTTTTTTCAGTATGCCAATGTAATCATAAAAATACCTATGACTAATTAGTGACTGCTATTTGAAGAAAAGACAAGAAGTTAATACAAAGTTTGAGTCTTTGTTTTAGAAGTTCAATTCTCTATGTTTCTTTCATGATATGTGTTTTGTTCGGAAAACACACGAGGTAGACCGGGTTCCAACAACAATACTTTATTCTTCAACTAGTTAGTAAATAGGAACACTTGGCTGAAGCTGAGGCCAGCCTTTTATACAGGCTGGCTTGCCTGCTTGCAGCCAATGGCAGTTGTTTAGATTTGCCGCCTTTTAGCAGCTCTTTGGATTGGTTCCTAGTGAACCAATCCAATGTTCATTTTATTGACCAATCAGGTTTGTAGATTTGGAGTCACCCACTTTACATATAGAACAATATGTTTTTTAAAAAAACTAGATTAAGGTATAATGTGACATTTTCTTGCAAGATGCTGAGGTCAACTCAATTCAGCAACTATTTTGAGGTGTTTATTTGCAATAAAAATAAAGTGTTTTAGGAAATAATGTTTTGCTTCATGAGCAAAGGTCCATATAGTATCCCAGGGAACTTTAGGGAGCATGTAAAATATAATTTTGTGTGTGTTTATGTGTCTTTGAGTCAGGGTTTTTTTTTTCCCTTGTGACTGCCTGGACACACCTGCAGTTTTTATGATAAGGCTTTTTGGAACTGGTTTGCTCTTCCATCCTTCCTAAAGCTGAGAGAAAGAATGGCTGACCCAAAGTCAATCAGCTATCTTCAAGCAAGATTCATGTCAACCTTGCAAATTCATCTGGATAGAGAGCATGCCTATATGAACTTATTCTACTTTGTTATGATGTTATATTAACAGAATCTTGAAAGATTGAATATATTTTGTCCCCTCTCACCTTTGCACCCAAAGAACTATGGAAGGTTCCTTAGAGATGCCTCTTACCTAACCATTGCTCCAGCTATGGCTTTTCTCCTGACTCCCAATATCATTGCCACATACCATACAAATGTTCATTGAAAGGAATCTTGACAGATGCTCTGGATGTTAAGAACTGGCAGTAATCAGATACAGAATAGTAAAGGCAAACCTCCAAAACTTACATTCGCTTGGTATGGCCACCACATTGTTCTGGCCACCTGGGATAAATAGGACAGGTGTGGGTCTCAACAACCTGATTAGTAAAAGATAATTTCCAGGTAATTGAAGCATTCATCTTGCTCTTTTTAGTTTCTTATTAATAAACCAGTTATTAACTTTAGGTTTCTATGAAAGACCATAATTTTCTGTTTTTGATCATTTATCACCAGTTTTACTTCACACTATTAAGCAAAGAATTTTAAGGCCTTTCCATCCTTTTCATGGAAAGGAGAGAATAAATATGCAGACAAGGAACTAAATATCTATCAGCTAATTTTGGAGCCTGGAAATTACTGTTATTAAGATATAGAACTGAGTTAACAGAAATATTTGTTTTGCAAGAATACCTACTTTCTTTACATCCCATATAGTGTTGATCATGTGTTTAGCCACTCTTGGAAGCCATATCTGACCCTTTCATTGCTGATGCTACAAAATGTACATCAAGATCAACTATGGCTTATCATATTAGGATATGTAATGTCTTCCCTAATTTATCTCTAGATATAGAATGAAAGCAAATTTAAAGTCTGCAAAAATTGCATAAATTGAATGTTTAGATCCACTGATACATTTCCCAACTATATGTTGTGATATCACTATTTGAAGTTTGTAAATCTTTCTATCCCAAATCCCATTTGTTTTTCTACAAGGATATCACTGTCTTCAATCAAATCATGAAGTCTCTCAAATAAATAGATTTTATTAATTACATGCCAGAGACTGATTGGCAATAATTAGCAGGATTTTTCTTTTGCCTTCTTTTACATATAGGACCTGTGATGGCTTTCTGGGATATAAGTGATGCTATCATTGTGTTTAAAAGGTGATGCCCATCAGTTAATTATTGCTTCTAAAGATGACTGTACTTCAATTGTTCAAATAGTTGTCTCATTTCTTGGATGGCAGCAAAGAAGGTTTTTAGGGTTATTGTAATCTCCAAGATGCTAGATTTTGTGGGTCATATCACAAATGAAACTAGGCTTTCCTGGTTATCTAAGATACATGACATTCAAATTTTGCAGCTAGGTTTTGTGATATATAACTCCAAAATGTGTGTGAAACAGACATTCAACTTTGCAACCTTAATCACTTGGAGTCTATTACATCTGTTTTTTACCATGTTTATATGGCCTTTTATTATTATTGAAGTTTGAGGATTTATAAAGCTAATGTTATTCCTGTAGTTATAGACAAGGTTTTGTTCTCACCAATCTGAGTTCCTTATCAAATGATGATTTAGAATTTGCTGTTGTACAGTGCCTGTCTTCCCTTTCCTTGTTTATTAGAAGCTCCTGTAACTTCCTAATGAGATTTTTGAGAGCTAATAATTTGTTGCTTCATTGGCAACCATATTATATTGAATTTATTGAATCACTTCTGAGTATTGTAGTTCACTGGATAACAACATTGTTTGCTTTAGCTGATTATATTCTTCTCTTCTTGTCCCTTATATCTTCTAGTTCAAGTTGATAAAACATATTGGTGTATATTTAAAGCTCAAGTAATTTTAAATTATTGGGAGATGGTTGCTTTATGATCTAGTCACTGCTACTTGTAATTGTGCTGATTTCTTATCGCTTGAGTACATTCATTTCTGTTACATTTACTTTTAAGATGGGAAAAATGCTAGTTAAATTATTACTTAGAACAGGAAAACATGGACAGACACTATATTAATAATGGGCTTTAGGGAAAGAAAGGACAATTCTAATCTTTAGAAACAGTTGGCAGCCTGTTCCCATTAATGGAACAAGGTAGCTGGATATGTCCACAATCTATAGAATCAACAAACCCACCATAATTATGATACAATGCATGATCCATGGTAACCAAGGAATACTGTCCAGTTAAGCCCATTAATTGTCAGTCATCTTCAATCAAAAAGTTACTGTTACTGAGTCCCTAGACTGACAGAGTACAGCATCCATTACACCTTTCATCTTTCACTTTCAGCAAGAGATCATATCTGCCACTCTTCATCCTTTCTTCTGCTATTTTATTACTATCACAGTAGTGTGCCTGCTGACTTCATCTTTCTGTCCCTTTCAGTTCCAGATGCCATAATTTCCTGGTATTTTATTTTGATACTTGGCTACTAGTCCTTTCCTGCCAGTCTTCAGCCTGCACTAAGACTTTTTCAGTCTCCATCTTTGGCTGCTTCTTTTTTTCAGTTTAGCTTCATTTCTCCTTAAACAGTGAATATCCTGCTTTCTCTCTAGCTCTGCAAGGAAAGAACTAAAAAAAAAGTTAGTTGTTTCTTTGTCACTGTCTTCTGAGCATCACAGTTGCAATCTGGAGCTAGATAACTAGCAAAGTATCTTTTCATCTAGGTATATCAAAATATTCAGCCTCCTTGTGTGTGTGGAAGGGAAAAGGGGTTGGTAAGATTTTACCATTCAGTACTTCTCCTTCCCCCTTTGATAATCTTTCCACCATCCTATATTCAACTTCATTCCTTCTTCCTACTACCTCTGATGTACCAAAAGATGGATCTCCATGTTTATTCTATCCCTTATACTTCCCTATCCATTTAACAATCTCCACTGTATTGTGCAGCAGACCATATGCTGACAGATGACAACATATACATCATATGTATATTTCTGTAGATATTTACTGGATATTATTGAGTCTTGCAGTACTGTTTCTAGAGTATATATGTGGCCAGAGCACTGTTGTCAGAGTATATATGTGTAATACATTGAAATGTATTACAATGTATTACAAAGTCTTGGCTTCCTGTGTCAGCACCAGTGTGTAAATTCTTAATTTAAACATATGTTTGTTACGAAAATCTGAGCAGATGTGTTTATGTTATGAAGTAGAAACTATATAGATATGTGTCTTAGATATTTGATTTCCTATTTAGGTTTTAGATTTTATATATCTGTTGTAGTTTCACTGCAGCATTCACAAATTTTAACTTGTTGCCTGGATTTTTCTAGAATTAAGTTGATGATGGGATGAAAATTATTGAATTTCTGATTTAATTTTGTCAGAGTTTCTTGTCCATAAGCCCAGTGAATAAAAATGTCATCAATAAATATCAAGTAGAAGAGAATGTTCTAAATCAGGAGCCAATGAAATGTTTTAAATCAAACATGAAAATGTTGGCATACTGTGTTGCTAAGGACTGTAAATATTTGTGATTATGTCAGAAAATGTGTTTTTCCAAAATTAAAATAGTTATAGATAGTTTAAAAAATTGGCTTGGTAGCAAGATTCACAGAAGCATGATAACATGATAATAACCCTTATAGTTTACAATTAATTATTGTAAGGAAGGAAATGCATGCAGGGGTGGGATGCGACAGGGTTAACTACCGGTTCAGTGATTTATGAGGTTCGGTGATTTATGATGTGCTTTCCTGCATGCTGCACATGCGCACCTGTAAACTGTCATCAGAACACTGCGTGCAGAGAAGCAGCCTTTGAAACAGCCCTCTTTTCTTGCTTTTTTAACTGCAGCTGTGCCTTGCATGGCAGCTGAAGTTGAAAAATCAGGAAATAAAGGTCAGATAAGAGCCTGGGCAAGTGGCTGGCCGAAAACATCAGCAGACATAGAACTGGTTCTATATCTGATGCTCTTCAGAGCTACCGGTTCTACAGAGATGGATAGAACTGGTAGAAACTCACCCCTGGGTGTATGAAACTTCAGTGTCTATTGTGAATGTCTGCTTTAAGACATATCTTTCTTAAGATTTGATTGTTTTAAAACAGCAGTATCTTTTCTGAGTCACATGAGAGAGCAGGTTGGTGTTTAAGTCATCAGGCTAGAAATGGGGAGATGGTAAATTCTAGTCTGCCTTGGGCACAAAGATATCTGGGTGATGTTGAGCCAACCACTCTCTCTTAGCCGAAGGAAGGAGGCAATGGCAAACCAATTCTAAAAAACTTTGCTGGGAAAATTGCAGCGACTAAGAATTGTACACAATTGAGTGGAAGGGAGGAAACGTTTTATGAGTCACATACAGAAGCCTGAAAAAGGATGTATAAAAGAGAAAGAAATACATTCATGGGAGGCCCAATTATTATTGAATCACACGTAGCCCTAGTGGCTGAGATGATGTTTTCTGAGATATTCATAATATGTTGTCCAGAAAGCATCAGTTCATAGATCTGAATCAAGAATCAAGCTAAGACTTCTGAAAAATCAAACCAGAGGTTTCCCTTGTGTGATATCTAGCATTTCCAACCAGAAGGCATGAAAGCACAGGCTGCTTGTTTCAAAACAATGTCTTAACCCTTTGAAATAGAAATTTCACCGTCTTCTCTGACACTGATTTTCATTGAGAAATAAGCTAGAAGAGACACGTCTTTCATAGTAGTGTCCTATCATACTTTCCATTTATTTAAGATCCTGCTTCCAGTCCTCCTGCCAACTGAAATGTATCCAAAGGATATTAAGAACAGAAAGATTAAAGAATACCTATTCTGGTGTCAACATTTTGGACTATTTTTCCAGAGAAGAGCTTTCTGATCTTGCCATTTTACAGATGTTAGAATTTGGCAAAGATCTTTGTTTCAAATAAATTTTTGTGGGTGGCTTGAGCTGAGATAGATTATTTTTAAAAATCTGTTGATCCTGTGGAACAAATTCTTTGCCTGGGCATATTTATCCCTGACTGTTCTTTATTTGATAACTTTTTTTGTATATGCATTACTTTTTTTAAAAAAAGATATGGCACAGATTATTGAGGTAAATATAAGAAAATGCAAATTATTTTCATGATGGTAGTGTGCAAACTACAGTATTATGATATGAATGTCCAAATTATGTAAACTTCATCAGTCAAAGCACGATACAAATGATATAGAGTATGTAATTCACATCATTTACATGATAATGACATGATCCACATGACATTCATGATTTTTCTACCTCTCCAGCAGATGCATAAGAACATATTTAAATCAATGTGAAAATGCTGACCTATTTGCAAACAGAGATCATGCTTATAGCATATAAATTCTTATTCCACATAACCATAATAAACTACTCATTTTAGTATTAGTGAAAAATTCCTTCCCATTGTATCTTGTTGGAAAAACAACAAAATTCTGTTTTGTTTTGTTTTGTTTTTCACTTGAATGTAAGCTGGCAAGGTTATAGAAAAGTAATTTATAATATTGTATGATGTTGCAAAATTATATATGTAAAAATCACTGGGGGAATAAAAGAGAAATGTTTTTCATATTAGAACAATATAGGTCAAAAAGTTTCTCTTTCCCATAGCAATACTAAAATAATTGTTATTTGAGATTTTAACCATAAACAAAGACTATGGAAAAAATGAAACAATATCTTATTAATCTGTCACTATGATTGTTCTTTTATAATCTTGGTAAATATGTATGATTTATTTTTATCCCTGGCACTTGTTAGTACTCTTAGTACTGGCAAACAGCACTGTTGTACCCTTCCTTTGATGTATAATTGATACACCGAGAGAAAGACTTGCTTTAAGGTTTCTTGATTGAAATATGTTTGAGAAAATGACTAAATCTGTTTTCTTTGCAATATTTTTTAAAACACTTGGGTTGAAATCCAGACCCTATTGAAAGAGAGTTGTTTTAAGTGCTTTTTAAGCTCATTTGCCAACTTGATTGAAAAGTTGTTCTGTGAATGATTTTTTTCTGAGAAACAATGGCTATGTTTACAAAAAGAGTCACGAAAGAAGTAAAGCTGCTTCTTTGCATCACCACAGGTGAAATTGCAAAGGGGGAATTGAGGTTCAGTAGTTAAGATGGCCATGCCATGAGGTCAGTGGGAACTGTCCTCTGAATTCTGGTGAAGATATTATCTAGCCTGATAAAGAAACACTTGGAAACCAACTCACAAGCTTGGAGAACAAACCTCCACCCTCATCATACACTCAAGTTAAAGATATTTATATATATTGGAATAAATAAATGTTGAAAAGTAAATAAATATTAGATGCATTTTATAGTTTTCATGTTATCGTAATAATAATTGTTATTTGTGTATTCCTGGGATTTTTGCACTTTTTTGTATGCCTCCCAGTGTCACTTGTTTTGTGAGGAAGATGGCTATAAAAAGAAAAATAAATAAATAAATAAAATCCCAAAAGCTGTAGGCTATAATGTAGGTCATAAGGGACTTTGCCTTTGCAGATCTAGACCCAACCAAAACTGACCATTATGATGAAGTGATTCCATTATGATGAAGTATAAGGAGAATGTACACACATGGTAAGCATTCATCTTTAATATATGTCTTTGTTTTCTTTGCTTTCATTTGCTTTCCTTTCTTTCTTTGGTCTTCATTAAAAGTTAAAGGTTCCCCTCGCACATTCATGCTAGTCATTTCTGGCTCTTGGGGGCGGTGCTCATCTCCATTACAAAGCTGAATAGCCCACACTATCAAAAGACATCTCCGTGGTCATGTGCCCAGCATGACTGAATACCAAAGGAGCACAGAATGCTGTTACCTTCCCACCAAAGTGTTCCCTATTTTTCTACTTGAATTTTTACATACTTTCAAACTTCTGGGATGGCAAAAGCTGGGACAAGTAACAGGAGCTCACTCCATTATGCGGTGCTAGGAATTTAAACCACCAAACTGCAGACCTTTCTGATCAACAAGCTCAGCATCTTAGCCACTGAGCCATTGTGTTCCCTTTGGTCTTCATTGGTGTATTACTATTTGGAATGAACTAATCTAGGCAGTTCATTTCCTGTTCAGTGTTTCACATATTGTAGCTGGAAGGCTTAACATGAAGACTGAAAAGTGAGAACTTTCATTCCTTCTCTCTCATTCTCAATCCTCTTTTCAACCCCTGGCCTGTCTTCCCATGTTCATGTAGCTGCTTGGTAGTTGCTGCTGCCATAACTTATCCTCTGGGAGAATGGTTTTACCAGTATCAAGGATCATTCATTCATCTGTTTACCCATCCATCCATAAATTCATCCATCCATTTCTTCATTTTTACCTCAATTTCACTGATGCATTCAATGATGTGTCAAAGAAATAAGGAACTCTATCATTTTTCCATTTTGTGTCTATTTATCTAAACTGTCATCCTTACCCTTTTGGTAATCTGAAATTACTCAAATATTGTAATTTATGAAGAGCTTTCTATAACTCCTGATAATTTTGAATTGAATTTTTTATTGTCATTGTACACAGTATACATACAACAAAATTCAAATGAAGGTAGTCCTTCAACTTATAACCATAAATGAGCCAAAATTTCTGTTGCTCAGTGAGACATTCGCTAAAGGCCCTGTCACACTGCCCAACAGATGCAAAACATTTGTAAAAAGGACACAGCAGATGAGAAAAATGTTCCATCCGTTGTTATCCGCTCTCAAAAGGGGCAAAAATTTGCATAAGCAGAGCGGATAACACGGAAAGGAACGGACGGGGGGAGGATGCAGAGCGGATGGAAAGCAGATGCGGAACGAAAGCCTAATGGATGGAAGCAGATGGAAGCGGATGCAGAGCGGATGCAGAGCGGATGCGTGGAGGATGCATAGAGGATGCATAGAGGATGCAGAGCAGATGCAGAGTGGATGCGTAGCGGATGATGCAGATGCGATTTGCATCCACTTTCATCCTTTCTCTGTCCATGCTATTAACGCTGTGCATCAGTTCCGCTTCCTCCCTGCGTCCGTTTACCGCTGGAACGGATTTGAGTTGCGCGGATACACAGCAGATGCCTAGCGGATATAGCAGATGTGTAATGGATGCAGAACGGATGTCCCCCGTATGCCTAGAGGATGCAGAATGGATGCATTGGATACATTTTCCGCTCAAAAGTTTTGAGCAGCTCAAAACCTTCTGAGCAGATGAAATGTCAATAGACGGATGCTGGACGGACAGAGAGGAAGCAAAACGGAGGCAGTGAGTACAGAACGGAAGCATTGTGTTAACCAATGGATGGCAAGTGTTTTTCTCCATTTTACATCCTCTTTCCATCCGTTGGTGCAGTGTGACAGGGGCTTTAGTGAATTTTGCCCATTTTATGACATATCACACAATCCCAAGACACTGCAACCGTCATAATTATAAATCAGTTACCTGAATTTTGATCATGTGATGATGGACATGCTGCAATATTTGGAAGTGTGAAAAATTGTCATAAGTCACTTTTTCCAGTAGCAATGTAACTATGAACAGTCACTAAGTGAACTGTTGTAAGTTGGGGGCTACCTGTATTCAACAGTTTTTGAAAGTGTGGCAAGTATATAAAGTCTGCTAAATGAGGTCCCAAAAAATAATTGTATAAAGGCAATATAATAATGCTAATTTTATTTTTACTTCCATATGATGGGTGTCTCTGATGCTACTTTGTACAGAACACACAATAACTGAAACATATATAGTGAAAGATCAGATATCACAGATAGACAATGTTATGTGATATACTAAGACAAGTTTGCAGTTTGGACACCTTTGAATGGCCAATGGCAGACTATTTACCTGGATTAACTGAATAGCCATGGTTTAGATAATCAGGGATAAATGTTGTAAAAATACAAAGTAAGCCACTCGCTTTTCATTATGCAATTTTTCTAGATGACATGAAACAATGTGTTGAATTAAAAATGAGACTTAAGATTTATTAGACACAAATTATATGAAAGTTTTCAATTTTCTGAATACTGATCTCATTATTTCAGAAATAGATATCAAAAAACGATTAGAAATACATCTTATGCTCAATATCGTAATGTTCATAGTTTTTATTTTTTGTCATTCCTGGGGGGGGGAGGGAATGAAAAGAAAGAAATATAATGTAGACAGTTTTTCAGTACATGAGTATGATATGTTTTTGTGTAGAGATCATGCTATGATCTTGGCTAAGAACCAAAACAATTTGCAACAAATATTACTATATAATTTAATAAGGAAGATGGATATAAAGATTAATGTTTGAAGACCAAAATAATTATTTTTATTATAAAAAAAGAGTGAATGGTCGTAAATTATACATGAATGGTGAAAGAAAACAAACACATATAACTTGGTAAAAGGTTAGCTAAAGATGAAGAAATGGTTGGAGAAACTTTAAAATTTGTGAAAGATTGTAAGTTCAGACTAGAATTAACTACATTTACTTTTCTTATTTCAAGCCTTTAATTCTTTCATCATACCACATCTTTCTAATTTCCCTTTTGTGCATTGAATATTGCTGTTAAGCCCAACAGAGATTGGTCTCATGTGTATGTATGTATGACTGCATGTAGTATTTTCTTCACAACAAATAAAAATGTTTCAGGATTTTTTTTTCCTTGGTAAGTTGTAAAGACACACTGGAGATCAGAAATTATCTCAGCTTTCCCATTTAGTTGTAACTGTATACAATTCAACTGTAGGCCTGGGTAGGGAAAACAAAAAAGCAAAAAAGTCACATAATTACTTTCATCTTCCATTTACAAACCAACCAACACTAAAATAGGTTTTGTTGAGTTTCATGACATATAAAAAAGCATTTATCAATTTGCTGGTACAATGAATTAAACAAAGATTCTATATGAAGAACTAGTTCATTTTCCCAACATACTAGATTATTACTGATAAATATCAACAAGAAAACAAACTGAATGGGAAAACTCACTGCTCTCCAGAGTTAGGGTTAGAAAGAAGGCAGCCATTAGACTTTTTTGTAAGCCTTTGCTAACAACCACTGAGCGTTTTGAAGCTTCATGTGACTTCCTGCTCATTAACCCTATACAACCACATGTTCTCCTCCCACTTGCAATAGAAAATAAGTAAATAACATTAGTTAACATAATTACCTAACTGGCAGGAAAGATTTATGCTTGGTTGGTACTTTTTAGGAATCATTTAATCATTGATTAAGTATCATTAAGTATAGCTCTTGTTTTTATTTTAAAGAAAGAAAATAGTACTTAATAGTATGATACTTAAGGATATTCTTTATAAAGCAATTCATACATATACCTATATAGTCACAGACTAAGACAATTCAAGAGAAGATTCTTGTGGATTAATATGGATTGAAACTCAATTAATTATTTTATCAATGACCATGTTTTCTCACAGCAATAATTTTAGTTGATCAACCAACCACACCATAAGTCAGTTTAGATAAGAAATAAAAATTGAAATGAAACAAATTAAATTTGGATTTTCTTTTTTCATGTACGCTGCACAAACATTGGCTGTACTTAAATGTGAATAATATTAAAAAATAAAAGACAAATATGTGGCATCTGATAGCATCATTTTAACAAATTAAATTATTTAATAATTTCTTAGGGAAAAAAAGGAAGAGAAAAAAAACCATGTGAGAAAATGGAAGATAAAAGTGTCTTTGGCAAAAATATTTTTTTTTCTCTCCTATATTCTGAAGAAACTATATTCTGAAGAAAGTGAGAATAAGCATTTTGCAACTATCTACAAAACCAGCCAATTTCTAGTAATGAGTAAGAGGCGTGAAATGTTACCTCTTCTAGGATAAAAGAGTCTTATTCAACTTGTATCTTGCATGCACATTTTTAGCATTCATCACTGGGAAGTAGGCCAGTCATTTGTACTGAGGGAAGAAAATAGAGTACAAGATATATAAAACGTATTCAGTAAATTCATGGTTGATTATAATAGCTGCCAAATCTTAACATATGTTTTTCTTTAAAGAGTTGACTAAAATAGTCCCCACTCTGAATCTGAGTAATGTTAAACAGAGCTGAAGGATGGACTAAGAGCTAGTTAAGTTGATTACAGAACCCATTGTCAGAACAGAAAACAAAGATCAGAGACCTGTAACTTTTGTTTCATACACAACAACACCTCTCCACTCTTCCCTCCAGCCTTCTTAACATAATACAAATAAAGTAAGATTTTGTAAAAGTATGCATTCTAGATAGGTTGGTTATAGCATTTTATGCCATGTTTAATCTCAATTTAAAATTTACCTAGATGATACACTTGTCAAATCACTGGATGAATATGATGTACACCAACTCAGAGTAAGTACATATTTCCCTGGATTCATTAGCATCCTGCTAATGATTTATCACACTCTCCAAATTTTGAATAATTAAAACCTAACTTCATATTGTTTATATCATCACTGGCCAACTATGCTTGCTTGTAGTTTTCATCCTGTCCTGTAAAAGGAATTTTAACATGGTGATGTTTCCCTTATTGTGATAACAATCCTTGAAACATAGGGGTTCTTTTTGTGCAGTAGGTCAGAAAAATTTGTTCGCATTATTATGTCCTTTCTTGGAGGCAATTAATGTTTAGTTTGGAGAAGGAATCAGAAAGTTAAGCTATTAATTCATAGATCCTTCTCATTTTCTCCTGCTAGCCTTGATGCTTTGAAAATGATGAATGGTGTCTCCAGAGGTTTTAACTAGTGTGCAGAATAGATGGTAATTGGTTTGATGCTAAGAAGTTTAATTTGACAGATCTTTCAGTCAGTAAAACCAAATCATCTCTCTCACTTTTTTCAGGCATTCTTCTAACTAAATTAAACCAGATAGCAGTACCTGAACACACTTGTAAGTGGATCATAAGCTTCCTAATAGACAGGAAGCAACAAGTGAAGCTAGGCAGTGTCACATCTGCTATCTGTACAATTAGCCCCATCTGTACAGGGCCCTCCCGAGGCTGTGTGTTTTCTCCACTTCTCTTCTCCCTATATACCAATGACTGCATCTCAAATGATCCATCTATTAAAATACTGAAGTTTGCAGATGACACAACTGTGATTGGTCTCATTCAAGATAATGATGAATCTGCATACAGACAAGAGGTTGTACAACTTGCTTTGTGGTGTAACCAGAACAATCTGGAACTGAATACACTCAAAACTGTAGAAATGATGGTAGATTTTAAAAGAAACCCTCCCATACTACCACCTCTTACAATACTAGACAACACAGTATCAGCAGTAGAGACCTTTACATTTCTAGATTCTATTCTATCACATGACCTAAAATGGACACCTAACATCAAAAACAACATCAAAAAAGCACAACAAAGAATGTTCTTTCTAACTCAGGAAGCTCAAACTGCCCAAGGAGCTGCTGATACAGTACTACAGAGGAATTATTGAGTCTGTCATCTGAACCTCTATAACTGTCTGGTTTGGTTTTGAAACCCAACAGGACAGATACAGACTTCAGAGATTAATTAGGACTGCAGAAAAAACAATTACTACCAAGTTCCCTTCTATCAAGGACCTGTATACTGCATGAGTCAAAAAGAGGTTTGTGAAAATCTTTACAGACCCCTCACATCCCAGACATAAACTGTTTCAACTCCTACCCTCAAAACAGTACTTATAGAGCACTGCACACCAGAACAACTAGACACAAGAACAGTTTTTTCCCAAAAGCCATCACTCTGCTAAACAATTCCCTCAATGCTGTCCAAAAGTCTGCACTACTATTACTATTAACCTTCTCATCACTCCTTATCACCCATCCCTTCCCATTTGTGACTGTATGATTGTAACTTTGTCACTTATATCTTTACAATCTGTTAAGCCTGGGTTCCCCAACCAGGGTTAGGTAGGCAAGCTAAACAGAATGTGCAGCGTTAGTCAGATAGGCACACAGATAAATGAGTGAGCTAAGCTTGTATGTTTATTAACATACAGTAAAAATAACAGATACGCTTGTGCTATCAAGAATATATTTTATTCCAGTATAAGTTTATAGCATAGTCAAAAACAGTCCTTTATTCATTTACCATGTAGTCAGTCCATTCAGGGATATTCAGTTAGCAAAGTCCATGTAGAATATCCTATTGTCAGTTCCCATAAATCAGTCCGTTATTGTCTCTCCCGTTCGAGCAATGCAGTCTTGCTTCCAAGCAGTAATCAGGGATCATCAAAGCCAGAGAGAGAGAGAGCAAGCTGTAGCCTTGCTACTTTTATATGGTTTTCATAACCACACCCACAGTTGCTATTTTACATTTAAAGCTGCATACACTAACTATGATTCATAGTTAGTATTTCACCTAAAACAGTTAGGGTGAACAATGTTATCCCTAACACAATCTATATAGACTGTCTCCTTGTATGATTTGATTGCTTATTGTACCCTATGACTATTATTAAGTGTTGTACCTTATGATTCTTGACTCTTGATGAATTTATCTTTTCTTTTATGTACACTGAAATCATTTACATCAAGATAAATTCCTTGTGTGTTCAATCACACTTGGCCAATAAAAAAATCTATTCTATTTTCATTGTCATGGTTTTTTACCTAAGTATTAAAAGGGAATATTTGTTTTGGAACAATCAAATTCTCTGAAGAAAAGTTCAATAATTGGAGATCACTAAGACCCAGAATTCTTTGAGTCAGACGAATATGCTATAACCTAGGGATTAAAAAATATTTTGGTTTACTAGTATTTCTATTGTTGTCAGTTTTGTTCTTTCAGGAAAACCTGAGCAATCTCAGAATCATATCATATATAGCAAAGGCATTTAATTGTCAGTCATGTTCCCGATTTTCAAAATTCCATTTTTGCATTATCAGTGTACCAAAATAAAGCACTGTTACTTTTTGCAAAAAAAAAAAGTATAAAGTTAAAATGTAATTATCAGGCTTACATTTTTTAAAAAAATGAAAATTCAGTCTGTATGTGTTTTTTTTTTTTAAATAGCAAAACCTTTTAGGTCCCACAGAGACAGTCTCCAGTAGATGTTCAAATGAAATGACTTCTTCAACCAAACTCTTTAAGATATTTATTTTGCCTCTGACCTCCTAATCCATATGCTTCTGGGCATTGTTTGCTTTTCATTGTTGACATTAATACCTTTTACACACTTATCTGAGTGCTCTTCGCTGGAAATTTCTCCAAAGGCAGGCAACATGGAAGATATGGAACAGAAGAGGGGAGATCAGATGGAGAAGAGATGGCCTTTAATAGCATTATCAAAGAAGACACTGAACCAGAAATAACTTGTCAGGAAACTAAAAATCTGGGGAAAAGGAAACTACATCATACTATATCAACCCACATAACAGACCACAATATGATTGACTTTTGTCTCAACATACGCCCACACAAAAATCATCACAATGATGTAATCTCCGATTATAACTTCAAAAAAAGCAACTATGATCTTATAGACAACGATCTCTCATCCCTTGATTGGCAATCTCTATTCACTGGATGCAGTACTATTGAAGACCATTACAATATATTTTTACTTGAAGCCAAAAGAGTCATCAAACTATATGTACCAACAACAACTGCCCCCCCCCCCAAAAAAAAACAGATTACCCATAACAATAAGGAAACTTCAATCCAAAAGAGATCACTCAACTTCAATCCAAAAAATAAATCTGGTCACATTAGCAACTTCAAAAGCCAATACAAAAATTCATGCCACCAGATAAAGACTGAATGCACCAATTATCAAATTAAACAAGAGGAAAACCTTCTATGCACCAATTCTACCTGCACTTTTTACAATTTTGTAAACAACAAACTAAAAGACTCAAGGTCCATCCCACCTCACTGATAGGACCTAATGGTAAAGACTGCACGATGACACCATTAAAGTCAACATCTTTAACACAATGTTTGGCCCAGTATTTGTAAACATCAATGGATCATGCCCAGTATTTCTTCGCCAAACCACAGAAAACTACAATGATCTAATACATATCAATTTTACAGAAGACAATGTTGAAAAAGCACTACACAATCTAAAACCATCTCTATTTATTGGACTAAAAGCACTACACAATCTAAAACCATTTGGTCTGATCTAAGTGTGTTATATAAAATCATACATTGCAATGACTTACTTGTCAATGAATACTTCAGCTTCAACCATAACAACACAAGAGCACACAATAGATACAAACTCAAGGTTAACCGTACCAAACTGGATTGCAGGAAATACAACTTCAGCAACAGAGTGGTCAATGTCTGGAATACTGTACCTGACTCTATGGTTTCTTCACCAAACCCCAAAGACCTTAACCTTAGACTGTCTACTGTTGACCTCACCCCTTTCCTAAGAGGTCTGCAGGGGGCGTGCATAAGCGCACCAACATGCCTACCATCCCTATTGTCCTATTGTTTTATTTTTCTTATATGTACCCATTTCATGTATTCATAACTATGTATATACTTATACCTATTATCTTGTAAGCGATTGTCAAATCAAAATAAATTAAAATAAATTAAAAAAACAGATGGTGAAACAGAACTAAGGGATTATTGCTTATTTTTAAGGTTATAAACCACCCAGAGTCACTGTGTATGAGCTGGCCAACCATATAATGTATTTAAGAAATAAAGCAAAATTATAGCCTTTTGGCAAATGTCAATATATGCTTCATTTTAAGAACAAAGCAACAAAGTGACTACTAATCTTCATACAGGGAAAATTACATTATTTTGTTTATGCATGTTTGTACCTATATTTGAATGTGTGGCAGTTAATAAGGTAAAGGTAAAGGTTCCCCTTGCATGTATGTGCTAGTCATTTCCAGTTCTAGGGGGTGGTTCTCTTCTCTGTTACAAAGCTGAAGAGCCAGTGTGGTCATGTGGCCAGCATGCCAAAGTCATACAGAACACTGTTAGCTTCCCACCAAAATGGTCCCTATTTTTATACTTGCATTTTTACATGCTTTCAAACTCTTAGATTGGCAGAAGCTGGGACAAGTAATGGGAAATCACTCTGTTACGCAGTGCTAGAATTTGAACCACCGAACTGCCAACCTTTCTGATCGAATAGCTCAGTGTCTCAGCCACTGAGCCACCGTGTATCTTTTTAACAAGAGAGTGTGCTTATTAAATCTCTGGAAAAAAAATCCCTTTGTTATCTATATTTTCATTTCTTCTTGAGGAGATCCGCCTGATTGTGGCTCAGTCACTCACCCATCCCTTTCTACATTTTTCACACATTAGAAAATTCTACAAAGGTATGTAGAATGTTCCTATTTTAACTTAAATTGCATGCTTATTGACTTCGCAAATCTTGTTTTTCATGCCCCCTACTCCTGGGATAATCTATATTTCATGAAAATGATTTATTATTAATAATAATTAAGAACAAAAACTAGGTCTATGGGGGGGAAAAGCATATTTACTTCTCCTATAACCTTTGAAATTAAAATTCTCAATATAGTAATTTGCTATAAATGTACTCTTATGTTTCTGCTTTTCTGGCTCTGTCTGGTTGCTGCTAATAAAATGAACTCTGATAGCCACACTGAGCTTCTTACAGAGAGCTGCTTACTCTACCTACAAAATTTTCCATGAAGCTGATGAAGCTAAATAATATTAAACATGAAAGCATTCTATGCACATACGATTGGTATATTATTATGCTTTTTCCTTTGTTCACCAAAACACTAAGAATGCAAGCTAGCTTGGAGGTCAGAGTGATTTTCCAGCATCACTCCAAGATTCTGTTCAGTCCATCAAAAATGGATGTTTTGCAGCTTGTATTTAGAAGACCTGCAGGGAAGAAACAGTCACTGTTTTATTTTCTCCCAATCTATATACATTGAGTTTGAAATATCACAGAACTTTTGAAATGTATATATTTAAGCTGTAATAATGTGGGGACATAGCAGAATGTAAGTTTTTCTTCAAACAATGAAAGTTTAAGAGTTGCATAAAACTACTGCTTCTCAATATTTAATTTCTGTACCTACAATCACTTCTGTTGGACATTCTAGAATAATATTATTTGTAAAATTCCCCTCTCTGTAAAGACAGGTCTGACACACACAGAAAATCTGAAATCCAAGCCACTTATCACTTCCTAACATGAAAACTTTAATTCTGAAAAAGAGAGTTGGTAAGAGAGAGGCAGAAGAAAGAGAGGCAGAAGAAAGAATAGGTCTTGCCACATTTCAAGCACTTCAAGATCATCTCAATGTCTCCATGAAGAAAAATATTTGGATCTGATCTTATGAATTATTTTCTTTAAAGGCATCTGGAGAAAGAGGAGTATAAAAATAACACAAATACCTGCTTAATTTCTGCTTTTATGACTTTAAAATATCAGATTCCCTCATGTAATGATTTTATTTAAAAAAAAACAATCTTGCTTGAAACTTCCTATTAGGGGCCACCTTAATAATTCTTTGGTTCTTGGTTAGGACTTCAATTATTAAGTTGTCCTCAGTCTTAGATTGTGAATCTAACTGCAGATTATTCCCAATATTATTAAAAATAATAAATGGCCAAAAATGTCAAATCAAGTCAAAACGTCTGGCTGATTGTGTAGCCAACAATAATACAGGTAATCCTCAACTTACAACACTTCATTTAGTGACCATTCAAAGTTATAATGGCACTGAAAAAATGACTTATGACCATGTACATACCATTACAGTATCCCCATGGTCACATGATCAAAATTCAGACACTTGGCAATTGACTTATATTTATGATAAATGCTGTTTATTGTTTATTATTTAATGTATGATGAAAACATGACAGAAGAGAAATCAACATATATACACAATCCATTTAATTATAAGTAAAATTTCTCTGGGGATATAGCAGTGACCTCATAATTGGATGTCCAATTCAGCAAATTGGAAATTCCAGGCAATTGTGTCTGACATTCTTTCATGCACATCTTTTAGAGAGAACACATGTCATGGGCAATATTGCACAATATGTTTAATAGGTGGCATATCAGAATCACAGTCACAATGAAGAGAATCTTTCCATCCTTACTGATACAAGGTGGGGACATGTTTTCCAGTATCACACCTAATTCTGTTCAATTTTGACCAGACAAAGCAAGACAGATAAAAACCAAGTGGTTTGATAGAGGGATTACTGGAAGGTACCTTGGCCCACAAGAAGGTACCTTGGACTATTCCTCTCTACAGGCATTTTCAGGATTAGGATATCTGAATAGGATATTTTCAGGATTCAGGATATCTGTTTTCAAAGCTGGACTATGGGATTTTAATCTTGTCATGGGCTGTGCATTGTGAGTGGTGCAGTGGCTTAGAGGTGAAGCTCTTGCCCCACAATCAAAAGGCTGTGAGTTTGATCCTAAGTAGAGGCAGTTATTTTTCCCTCAAGATGATGAGAATATATCTGCTGAATATAACTCATTGGTGACAGGAAGAAGACCATCAGGCCAGTAAATACTCAGCTCCATTCAGTTGCCCAGACTCCAGCCCACAAGGGATTCTCGGGTTGTTAAAAGATTATGATGGGCTGTACGTTGTCCTGGTAAATAGGGGACAGCATTGTTGTTCAGCATCCTTAACCATAGCTGAGTGCTTATTGTCTTCTGAAGTGGGGTGATATGATATTGCTAAATACTGGTAACCAGTGCACAGGAATGGGATGCAATGTACCAAAGTTGATATACAATGTCTGGTGGAATTGGACTTTGATCATTTGTGGATGCTGTTAAGCCATACATTGGCACAATGTTTAGCTGTGGAACATAGCAAAACCAAGGCTGTTGTAGAATGTTAGCATCAGTACTCCAGGATGTTCCAACCAATCTGTTCAGTAAATTGTCATATTTTTTGTTGTTAGCATTCTGGGCTCAGGTGATCCTCTTTTGAGACCTTCTAACAAACAAAGTCAATGGGGAGTCCAGATTTACTTAACAACCATGATACTAACTTAACAACTGCAGTAATTCACTTAATGATGGTAGCAAGAAAGGTCATAAAATGAGGCAACATTCACTTAACAACAAATTAAGTTTTGAGTTCAGTTGTGATTGTAAGACAAGGACCACCTGAAAAAAGCACACTTTCTTATAAATAAGTTCTGCATATTTTACTTTGTTTCTCTTCAGCTGTGCTTAAGGTTGCCAATTTAAGAATAGATTTAGGAAGACTGTCCAAAGCTTTAAAAAGGTTTTTTGTTTCAGTGATGATTAGAACAAAGCTCTCTTTAACACTGCTTCATGGAAGAGTAACCTCTGCTCCTAGTAACCAAGTAGAGGCCAATTGGCTCCTTTTTGCCTCGCTTCTGAGACTTCCTCCAAGAGTTCCAATAGCTGGCAAAGGAAATGTTGGCTTAGCCTTTGAGTAAAAGTCAAGCACTTCATCAAGGAAAATGATGTTGTTCTCCTGCTCTGTGGTCTGAGAAGAAAGCAAACCACTACTCGCAGAGCTAATATTTTATAAAAACAATGGTGAAGTTAATTTGTTGTCAAAACTAAACTGGGGGTTTTGCTTTCTCTTTTCATTAATAATTAATAAGAGGTTGCTCTCTTGTAAAATTCAAATAAGGAAGTGTTTGTATGTACTGTGATTATGTCTTTGCATTAGAGATTTTATAAGGTTTTCTCCTTGCTTTATCAGAAATTATACAAAATAATCCCTTTCTTCTGATAATTATATGCAGTACTGATACTTGGTACTGTGCTCTATGGCTTAGAGATTGAAAAAAGATCTGAAAGCATGAATAGAAGAGATGATTCCAGCAGACTGTCAATCATTTGGAAACCTGCACTCTCAAATAGAAAGATCTCCAC
>BLBF01000040.1:33527470-33582021 GCA_015471245.1 Laticauda colubrina
AGAAACCAGAAACACCAATCAAACAAACTCCAAGTCCAATAAACACAAACCAAGACTCCCAAAATATCAGGATGTAGAAAAAAACATCCTGGCACAGCAATAGGCTAGCCTCAAATTTAAAACCAATGGCTCTGAGAGCCTGACCCACATACAAACTCAATACAGAAGCTTGATGATGGCAGATGAGATTCTGTTGAAATGTTGCGACAACTTTAAAAGCACTACAATGACGTGGGATAATACACGAAGGAAGCTGAACAGCACACATGTAAGTACCCGCGAAAACTAAAAAAAACCAATATCAGACCTCTACAGGGAGGAAATATATAGCCAGATCAAAAGCTATGAGAAGCTGGAAGTTAAAAGAGCAAGAATATTATGTCACCTGAAATTCCTATGTAGCTGCAGAGACAACAATCAGCTTCAAATAAACAGAGCAACACCAACCTGCTTCAAATTAACATTTCATCACAGCACAGCAGCTACTAAACATATCCTGAAAAGAACAGAAAAGGCTTTACTCAGGAACGAAGTTCACAGTAAGAGATTCCAATTAGATCAGTTAAACAAAGAATTGCTAGCACTACACCTGGAATTGAGCAGTAAAATCCACCCTCTACTTTGGGATAAGATAAAACAACTTACAACTTGGAGAGCTGAAACTGAAACCACTTACAAAAATGAAAAACTCTTAAAGAAACTAAAGAAATTAGAAGATGACAAGAAAACCCCCAACAGCTCACAACACCTGAAACAATTAGTATATAATATTTCCAACAGAAAACTCACCAAAACAGAAACAGATGTCCTAAACAAAGGATTCAATTATGCCATAGCACCCAAAAAAATCCCCACAGAATCCATCATATGTGCAGTAGAATCCAGCCTAACCAAATTAAATACAGATGAAGCTGACAGAATAAGACACCAGGTTACTAACATCTTATGCACAACCAAACCACCGAAAAATAACTTGCAAAAAGATGAATTCAGAGCACTACAAACCCTGAAAAATGAAAACAGCATAATAATACTCCCAGCAGACAAAGGGAATGCCACAGTAGTAATGGATAGAAAAGACTATGAAACAAAATTGACAGACCTACTCCAAGACTCCACATACAAAACTATGAACACAGACCCAACCACATATCTGGAAAAATTAATCAAGAAGAAAATTATAACCAGCCACATAAGCAAAGAAATCCAACAGACGATCATCCCAAGAGAAAAATCTTCTTGATGCCCCAAATTATATGGCCTCTCAAAAATACACAAAGAAGGCATACCTCTCAGACCCATATGACTATATAGCCCAAAAGGAGCACCATTACAAAACCTAGCTAAACATTTAACAAAACAACTACAGCCCCATACTAAAACCGCAGCTTCATATGTACAAAACTCATACCACTTCTAAGAAATGATCAAAGATCTACACGTGGAACAAGAAGATCTGCTTGTAAGTTTCGATATGGTTTCACTATTCACTCAAGTCCCGATAAAAGAAACTCTTGAAATCAACAAAAATAAATACCAAGCAGCTAAACACCTCATGGAACTAACAGAACACTGCCTAACCAACACATATTTCATATACAAAAGACAAAGATATAAGCAAATTGAAGGAGCCCCTATGGGATCATCACTGTCACCCGTCATTGCAAACCTGTTCATGGAAGAATTCGAATCCAGAGCCCTGGCTAAAGCCACCCACAAACCCAAACTATGGCTAAGATACATCAATGACACATTTGTGATTTGGCCCCATGGAAAAGAAAACCTAAACAATTTCCTAACACACCTAAACAACACACACCCCAAAATCAAGTTCACCATGGAAACGGAAATAAACAAACAACTACCATTCCTAGATGTACTAATCTACAAAAGAACAGATGGCACACTGGGACACACCGTATACCAGAAGAAAACACACACCAACCGCTACCTCAACACCCAATCCCACCACCACCCAGCACAGATAAATTCCGTGGCCAAAACACTAATTACCAGAACCAAACGCCCTGCAGACAAGACACATATAAAGACTGAACTATGCACCCTGACTAAAGTATTGACAGCCAACGGCTTCCACAAAAACAAAATCACCAGCTTGATCCACATAAACACACCAACACATAACAGAGACCTAGAAGATCAACAGACCTATGGAACAGCTGTCCTGCCCTACATAAGAAGTACTACAGACAAAATCAGTAAAGGCCCTGTCACACTGGCCGACGGATGCAAAATGTTTGTAAAAAGGACACAGCGGACGAGAAAAATGTTCCATCCATTGTTGTCCGCTCTCAAAAAGGGCAAAAATTTGCATAACCAGAGCGGACAACACGGAAAGGAACGGACGGACGGAGGACGCAGGGCGGATGGAAAGCGGATGCTCCACGGAAGCCTAGTGGATGGAAGCAGATTGGAGCGGATGGCAGATCCGCAAGGCTTCCAGGGGACCACAGCAAAGCGGACGCGGAATGGATAAAGTGGATGCAGAGCGGATGCCAAGTGGATGAAGAGGATGCACAGCGGAAGCCTAGTGGATGCCGAATGGATGTCTAGCGGATGCCTAGCGGATGCCTAGCGGATGCCTTGCGTTCACTGCACATGCGGGGAGGATGCACTGCATCAGCCCCGCGGATATAAAGGAAAGCAGCTCCCAAGCAGGTCAACATTCAGAGGAAAGACCTGCTTCCAGACACATCGACTGCCAGCCAGCCTGCCTGCCAGCCTGCCTGCCAGCCTTGCTGCCTGCCAGCCTGCCTGCCAGCCAGCAACCCCACAACCATAGGGAAGAAGAGAAAGCCTCAGGCATCTTCTGCCAGCCCTGGCAAGAGGGACAGGGCCACCCTCCCACCCCCTGGCCCTCACTCTGCTTCGGCTGGGGCTTCTGCAGCATGGACTTGCTCTTCTGTGGCTGGGGCTTCTGCTGCTTCTGCTTCTGGAGGAGCTGATGATGATGCTTATGGCGGTGGTGCTTCTGCTCATACTTACTCTGCTGAAGCTGTTCCTCTTCCTACTGGTCCTCCTGGTCATTCTCGTAGTCCTGTCCTGCTCATTTTCCTGGTCCTGGTCCTGCTGGTGCTCCTGGTCCTTCTGGTCCTGCTGGTGCTCCGAGTCCTGCTGGTGCTGCTGGTGCTGCTGGCACTGCTGGTACTTACTCTGCTGCTGATGATCCTGGTCCTGCTGGTGCTGCTGCTGCTGTTGGTGTGGAGGAGCAGCCCCTACAACCTCGAAGCCCCTCTGATGAAGGTCCATGTGGTCCTGCCAAAGGGAGGAAGAGGCAGACGTGAGAACGGGAGAGGAGGCAATACAACATCAAGGAGGAACATGAGGATGAGGTGCTGGAGTGGCTGAGAGAGAATGAGTATCTATGGTGGAAGGGACACAGGCTCTATAGGGACACCAAAAGGAAGCAGGCTGCTTGGAGAGAGAAGGCGGAGAGCCTGAGCTACACTTCGAAGTTGCTCCTCGGCTGGTGGAAGCACATGCACACCTGGTACGGGAAGCTGCACCTCAAGAAATCTGGCCAGGCCTCGGTCAAGCTGATGGACAGAGTGCAGCTTCCTGGAGGGTGAGATCTGCCACCGAGGAGCAGCCCCTCTCACAACCCTCTCTCTCAGGCAGCCTGCTGAGAACCAGTCCTCTCCCGGCTGACAGTCAGCTCCTGTGTCCAGGCAGGTGTCTGTGGAGCATGCCAGAATGGAGAACCCACGGACAGCTGTTCTAACCATGGTGGAGAGCGTGGAGGACTCCCTGGCACAGTGGGAGAAAGTCCAATCCACATCCACCCCCAGCTCCACCTCCACAGAAATGCAGAGAGACAGACAGGAGGGGCTGAGCCACACTGTCCTGCTGGAGATAAGAGACACCATCAGGAGCAGCATAGATATCCTCTCTCAGCTGGTACACACCGACTCCTCATCCTCCAACCGCAAGCCCTTCCTCACCTATGTCAACCAGACCCTCATGGACATGGCGGAACCCCAGTACCAGCTGGTGAAGGACAGGATCACCGATCTGCTTCACAACCCTCCAGATCCAGATGAACATGCTCCCACCCAGTCCAGGTCTGCTCCTCCACCCCAGGTGATGTCCTTCCCATTCCAAGGCTTTCCACAGGCCCTCACCTACCAAGGCTACGGCTACCAGGAGGTCCAGCAGCACAGGCAGCAGCCCTTCCCAGTCCAGGCACAGGTTCATCGGACTACACCGTTGCCACTGGTTCCACTGATGCCACCGATGCCACCAGTTCCACTGCTGCCACCGACACCACCGATGCCACCCAAGCCACCGATGCCACCGATGCCAGCCCTCACCCAGCTGCAGACCAGACAGCTCCACTACACTGCTCCTTCCTCCACCCCACACCCAAGCCCAGCCTCAGTACATCTGTCATCGGTACTGGGGCAGACACTCCATGTAATGGAGGAAGGGGCTCTCAACATAACGGGGCTGAGCCAGCTGTCTGAGAGCTTCCTCAACACACCGTCCCCTGTTGTCCTCTTGGGGCCAGGAACCCCAGTGGGGCTTCAGACCAGCACTCCAGCAGCAGCCACCTCCACAGCACCTGGACCCTTCACCCCTGAGACTGGGCACACCTCTGAGTGACAGAGAAGAGTGCCATAGACTGGGTGGCTACCTGTAGACTTTATTTGGACACTTGACTTGGGTCATTTTTCTTTTACAGCTTGTTATTAATAAAGATTATCTTTGCTTCACACAATTGCTTCATTAATTTTTGTTAATAAAGTCTTGGTGGAAACTTTTAGAAATGGTTAAAGCCTTTGCATGCATGTGGGATGGGTAAGGATAGCAGTGGGATGGGCAGGGATACCTTTGGGATGGGTAATAGCTGGGGGATGGGCACGGATACCTTTGGGATGGGTAATAACTGTGGGATGGGCAGGGATACCTTTGGACGGGTAATAGCTGTGGGATGGGTTAAGATAGCTGTGGGATGGGGAGAGATACCTTTGGGATGGGTTAATATAGCTGTGGGATGGGGAGGGATACCTTTGGGATGGGTTAAGATAGCTGTGGGATTGATAAACCTCCAGTGCAAGCATAGTGGGACTGTATGGTCCACCCTCCCAGGTGCCACACCTATGGCCCTTTATTATCAATAACAATGTAAGCATTGATCCACACATTTCAACATAAACACACCTCTTTATTAAATGCCCTGTTCATTGTAGACTCACCCAACATACATGGCCCAATCTCATCAGTGTGGGAAGGAAGAAAGGCTGAAGGAAGCATCCATTAATCATCTATCATCCTGTCTTGCCACTCCACCGCTCCAGCTGGGGAGTTGCTCCAGTGTTTCAGGAGGTTGCGCTGCTTCTTCCCTTCACGTGAGGCTCTGTTGGGGTCTTGCACATCCTCAGTGTCTATCAGGTTTCGCCCTTGCCTCCATTCCCCAGGCTCCATGTCCCCATTGCCTTGTTGGTGGTCCACGAGCCTGTTCTGCAACACTGGGTAGCGGGTGCGCATGAGATTGTGCAGGATGCAGCAAGCTTCCACGATCCTCCTCACGGTCTCTGGGCGATGCTGCATGGTGGTGAGAAGTACCTGGAACCTGTTGGCCAGGATGCCAAAGGCATTCTCCACCACCAGCCTTGCCCTGGACAGCCTGTAGTTGAAGATCCTCTCTTCACGGGTGAGGCATCTGGAACTGTAGGGCTTCGTGAGGTAGGTTCTGATAGAGAAGGCGTCATCCCCCATGATGAAGTAGGGGACATCTTGTGTGTCGTTGGGCAGGAGGTCTGGATCTGGGAAGCCCACGATGAGGTTGCATTCCAGCCCCTCCTTGAGGTCACTGGCGTTGTATACCTGGGCATCTGAACATGACCCATTGCCTGAAGCATCGATGTACATGAACTTGTAGTCAGCATCGACCATGGTGAAGAGGATGATGCTGAAGAAGCCCTTGTAGTTGAAATAAGTGGAGCCCGACTTGGCTGGAGCTTTGCAGGCCATGTGCTTGCCATCTATGGCTCCAACGGTGTGGGGGAAGTTCTACCTCTGATACCACTGCTCTGCAACTTTCTTCCATCCTTCTTCAGTGGAGGAGCACTGGAGGAGCTCCTCCATGTATTCTTCGATGATGGCCTGCACCACTTCTCTGACCACAATGCTGATGGTGTTGTGTGGCACCCTCCAGCCATACTTCATGCTCCTGAGGCCAAGTGGTCCCTGAGGCCAAGTGGCGCAGAGTGAGTGCCACCTTGAGCCCAGGTTCCAGGCTGGGCTGGAAGTTGGTGTTTGCCTTGGTCAACCTGGGTGTCAGCCGCTGCACAACTTCATCAAACATTGCTGGAGGCATCCTCATGAAGTTCTGGAATGCATGAGTGTCTTCGTTCCTGAGCTCCACCATCAGCTTGTTGTACAGTCCATACTCTGCTCTTCTCCCGATCCATCTTTGGACCCAGACGCTTCTTGGCTGCCTCCTTTTTTTCCCGTAGTAGAGTTCACAGAGCCTGTAGATGGTTTTGCACTGTTGCAGAATGATGGTGGTTGCCAAAAAGACTGTGTTACAATCCACGGTTGACATGACTGGATGCTGTGGAAGAGCAAGAGTCAGATGAAGGATGCAGAGGTCTGCACAGCTGGGCTGCTGGTCTGAAAGTGAGATGCAGGTGAGTTGCTCCCCCTTTTTTTGGGCAGTATAGGTTTTCCCCTAGGTGTCCCTTTGCATCCTCTGGGCATCCTCTAGGCATCCTCTCGACATCCTTAATATCCAAGATAGGTCCCCTCAGCGTACGTTTTTTCCATTTTAAATTCTTTGTTTCTGTGCTGCATCTACTAGGCATCCATTCTTCATCCGTTCTTTGTCCGTTCCGCTTCCTCCCTGCGTCCAAGCGGATGCGAGTTGCACGGATGCGGAACGGATGCCTCGCGGATATAGCGGATGCAGAACAGATGCAGAACGGATGCCTAGTGGATGCCTAGCGGATGCAGAACGGACGAATTGGATACATTTTCCACTCAAAAGTTTTGAGCAGCTCAAAACTTTCTGAGTGGATGAAACATCCATAAACGGATGCTGGACAGATAGAGAGGAAGCAAAACGGAGGCAGTGAGTACAGAACGGATACATCGCGTTAACCAATGGATGGCAAGTTTTTTGTCCGTTTTACATCCTCTTTGTATCCGTTGGTGCAGTGTGACAGGGGCTTAAAGATGAATTAGAAATATTTTTAAGGTTCACTTAAAACAACATACTTGTTTACAAAATTTATGGGAAACCACAAAGGCCTTTGTGAGAGGTATATCAATAGCTAATATAGCTAAGAAAAATAAAGCAAATGGAAGAAACAGAACAAATTAGAGGAAAGAGTTAAAAAATTGAATATGAGCTTGAAAAAGATTCAAAAAATATGGATGCTAAGAAAGAAATAGGGATGATTAGACATGAACTAAATTTAATAGCTACTGAGGAAAATGCGCGCAACTTAAAAACTGTCAAATACAATTTTTTTGAATCAGCAAATAAACCAGGAAGGTGGCTGTCCCATAAATTAAAAATAGAGAAAGCAAAAAGTTTAATTCAGCAACTTAAGGATGAGGAAAGGACAGTATACTATCAGATGGAGGAAAAAAAGAATCGTGCAAAGGTATTTTGGAGAGCTTTATAACCAAAAGAAGTTATGGAAGAAAAAATTAGACACTACTTGCCAAATAGACAAATCAAAAACAATATTAGAACAGTACTGCACAAAGAGATGCACAAAAAGCATTTGATAATCTCAATTGGAAATTCATGTTATATCAAATTAAAAAGTTGAACTTTGGCACCAACATAAAAAAAATATTACAAGAAATTTTCTCAAATCAAAAAGCAAGTATATTACTAAATGGAGATCACACAAAAGATTTTGAAATTGCAAAAGAAATGAGACAAGGGTGTCCACTATCATCTCTACTATTTATCTTGTCTTTAGAAGTGTTGCTATCTGCAACCAGATAAAATCCAGATATTCACGGAATTAAAATTAGAAATGAGGAATATAAAGTTCAGGCATTTGTTGATGATTTGGTGTTTATAGTGGAAAATCCAATGAATTCGAGACCAATATTGTTGCAACAAATAGAAAAATTTGGGGAAGTGGCAGGATTTAAAATAAATAAAAACAAACTAAGATGATAATCAAAACTGTATAACAAAACAGAAAGCAGAATTAGAAAACATAATGGGACTGCAGATAGTAAAAAAGGGAATTTGGTTATCAGCAGATGTTCATCACTAAAAGAGGACAATTATATTAAATTGATTTAGCAAATTAGGAAAGAATTGGAAATATGGGCCAAATTGAAACTGTCTCTATTAGAAAGAATAGCAACACTGAAATGAATACCTTACCAAAACTAATATATTTCTTCCAAATGATCCCAATTAAATTAGGGAAACCTTTCTTTACAGAACGAAATAAAATAACATTCAAGTTTGTCTGGTTGGGCCATGTATTAAAATCAAACTATTACAAGATAATAGGAGCAGAGGTGGTCTTGGATTACCAGAATAGGAGCTCTAATATCAGGCAGCAGTATAGAATTGGGTTAAGGACTGAGTTAATTTAAGATACAGAGAATTTTAATACTACAAGAACATGTCCTCCTGATAGGTTGGCATGTGTTTTTGTGGGAAAACAAAAGTCATGTACATAGCTATTTTAATCAACATCTAATAAGGGACTCATTGATCACAACATGGAAAAAATTCAAAAGCAAACATGATATGGAAATCCCAGGATGGCTGGGATTATGGAGGCCATCCATCCAAATAGATTAGATTTAAGGAAAATGGTAAACTATGAGGAATTATTAGATAGTCAAGGAAAATTAAAATCAAATCAAGAACTAAAGGAAAATGGAATCATAATTGATTGGTAGCCATATTTGCAAATCCAAGATAAATATAAAAAAGATTCAAAAGATTTTGGCTTTGACAAAGGGCAAAGTCAATTCAATAAAATCTTAATGGGAGTGGAACAAAAAATTATAACTAAAATATATAAATATTTACTAGACTTCAAAATGGAAGAGGAAACAGTCAAAGGTACAATGATTGCATGGGCACAGAATTTTGGACAGTATAGAATTAGGGAATGGGAGAAAATATGGAACATAAATTATAAGATAATTGTATTCTCAGCATACAAAGAAAATATGTGCAAAATGTTTTACAAATGGTATTTAGCTTCAATGAGATTAGCAAAAATTTACCCAACACAAGCTCCAAATGTTGGAAATGCAAAAAAGTTGATGGTACATTTTATCACATGTGGTGGCTATGCCCCGAGACCAGGACATACTGGATCCAAATTAAAAACTGGTCACAAGAGATTACTGGGTATCAGATTGAGCTCAGACTGGAAACCTGCCTCCTAGGAATTATTAAAGATAGATTTAATTAATCTATTAATTTCTTAAAAAGAAATAAAATATTTACTGTTACATATTACAACAGCTGCCAGAATAATTTTGTGCAGGTATGGAAAACTCCAAATATCCCTAACGAAGAATTAATAATACATAAAGTAACGGAAAGCACTGAGATAAATATATTAACATTGAAACTGAAAGAAAGAGATGACTCTGAATTTTTTTTTTAATTTGGAATAATTGCTATAAATGGTTAACAAACAGATCTAAGAAATAAGACAAGAAATTTAACTGGAATAATCCTTAAGAGAGTAAAATATAAATCTGTAAATTATACAAAGATATGAGAATAATAATTATAGTTAAAGTTATTGTTTAATTTTAGACAAATGTAATATAATGTATTATGATATTTAAATCAAGAACCTTTATAGATATCAAGAACGCTGTTGAAACTATGATGCTTTATGATGTAATAAAAGAAATTTAATAAACATATATTTTTTAAAAATGGGGTACAGGTGAGCTGAATGTATTAAGCCAGGCATTGTGGTTATTGAACCATAATTTAGGTTGTTATATATATACACTCAAGCAATTGTGGCATATTCAATACACCTTTGTTAAAACAAATTATGACTTAGTACATTTTTGGGATCAACTCCTAAAATAATATATTTCTATGGTAATGTCATGGTAATTCAAAGACAATGAAATGTAGCATGAAATTATCCCTAAATTTGAGAAATATGACAATGTTAAATGCATTTTGTCTCATGATTAGCTTAATATAATTTGTTTTGTCTCACATTTGGTTTACATTCCTTTTTAAGAAATATTCCTATATCCTATCTGCAAACATATGAATAAGTAATGCCTTGGAATCATACCAATATAAGCTCAAAATTTAAAATTCACAAACATATAGTTGACATTAGGATTAAGATTAAATCCCGGGCAAGAGTTTATGAATACAATTGACTAAAAAGGAATGTTTAAACCAGGGCAGGCAGGCATGTTTATTATACTTCCTGTGAATAATGTCATTAGTCTCATCAGTAGTTCTATGCTATTAAATCATCTCTAAATTCTTCCACTTTTGATCTAGGGATTATCAAAATTGCACTATATAATCTTAACTTCATTAAATTCTTTCTGGTTATAAATCGGTAGTACTCGCACAGTTTCAGCATAATTATCATATTTCAGATGTTAAAGAGTTTCACTCCTAATATAACAAATAGTGATTATATTGCAATGCTAAAATATTATGAAAATGAAATAATCTTGAAATAAGTAAAGTATTTTCAGGTAGATGTGATATAGGTATCAGTACAGATATATAGACATCTGAGAATTTCCCATGCCTAAACCTCACAATATGGATGCCATAAATGAATATATCCAATATGTACTACACACATTTTGTTACTTTAATCCCTTTAAATTTAATATTTTCTATTTTGTTGAAATACAATGAGTACTATAATAGAAGCAAGGAGGGAATTTTCAAGAAATGCTGAGGTTTGCAATACTTTAAAAAACCAGAAACTTTAGATTTAAAAAATCTAAAGGGGAAAACCAGGAAGTAGCTAATTTTTCACAGTAAGGGCTGTGAAAAGCTAGCAGCTACTGAGGAATTAACAGTTAGTAACTGGTTGAGAAAGGAATAATTAAAAATAATAGGGGAAATAGAATGCACTGGATTAGGTCTTCATCAGGAATAACTGCAACACTGTTTTGCAGTTTCCACTTGCTCTGAAACCCCAGCATTTGTTGTTTCGGAAGGAATGATGACTTATTTCATACTTGACAAGCATACTTTTCATATCTGGGAAAATGTTTGTACCCAATCATATTCACCCCTGAGTACACAGTGACAAAGGTACTTAATGTTTTTTGACAGCCTCTAATACAAGGTAATTTTTTTTATTATTACACTACAAAATGATATCTCTCTGTAGACATTTTTTCAAGCTTTTACAATGGTGAGGTATGTGTTTTTGTATAACAAAACAAGTGTTCACAGTGCAAACTATTTTCAGTGATTTTAATTCATGAGTTCGTGAACTGAGAAATAATTCCTGGGGTCAGTTCTCTGACTTCAGAGCATAGCCTTTCATATGCCTACCAGATAGACCAAAGCAGCGAAACTTTATGAAAGTTTCCAAAATTAACATCAGTTATACATGTTACATTCTAAAGCAGTGTTTCTCAACAGCAAGTTGAAGATGTGTGGAATTCTGGGGACTCCAGAATGCTGAGAAATACTGCTATAGAGACTTATGACAACATGTGTACATTACTTCAAAAGTAGCTTTCTGGAATTCACATTTATTTTCAACAGATTTAATGAATTATTAATTAGGCTGGACAAAGAAAGCTGAGCTTGGAATTGTTACTCTGCTGTAAAACAACATAAAGCCCCTGTCACACAGCACCAACAGATGGGAAGAGGATGCATGATGGAGAGAAACACTTGCCATCCATTGGTTAACGTGATGCATCCGTTCTGTACTCACTGCGTCCGTTTTTTATACTCTCTATCCATCCAGCATCCATCTACTGACATTTCATCCGCTCAAAAAGTTTTGAGCTGCACAAAACTTTTTGAGTGGAAAATGTATCCAACGCGACCATTCTACATCCGCTACGCATACGGGGAACATCCGTTAGATGTCCGTCGTCATCTGTTACATGTCCGCTATATCCGCTAGGCATCCGCTGTGCATCTGCGGAACTCGCATCCGTTCCAGTGGAAAAAAGACACAGAGAGGAAGCGAAACGGACATGGAACAGACACGCAGCGTTAGTAGCATGGACGTAGAAAGGATGAAAACGGATGCAGCTCACATACAAAGCAGGAAAACGGAAAAAAATTTGTATAGGGAACATATCTCGGATATTTAGGATGTCTGCAGGATGTCTAGAAGATGCAAAAGGACACCTAACGGAAAACCTATATTTCCTATAAAAAGAGGGAGGAAATCACCTGGATCTCATTTTCAGTCCAGCAGCCCTGCGGTGCAGACCTCTTCAGCCTTCATCTTGCTCTTCCTCTTCCACAGCATCCAGTCATCGCCACCATCAGCATTGTGGTCAGAGAAGTGGTGCAGGCCATCATCGAAGAATACAAGGAGCTCCTCCAGTGCCCCTCCACTGAAGAAAGATGGAAGAAAGTTGCAGAGCAGTGGTATCAGAGGTGGAACTTTCCACACACCGTTGGAGCCATCGATGGCAAGCACGTGGCCTGCAAAGCTCCAGCCAAGTCGGGGTCCACTTATTTCAACTACAAGGGCTTCTTCAGCATCGTCCTCTTCGCCATGGTCGATGCTGACTACAAGTCCATGTACATCGATGTTTCAGGCAACGGCTCATGTTCAGATGCCCAGGTATACAATGCCAATCATCTCAAGGAGGGGCTGGAAGGCAACCTCATCACGGGCTTCCCAGATCCAGACCCCCTGCCCAACGACACGCAAGATGTGCCCTACTTCATCATGGGGGGTGACGCCTTCTCCCTCAGAACCTACCTCATGAAGCCCTACACCTCCAGATGCCTCACCCGTGAAGAGAGGATCTTCAACTACAGGCTGTCCAGGGCAAGGCGGGTGGTGGAGAATGCCTTTGGCATCCTGGCCAACAGGTTCCAGGTACTTCTCACCACCATGCAGCATCGCCCAGAGACCGTGAGGAGGATCATGGAAGCTTGCTGCATCCTGCACAATCTCATGCGCACCCGCTACCCAGTGTTGCAGAACAGGCTCGTGGACCACCAACAAGGCAATGGGGACATGGAGTCTGGTGAATGGAGGCAAGGGTGAAACCTGATAGATACTGTGGATGTGCAAGGACTCAAGCAAGAGCTTCACGTGAAGGGAAGAAGTGCAAGCAAGAGCTTCACATGAAGGGAAGAAGCAGCGCAACCTCCTGAAACACAGTTGCAGCTCCCCAGCTGGAGCAGTGGAGTGGCAAGACAGGATGGTAGATGCTTAATGGATGCTTCCTTGAGCCTGTCTCATCACACGTATTAGATTGTGCCATGTATGTTGAGAGGCCCTACAAGGAACAGGCCATTTAATAAAGAGTTGTGTTTATGTTGAAATGTGTCGATGAATGATTAAATTGTTATTGATAATAAAGGGCCATAGGTATGGCACCTGGGAGGGTGGACCATACAGTCCCACTATGCTTGCACTGGAGGTTTATGTATCCCACAGCTATATTACCCATCCCACAGGTATCCCTGCCCATCCCATTGCTATCCCTGCCCATCCCACAGCTATTACCCATGCCAAAGGTATCTCTGCCCATCCCACTGCTATCTTAACCCATCCCACAGCTATTACCCATGCAACAGGTATCCCTACCCATCCCACTGCTATCCTTACCCATCCCACAAGCATGTAAAGGCTTAAACCATTTCTAAAAGTTTCCACCAAGACTTTATTTACTAAAATAAATGAACCAAGTGTGTAAAGCAATGATAAACTTTGTTAATAACAAAATGTAAAAGCAAAATGACCCAAGTAAAGTGTCCCAAGCAAAGATAAAGTCAACAGGTAGCATCCCAGTCTCTGGCACTCTTCTCAGTCACTCTGAGGCGTGCCCATAGTCTCAGGGGTGAAGGGTCCAGGTGCTGTGGAGGTGGCTGCTGCTGGAGTGCTGGTTTGAGGTGCCATTGGAGTGCCTGGCCCCGAGAGGACAACAGGGGATGGTGTGTGGAGGAAGCTCGCAGAGAGTTGGCTCAGTCCTGTGATGTTGAGAGCCCTTTCCTCCATGACATGGGGTGTCAGTCCCAAGACTGATGACAGATGTTCTGAGGCCGGGCTTGGCTGTAGGGTGGAGGAAGGAGGAGTGTAGTGGGGCTGTCTGGTCTGCAGCTGAGCGAGGCGTGGGTGGCATCTGTGGTGTGGGTGGCATTGATGGCATCGGTGGCATTCGATGAACCTGTGGCTGAAATGGGAATGGCTTCCTGTGCTGGGATGGGAAGGGCTCCTGGTAGCCGTAGCCTTGGTAGGTGAGGGCCTGTGGAAAGCCTTGGAAGGGCTGTGACATCACCTGGGGTGGAGAAGCAGACCTGCACTGGGTCGGAACAGATTCAACTGGGCCTGGAAGGTTGTCCTTGATCACCTGGTACTGTGATTCGGACATGTCCATGAAGGTCTGGTTGACCTGGGTGAGGAAGGGCTTGCGGTTTGAGGATGGTATGTCAGTGTGTACCAGCTGAGGGAGGAGATCTACGCTGCTTTTGATGGTGCCACTGATCTCCAGCAGGACAGTGTGGCTCTGCCCCTCCGGTCTGGTTCTCTGCCTGCTTTCTGTGGAGGTGGAGCTGGGGGTGGATGTGAGTTGGTCTCTGGTGGAAGTGCCCTCTCCTTGCTCCCACTACATCAGAGGGTCCTCCACGCGCTCTGCTATGGGGAGTGCAGCTGTCAGAGGGGTCTCCCTCGTGGGATGCTCCACAGATACCTGCCTGGACACAGGATCTGACTCTTGGCCAGAAGAGGACTGGCTCTCTGTGGGCTACCTGAGAGAGAGGGTTGTCAGAGGGGCTGCTCCTTGGTGGCGGATCTCACCCTCCAAGTAGCTGCACTTGGCCATCACGTTGGTCTCTCGGTCGGTGAGCTTGACCATGGCCTGGCCAGACTTCTTGAGGTGTAGCTTCCCATACCAGGTGTGCATGTGCTTCTACCAGCCGAGGAGGACCTCTGAAGTGTAGCCCAGGCTTTCCGCCTTCTCTCTCCAAGCAGCCTGTTTCCTCTTGGTGTCTTGATAGAGCCTGTGTCCCTTCCACCATAGATACTCGTTCTTCCTCAGCTATTCGAGCACCTCATCCTCATGTTCCTCTTCGATGGAGTATTGCCTCCTCTCCCTATCTCGCGTATGCCTCTTCCTCCCTCTGGTAGGACCTTCTGGGCCCTCATCAGAGGGGCTTCGAAGTGCTAGGGGCTGCTCCATCACACCACCAGCAGCAGCAAAAACAACAACAGTAGCAGCAAAAGAAGGACCAGCAGCACCAGCAGCACCAGGATTAGCAGCAGCAGATTAAGCACCAGCAGCACCAGCAGGACCAGCAGGACCAGGAGCAGCACCAGCAGAGTAAGCACCAGCAGCACCAGCAGGACAGCAGGACCAGCAGGACCAGCAGGACCAGCAGGACCAGCAGGACCAGCAGGACCAGGAGCACCAGCAGCACCAGCAGCACCAGCAGCACCAGCAGCACCAGCAGCACCAGCAGCACCAGCAGCACCAGCAGCACCAGCAGCACCAGGATCAGCAGCAGCAGAGTAAGCACCAGCAGCACCAGCAGGACCAGGAGTACCAGCTGCACCAGCAGCACCAGCAGCACCAGCAGCACCAGCAGCACCAGCAGCACCAGCAGCACCAGCAGCACCAGCAGCACCAGGAGCAGCACCAGCAGAGTAAGCACCAGCAGAAGCACCAGCACCAGGAGCAGCGGCAGGAGAGTAAGCACCAGTAGAAGCACCAGCACCAGAAGAGTCAGCCTGAGCAGCAGAAGCTCCAACAGAAGCAGAGTCAGGGCCAGGGGGTGGGATGGTGGCCCTGTTCTTCTTGCCAGGGCTGGCAGCAGATGACAAAGGCTTCCTCTTCTTCCCCATGGTTGTTGGCTGGAGATATGTCTGGCAGCAAATCTTTCCTCTGAATGGTGACCTGCTTGCGAGCTGCATCCCTTTATATCTGCGGGGCTGATGCAATGCATCCTCCCCGCATGCGCAGTGAACACTTTGCATCTGCTAGGCATCCGCTAGGCTTCCGTGATGCATCCGCTGTATCCGCTTGGCATCTGCTCTGCATCCGTTCCTTCCGCTGCACGTCTGCTTCGCTGTGCTCCCCCGGAAGCCCTGCGGATGTGCCATCCACTTCCATCCGCTAGGCTTCTGTGGAGCATCCGCTTTACATCCTGGCTACGTCCTCCCCCCATCTGTTCTTTTCCATTGTTGTCCACTCTGTTTATGCAAATTCAGGGCACTTTTGAGAGCGGATAACAACGGATGGAAAATTTTCTCGTCCGCTGTGTCCTTTTTACATACTTTTTGCATCCGTCAGCCTATGTGACAGGCTCTTAAGTATGACATGCTCCAGAATCTATAATGGCTTGTCTGGTCATTTCCAAGACAAAGCAAGCAGTCTGATTCTTGTAACATAGGCAATAAACTTGTTTCAGCCTGAGGCTTTTCAAGAGTGGTTCCTGTTTCTTGCACCTTATACTTACCAGTATTCTATTCCTATAGTTTCCATTTAATTCTTCTTTAGTTAGAGCACAGACAAATTAAATTTCAATGTGACGTTAAAGTGATCTTCCCACTCTAATGTTCTACCAGTTTGCATTCAATCTGAAAAAAACAAATTGCTTTTGAAATTGTTTTTAAAGGGAAAAGAACATTTAGGTGAATTTGTCATGGATAGGTGTGGCACTCAAGCTCTTATTTAGGTCCAGAGAATGTGTATGTATATCCTGTCTTTTATTATAAATTCTTCTTTTAATAGTCTCACTTCTGGTGTGTTCATGAAATCCTAAGGCTAGAAAGAGGGAACTTGCTTTTTCAGAATGGGAGGTGTGGTGAGTAGGAAAGTTTCACTATGTTAAAAAAATGTAACAGAAAACAGCAATACGAGCAGTGCAATAGACACCACTTCCAACAATGGAATACATTCAAAACACCTATGAGAAATTTGAAAGAAATTCTTAATTTGTGAAAAAAAAAAATAGAAAAACAGAAGCTTATTCTACCAGGGAAGATATCTGAGAAACGGCAAAAAAGATTTTGGCAAAATATTTCTTTGAATAATCACAAAAGGCAGGCCTTCAGCAAAGCTATGAAATTTCTGACTAGACACATATTCAATGCACTAATTTTAGAGAAAAATACATTAGTGGATTTTAGACAATAAATATCTTAAAAACTTGGAAGAAGATATATTTTGGTTTTTTGGCATAGGACAAAAAGTGGTTGGAAAGCAGCATAGTTTCCATTCCAGTTTTTGCACTTGTGTCAGAAGCACCAAGGTGCTTCTGGATTGAAAGAATTACCCAGTGACATCACCATTGCCCTAGGGTCATCCAGTTGGGGCCTTTTTTTCAAATCCCCAATAGAAGTTGGAATGAAGGAAGAGAACTCAACCCCACCCTGGCCCAGGACAACTCTCAAACTCCATTCCAGTGAAATCCATATCAGAAGATATTAGATTTGTCAACAGCTAGAACAAAAACCTGAAGATCATGGGATAAAATTTTCATCATTTTTGTTCCAATTAAGGCATCAATTTTGTACATTATTTGAAAATTATTTATTGAGGCATTATATTTGTGACACTCCTATAAAGTAATGTCTATTTAAAAAAAAAAGAGAGAGAGAGAGAGAGAGAGAGAGAGAGGAATCATTGTTAATTATCATGCTTACCCCAAGGCACCGACTAGAACAGGATTTTCTCTCTTCTGGTTCTTAAAACTTCAAATACAGTCTTGGCTAAACAGATCATTTGATCTTCTAGCTACCAGCAGAGTTTCCTAGCTGCTTGCATAATCTTGAGTTTGTTCCAATTGCTGCCTCTTTCCAACCAGCTGCAACATGATTTATTAAATATTCCCTAAGCATATCACAAGTCTCTGTGTAGCAAGGCTGTTGAGTTGCTATGGCCTAAAGCGAGAAACTTGAAAGGAAAACATTGCTGGGAGTCTCACCATGCAGTTTGACAGCATGTTCCCAATTCTATTAAGTTTCTTGAGAGTCATGTACACCCAATTTTCATTTAAACAACAGTAAGTTTGTTCTTTTGATACAGTTCAACACAGTATAGCACAGTACAGTTTCTGTTTTTCTTCTAATGCTTGGAGCTTCCCCTTAGTTGTTTTGAGAATGAATTTAGGATGAATGGATTTATTTACTTATTGAATAAACAACTTTACAAGTTTCACATATCTGTCATATTTCAACAGATTCTTGAATTCTAAACTCTGCATGGCAGCGCTGGCAGCTTTTGTACAATCCGATGCATTCGTGTGAACACTGCTACAGAAGTGTTGCATTGCACATCTCTTCTTTTCAGGATACAATAATTTAAGGCCCTGTCCCACTGCACTTACGGATGCAAAGAGGATGTAAAACGTTAAAAAAAAGCTTGCCATCCGTTGGAAAATGCTATGCATCCATTGTGTACTCACTGCATACTTGTTTCATACACTCTATCCATCGAGCATCCGTCCACTGCAATTTCATCCAAGCAAGAAGTTTTGAGCTGCACAAAACTTTGTGAGTGGATGAACTTTCCGCCGCGTACGATGTATATATATGGGAAACAAACATTCTATGTCCATTATCATCAATTAAACGTCTGCTGTATCCTCTCTGCATCCTCTGGACATCCCCTCAACTCACATCTGCTACAGCTGAAAATGGAAAGAGGGAGGAAACAAAAGGTACACAGAATGTCTACACAGTGTTAGTAGCACGGAAATAGAAAGGATGTAAGCGTATGCATCTCATATATAAAGTATTCAAAACGGACAAAACATTTGTATCTGGGATGTACCTCGTATATTTAGGATGTCTGCAGTATGTCTAGAGTATGTAGAAGGACACCTAGAGGACAACCGATATTTTCTATAAAAAGAGGGAGAACATCATCTGGATCGCTGGGATGGTGGACCATACAGTCCCACTATGGTTGCACTGGAGGTTAATCTATCCCACAACTATCCTTACCTATCCCACAAGCATGCAAAGGCTTAACCATTTTTTTCAAAGTTTTCACCAACACTTTATTAAGTAAAAAAAAGAACCAAATAAACTAAGTGTGTTAAGCAAAGATATTTATTAAGCACTTTCTTAAGCAAAGAAAGTTAATATTTATATTAACTTTTATATTTATTATAAAAGTTAATATTTATTAACTTTCTTAGGTAAACTTTATGACTTTATTAAATAAGCAAAATAAACCAAGTAAAGTGTATTAAGTGTCTTAAGCAAAGATAACTTTTATTAACTTTCTTAGGTAAACTTTATGACTTTATTAAATAAGCAAAATGAACCAAGTAAAGTGTCTTTAAGCAAAGATAAACTGAACAAGTACAACTCAGTCTCTGACACTATTTTCAGTCACTCTGAGTCATGTCCATGGTCTCAGCTGTTAAGCGGGCAGGGACTGTGGAGGGGGCTGTGGCTTGAATGCTGGTCTGAGGCACCATTGGGGTGCTTATCCCTGAGGGTACACAACAGGGGATGGTGTGTTCAGGAAGCTCTCAGAGAGATGACTTAGTCCTGTGAGGTTGAGAGGCCCTTCATCAGGTACCTGGGATGTTAGGCCCGAGACTGATGACAGATTGTCCATTGATGGGCTTGGCTGTGGGGTGGAGGAAGGAGGAGTGTAGTGGGGCTGTCTGGTCTGCAAGTGGGTGAGGTGGGGCATCTGTGGCATGCGATGAACCTGGGCCTGGACTGGGAAGAGCTGCCTCTTCTGTGGGAAGTCCTGGTAGTCATAGCCTTGGTAGGCGAGGGGCTGTTGAAAGCCGTGGAAGGGCTGTGACATCGGCTGGGGTGGAGGAGCAGACCTGGACTGGGTCGGAGTAGGTTCAGCTGGGCCTTGAGGGTTGTGCAGAAGTGCTGTGATCTTCTGCTTCATCACCTAATACTGGGCCTCGGGCAGGACCCTCGGGGTCTGGCTCACGTAGGTGATGAAGGTGTTCCGGCCCGATGATGCTCTGTCCAAGTGGACCAGCTGAGAGAGAAGTTCTGTGCTGGTCTTCATTGTGTCCCTGATCTCCAACAGCACACTGTGGTCCTGGCCCTCCAGTCTGCCTCTCTGCCTGCATCCTCTGGAACTGGGTGTGGGTGTGGGTTGGCCTCTGGTGGCTGCTGCTTCTTCCTCCATTTGTGACAGCAGGGCGTCATCCTCCACGGGATCCTCCAAGTCCACCAGCATGTGGAGTGCAGCTGTCGGGGGGTCTCTGCCATGGGGCCCTCTGAAGACACCTGCCTGGACAGGGTAGCTGGCTCCTGGCTGGAAGAGGACTGGCTATCTGTGGGCTGTCTGAGGGAGAGGGGTCTCAGAAGGGCTGCTCCTTGGTGGTGGATCTTACCCTCCAGGAAACTGCACTTGGCCATGATGTACATCTCCTGGTCAGTGAGCTTGACAGCGGCCTGCCCGGATTTCTTGAGGCGTAGCTTGCCATACCAGGTGTGCATGTGCTTCCACCATCCAAGGAGTACTTCTGCAGTGTACCCCAGGCTCTCTGCCTTGTCTCTCCAAGCTGCCTGCTTCTTCTTGGTGTCCCGATACAGTCTGTGGCCCTTTCTACAGAGGTACTCGTTCTCCCTCAGCCATTCCAGCACCTCATCCTCATGCTCCTCGGAAACAGTGTACTGTTTCTTCTCTCCCTTCTGCTTCCCTTGCCTCTTCCTCCCTCTGGCAGGGCCTTCAGCAGGGCCTTCAGGGGCTTGAGCAGCAGGGCCTTCAGGGGCTTGAGCAGCAGAGCCTTCCGGGACTTAAGCAGCAGGGCCTTCAGGGGCTTGAGCAGCATGGCCTTCAGGGGCTTGAGCAGCAGGGCCTTCAGGGGTTTGAGCAGCAGGGCCTTCAGGGGTTTGAGCAGCAGGGCCTTCAGCAGCAGGGCTTTGAGGGACTTGGGGCTGGTCCACCACAACAGCAGCAGCAGCAGCAGCAGCAGCTTTAGAGTCAGTGCCAGGGGGTGAGATGCTGGTTCTGTCCTTCTTGCCAGGGCTAGAATGAGTAGGCACCGGCTTCCTCTTCTTGCCTGACTGATGAACCATGGTGTTCCTGCAAGATGTATGTGGCAGCACGTCTGTCCACTGTATGCTGACTGCATGCATGCTGCATCCTTTTATATCCACGGAGCTGACGCAATTCATACTCCCTCATGCGCAGTGAACGCTTTGCATCTCATATACATCCATGCGGCATCACCTTTGTTTCCTATAGGCGGCCATGATGCATCCACTTCATCCGCTATGCATCTGCCCCTACCACTATGTGTCTGCTTCGAAATTCTCCCCCGGAATCCCTTCGGAGGTGTCATCCGCTTCCATCTGCTGTCATCCGCTAGGCTTCCTATGAACATCTGTTTAACATCCCCACTACATACTACCCACATCTGTTCTTTTCCGTTCTTTTCCATTCTGTATATGCAAATTTTTGGCACTTTTTGGAGCAGATGACAACGGATGGAGCCATCCTTGAAATTTTGCTCATCCGCTGTGTCCTTTATGCATATGTTTTCCATCCATCAGCCTTTAGATACAGTCAGATGAACACTGGACTAAAAATAGTTTTTCTTTTGGGGAATCATATAGTTTGTTAAGTCAGAGCAGAGTTCTGGAAAAAAGATTGGGCATGAGCCAAAAAGAGAATTCAGCAGCCTGAATTCTGGGATTATTTCCATGAAAGTGATGGAATAAATCTTCTTGTTGCTTGAAGCCATAAAAAAGGATGGATAAGCCTTATGAATTACATTAAGTAAAAGCAGTCCAAAAATAAAATGACATACTGTGTCAAAAAAAGTGCAAATATTTGTCTGAGTTATTGCATTCTGTCTATAAAAATGGTCTTGGCAAACAATTATATAATTAGCTTCTTTGCAACACACACAAATTCTAAAAATATAAGGTACTAAAGAATTCAAAAAAATTCAACAAATTTAACAAAACTATAACAATTGCTAGACAATCAGAAGCCTATAAAAGAATCATTCATTATTATGAAAACTTAACTATACAGCCATAAGAAAAGATTCATTGTAGGACCAGCCTGAGACATTCTGGTACCACAAGAAGTTTTAAAGATCTCTACCTGCTGGTCTCCATTTCTACAACTGTCTTCATAGACACTTTCTGTAGAGTGCAGGCTCCTTTCACTCTCCAGCTACATGATGTCTTATTCTACTTTATTCAGGGAAAGAATCATCTGCTGTACTATCTGGTCAACATTTCTTCCCATGTGTTCATTATTTCTTTTAAATCCTCTACTCATATTGCATCAAATCTCATGCTGAAATAGTTATTTGTATCCTTGAGCAATACTAAGATCAGAGACTAGCATTTCAGGTTTCAAAGGAAGATAGGTATAGAATTTTTTGGTTCATTACCTAGATATCTAAGGCCAACATTTCCCATGATGTTAGAGCAGTAATCAAGAGAGAATCAACACTTCCTGCTCTAAGGTTTTTGAAGTTATTTATTCCATAACAACAACTATATGAACTATACACCACTGCATGCTGCTATCATTCATGTGTAAGAAAGTGATCTATTTGGATGTTTCAAATAAGTGCAGAATTTATTTAGCTGTGAGTAGCAGTGAGTAGCCTTTGCTGTCTATAAACTGAATCAAGAGGTCAGTGAAGAGCTAACTGTCCATACATAAAGTGAACAGTTTTCAGGAAGGAAACATTTGTGTGTAGAGATATATACATATAAAAGTTCCATGTGATCCTGCACTATTGATCAAGTTGATGTCATTCTGTATTAAAAGACAACCTGAGCTATATTTATGAACTACAGATTCACTGAAGTTACAATATCATTTACAGAGTAGATGGTATGGGCATTTCTTTTTCAGTGTTATTTTTATTGCCTAAGAACTCTGAATGGGGTAACACAGGTAAAGTTCATGTGAAATCCAGGGCTTTCCCTAGACTTGTAGCTTGAAGAGCAGGTAGCAGTTGTGGCCAGGACAGTCTTTGCACAATTGCTTCTTTCACTCCAGTTATGCCTATTAATACATTGAGGGCATATATCATAGACATTCATGTGTTGCTCACCTCCTAAGTGGACTATTGTAACTCTTTCAATAGAAGGTTGCTCTTAAAGATCATTTTCAAACTTCAGCTGGTCCGGATGCAGTGTCCTGTTCAATATTGGAATAATACAGTCAGGTAACATTGTTGCAGAGATGGTATTCAGCAGGTTCTGACCAGTTCTGGAGAACTGGTGGCGGAAATTTTGAATAGTTCAGAGAACTGGCAATATACCACCTCCAACTGGAGATTTTACAGTATCCTTCCCTGACCACGTTCACCAAGCCATGCCCACAGAACCAGTAGTAAAACAAATTTAAACCTCACCACTGCACTGTTGCTTCTACCTTGGTTCCAGGTAGGCTTACAAATGCAGTTCAAGGTGCTAGTTATCACCGCTGTTCAGTTATAGTAGAATATAGATGTCTGAGGGAAAAGGACAAAAACCTAGTGGTTAACATTCTGGGATATTTTGTCTCACTTTGCCACTATATGAGGATTTAAGACTGGCTAATTAATTACAATGGACATACTTCAATATACATGTCCTTAGCTTCTAACTATATGTAATTAATGTTTGAACCAAGGATATTCCAAACTATAGATGTTTACAATAGATGCAAAGTAAGGGTTAATTTCTCATTGCAATTTTTTTAAAATATGAAAATGGAATCTAAAGTTAATCAATAACTCTGGATCCAGGTTGCCTATTGACCAGGTAAATATAGGGAAGTTTCAGGAAATATTTACAAATTAATTATGTGTTAAATATTTTCTGTTTTACTGTCCCAAATAGTAAGTTTCATTCATTAGGTGTCTACAAAGATACCTTATCAATACACACAGACTCTATCTGGTCATTCTGAAAAAATATTACTTTTATATTTAGATTTACAATAGAATGTTTTTGAGAGTTGTTTTTTTAAGCCTACAGTACTGTGCTATGTAGTTATGTTATACCCAGTCACCTCATAAATATTTCTTGTAAGATGTCAGACATAGCACGTTTTAGAGTTGATTATTTGCCTGTAATTCCTCCAGTCCCCCCAGCCCTGTGCTTTGTTTTTCAATTTGCTAAATTGTATTTAGGCTTCTATTCAAACTACCTATCTAGGAAAAGCCTCTGTCTCAGAGGCAAATTAATTATCCCAGTGGCCAAAGTTTTCAAGGTCTGAGAGAATGAGGGCAAAATCAGGAAATGAAACTCTCATTCCTGCTTATTCAAAAGCCATCTCTCTTTTTTTATCTGTTCAGTTTCATGAAGGAAGTTTGATGAGGTAGGTTAAATACTTTGAAATGGAAGGGCTTGATTGTCACAATGGATGATGTAGTTTTACATTCATTTTACATCCCGGGAAATGTAAATCAGTATTTGAACAAAAAGACTGAGTTCAGTCCCCTGGAGTATATGAAATGACAGTGTGTGATTACTATTACAAGAATGTTTTAAACCCTTATATATAATACAATCATATGCTTGTATAGTGAATACATCTCAGAGGTTCTAGAATAAGTCTAATTTATGGAAATCACGAGACAAGGTTTAGCAAAGCTTCCTTGTTTTGAGTCACCTAGGAAAATTCTCTCTTCACCTTATCATATAAAAGATGTAACTACAAAAGAACTAGACAATATTGTTCTCTCTCGCCACTAATTAAGTGAATTCATACATTATGGTTAGTCACAATACTGTTCACTTGCTTGGAAGTTAGTAACTTCTGTGAATCCTGCTAATGTGATATGTGACTTAATCTGTTGTTCAATTCCACTCAGTTATACTTTTTTTCAATAAACCAGGATTGAATGAATCAAACATCTTAGCTTACTGTGTAAATCTAGTCACTGGTAAGAGTAATTTGAACAGAAGTTTATTCTGGAAGCATTCTCTCACTTGTGAAAGTCTGAAGGGGCATTTGTACCTCTTAGATTAGGTACAATCCCCAGTCTCCCAGATTCATTTAAAATTAAACTCAAAGAGTTATTCTTTAACCATTCTAGACACAGAGATTTAAAACAAAACATATACAGGTGGTCATCAACTTATGATCGGTCGCTTAGTAACCCTTTAAAGTTAAGACAGACTTCAAAAATGAGACTTACGACCTTCTAATTATTCATTTGTCTATTTTGTAAGAAAATGTTCCAGTTTTCAGGGGTTTAGTCAATGAACAAAACAACATAACAGTGACACATAGACTGAAAAGGAATCTTTCCTGGTGAGAAGTGATAAATACATCCTAAGCAGCTGTGATTGGGGAGCACTCACTCAAAAATAGAAAGCAAGAACAAAGATACCAATTGTGAACTTTTTAAAAATGATTTTTAAATATTACCCAGCCAATGATTGTCATTGTTTTACGAACATAGTGAAAAACAAGACACTTAGGGGTGATGCAGATATTGCTGTTTATCATAGAATTGAAGAAAGTAATTTATGGCAATTTTATAAAAGAATTCAGTGCTGCTATTCAGTACTTGTGTTCTCTTATGTGTGTCTTTTGTTAAGGAAACATAGTGAGAGGATTCAAATTGATACAGTAGCAAGGCATTCTATTAAAGACTGGATGGACGTGCACTGTGAGTTGCATGATTTTCCTCCTTTTACAGGAGGGAATCTGTACATTTCTCAGAGCAAGCTCAGACATCCGCAGTATAATACAGAGTGGCTCAAAAATTGTCTTTTTGTGTATCGCAGAGAAAACTATTACAAGGATCCTTTACAGTCTTGTGCATCACAAGAGCAGAGCTTCAGGGGAACATGCAAACTATATCAAGTGTCATTGCAGAATTGAAGTAAGCCAGGCATAGTGTCAATGTACACATACTTTTTTTTTGCTTTCTTTTTTTCTTTGCCTTTGCATCACAGTTTGCCATTGACTGTGTCTTTGGATAAGTGAATCCGTGACTAAATTAGGACTAGAACTCATGCTTTCTGATTTCTACTCTGATGACTTAACCACCACACCAACTATCTCTGTACATACAGTACTTAGCATTTATTAGGTAAATAACCATATTTATTTTATTGAATTAACTGAACCTACTTTTAAATAAATTTAAATCAAATTTATCCATGTTTTTGTCATGCTGCTGCTTGATCTGTGCTATATACTGAAAGGTTAGATGTTGCTTACCATATATGAAAATTTTCACTGTCCTATGCTGGGAAATCAGCTAAGTCAAAAGCATTCTACCAGGGACTCTAGGCAGTGTAAAACTGATTTTTTAAAAAATTACAAAACACAAAGACAAAAAGCATGAGTAAAGAAATATACTACCCTCCCACACACACCCCAAAACCAATTCATTCTGCAGTCATGCAACCTTCACTTTTCCATAATGTCTAGGAAGAAGCCATCTAGAGTTCTGGTTTAATATCCTTTCAGATATCTAAGCATATCAGATATCTAGGCAACTACTGTGCCTCGGAAAATGACACTAATACTGGGAACTGAAATGTACTCACTCTACTCAATCTCACTAGATGGGCACAAACAACTGGAAATGGTATCTCAAATATGTGTGGTATTTTCATCCAATTTTTGGTCACCACGTTACAAAAAAAAGATGTTTAGACCTTTTAAAAAGTGCAAAGAACAACAACTAAGATGATTAAAGGCCTGGAAACTAAATGAGAACATATGAAACATATGAAAACATATGAAAAACGGCTGCAAAATTTGGCTTTGGCTAGAAAAAAGAAAGACTAGGGGTGGGGGGGAAACGCATGCTAGTAGTATTCCAGTATTTGAGAGGCTGCCCCAAAGAGGAGGGAATCATTTTATTTTCCAAAGCACCAAAGGTCAGGACAAGAAACAATGGATGGAAACTGATGAAGGAGAGAAGCAACCTGGAATTAAGGAGAAACTTCCTAACAGTGAGGACAATTAAGCCCATGTCCCACTGCACTTACGGATGCAAAGAGGATGTAAAATGGACAAAAAAGCTTGCCATCCATTGGAAAACACAATGCATCCGTTGTGTACTCACTGCATACGTGTTTCATACGCTCTATCCGTCGAGCATTCGTCCACTCAGATTTCATCCACGCAAGAAGTTTTGAGCTACACAAAACATTTGAGCGGATGAACTTTCCACCACATACGATGTACATCCGTGACACATATGGGCAACAAAGGTTCTATGTCTGTTGTCATCCGTGAAACATCCACTGTATCCTCTCGGCATCCTCTGGACATGCTCATAATTCACATCCGCTGCAGCTGAAAATGGAAAGAGGGAGGAAGCGAAACATACACGGAACGTCCACACAGCGTTAGTAGCACAGAAATAGAAAGGATGTAAGCAGATGCATCTCATATATAAAGCATTAAAACGGACAAAATATTTGTATATAGAATGTATCATGGATATTTAGGATGTCTGGAGTATGCCTAGAGTATGTGGAAGGACACCGAGCAGAAAACCGATATTTCCTATAAAAAGGGGGAGGAAATCACCTGGATCTCAGTATGAGTCCAGCAGACATGGTGTACAGATCTCTTCACCCTTGGTTTTGCTCTTCCACATCATCCATTGATCTCCACCATGGATCATAACACAGTCCTTATGGTAGCTGTGAGCATTCAACGTCAGGACCAAGCCTTTTCAGACTGTTTCACCTTTTCTATGCAAGGAGAAGAAGGAGACGTTCAAGAGCTGTGTGGGTCCAACAATGGATCAGGAGAAAAGTGGAGTTTGGACTCTATGACAAGCTGATGGTGGAGCTGAGGAATGTAGACCCTCTTGCATTCCAGCACTTCATGAGGATGCCACTAGCCATGTTTGATGAAATTGTAGAGCATCTGAGACCCAGGTTAACCAAGCCTGGCACCAACTTCCGCCCCAACCTGGACCCTGGACTGAAGGTGGCACTGACTCTGTGGCACCTGGCCTCTGGAACCACATACAGAAACATGCAGTATGCCTGGAGGGTGTCACACAACAGGATCAGCAAAGTGGTAAGAGAAGTGGTGCAGGCCATCATCGAAGAATATGTGGAGGAGCTCCTCCAGTGTCCCACCACTGAACAAGGCTGGAGGAAAGTTGCAGAACAGTGGTATCAGAGGTGGAACTTTCCCCACACCGTTGGAGCCATAGATGGCAAACACATGGCCTGCAAAGCTCCAGCCAACTCAGGGTCCTCTTATCACAACTACAAGGGCTTCTTCAGTATCATCCTCTTTGCCATGGTTTATGCTGACTACAAGTTCATGTACATTGATGCTTCAGGCAACGGGTCAGCTTCAGATAGCCAGGTATACAATGCCAGTCACCTCAAGGATGGGCTGGAACGCAACCTCATCATGGGTTTTCCAGATCCAGACCCCCTACCCAATGACACACAAGATGTGCCCTACATCATCATGGGTGATGATGCCTTCTCCCTCAGAATCTATCTCATGAAGCCCTACAGTTCAAAATACCTCACCTGTGAAGAGAGGATCTTCAACTACAGGCTGTCCAGGGCAAGACGGGTGGTGGAGAACGCTTTTGGCATCCTAGCCAACAGGTTCCAGGTACTTCTCACCACCATGCAGCATCACCCAGGGACTGTGAGGAGCATTGTGGAAGCTTGCTGCATCCTGCACAATCTCATACGCACCCGCTACCCAGTGTTGCAGAACAGACTTGTGGACCGTCAACAAGGGAATGGGGACATGGAACCTGGTAAATGGAGGCAAGGATGAAACCTGATAGACACTGTGGATGTACAAGGCCCCAACAGAGCTTCACGTGAGAGGAAGAAGCAGCGCAACCTCCTGAAAAACTGGTGCAACTCCCCAGCTGGAGCAGTGGAGTGGCAAGACAAGATCATAGATGGTTCATGGATGCTTCCTTGATCTGTCTCATAACACTGATGACATTGTGTCATGTATGTTGAGTGGTCCTACAATGAATAGGGCATTAATAAAGACCTTTGTTTATTTTGAAATGTGTTGATCAATGAATAAATTGCTATTGATAAAAAAAGGGCCATATGTGTGGCAACTGGGAGGGTGGACCATACAGTCCCACTATGCTTGCACTGGAGGTTTATCCCACAGCTATCCTTACCTATCCCACAACTATCCTTACCTATCCCACAGCTATCCTTACCTATCCCACAGCTATCCTTACCCATCCCAGAACTATCCTTACCCATCCCATAAGCATGCAAAGGCTGAACCATTTTTTCAAAGTTTTCCCCAACACTTAATTAATTAAATAAAATGAACCAAGTGTGTGAAGCAAAGATAACCTTTATTAATAACTGTCTTATGTAAAATGTATGACTTTATTAAAAAAGCAAAATGAACCAAGTAAAGTGTCTTTAAGCAAAGATAAAGTGAACAGGTAACAACTCAGTCTCTGGCACTATTCTCAGTCACTCTGTGCATTTTCATGGTCTCAGCTGTCAAGTGGGCAGGGACTGTGGAGGTGGCTGTGGCTGGAGTGCTGGTCTGAGGCACCATTGGGGTGCTTGGCCCCAAGAGTACAGGGGATGGTGTGTTCAGGAAGCTCTCAGAGAGATGACTCAGTCCTGTGAGGTTGAGAGGCCCTTCCTCAAGGACCTGGGATGTCAGGCCCGAGACTGATGACAGATTGTCCGTTGACGGGCTTGGCTGTGGGGTGGAGGAAGGAGGAGTGTAGTGGGGCTGTCTGGTCTGCATGTGGGTGAGGTGAGGCATCTGTGGCATGCGATGAACCTGGGCCTGGACTGGGAAGAGCTGCCTCTTCTGTGGGAAGTCCTGGTAGTCATAGCCTTGGTAGGCGAGGGGCTGTTGAAAGCCGTGGAAGTGCTGTGACATTGCCTGGGGTGGAGGAGCAGACCTGGACTGGGTAGGAGCAGGTTCCGCTGGGCCTGGAGGGTTGTGTAGAAGTGCTGTGATCTTCTGCTTCATCACCTGGTACTTGGCCTTGGGCAGGTCCATGAGGGTCTGGTTCACATGGGTGATGAAGGGCTTCAGGTTCGAGGATGGTATGTCGCTGTGGACCAGCTGAGAGAGAAGATTTGTGCTGGTTTTGATTGTGTCCCTGATCTCCAACAGCACACTGTGGCTCTGGCCCTCCAGTCTGCCTCTCTGCCTGCTTTCTGTGGAGGTGGAGCTTGGGGTGGATGTGGGTTGGTTTCTGGTGGCTGCCGCTTCTTCCTCCATTTGTGACAGGGGATCCTCCACGTTCTCTGGCATGGGGAATGCAGCTGTCACGGGGGTCTCTGCCATGGGGCCCTCTGAAGACACCTGCCTGGACACGGTGGCTGTCTCCTGGCTGGAAGAGGACTGGCTATCTGTGGGCTGTCTGAGGGAGAGGGTTGTCAGAAGGGCTGCTCCTCAGTGGCGGACCTTACCCTCCAAGAAGCTGCACTTGGCCATGACGTACATCTCCCAGTCAGTGAGTTTGACAGTGGCCTGCCCAGATTTCTTCAGGTGTCGCTTACCATACCAGGTGTGCATGAGCTTCCACCATCCCAGGAGTAGGTCTGAAGTGTAGCCCAGGCTCTCTGCCTTGTCTCTCCAAGCTGCCTGCTTCCTCTTGATGTCACGATAGAGTCTGTGGTCCTTTCTCCACAGCTACTCGTTCTTCCTCAGCCATTCCAGCACCTCCTCCTCATGGTCCTTGGAAAGGGTGTACTGTTTCCTCTCTCCCTTCTCTTTCCCTTGCCTCTTCCTCCCTCTGGCAGGGGCTTGAGCAGCAGGGCCTTCAGGGGCTTGAGCAGCAGGACTTTGGAGGCCTTGGGGCTGGTCCACCACAGCAGCAGCAGCAGCAGGAGAAGCACCAGCAGCACCAGCAGCACGAGCAGGAGAACACCAGCAGCACCAGCAGCACCAGCAGGAGAAGCACCACCAGCAGCAACACCAGCAGCAGCAGCAGCAGAAGCACCAGCAGCTTCAGAGTCAGTGCCAGGGGGTGGGATGGTGGTTCTGTCCTTCTTGGCAGGGTTGGCAGGAGTAGACACAGGCTTTCTCTTCTTCCCTGACTATGGTGTTATTCGAAGATGTCTGTGGCAGCACGTCTTTCCTTTGAATGGTGACTGCTTGCGAGCTGCATCCTTTTATATCCGTGGAGCTGACGCAATTCATACTCCCCGCATGCGCAATGAACGTTTTGCATCCGCTATGCTTCCACTATGCATCCGCTTTGCTTCCTATAGGTGTCCGTGATGCATCTGCGTCATCTGCTATGCATCCGCTCCTTCAGCGATGTGTCCACTTCGCAATTCTCCCCCGGAAGCCCTTCGGATGTTTCATCTGCTTCCATCCGCTTCCATCTGCTAAGCTTCCTACGAACATCCGCTTAACATCCTTGCTACGTACTACCCCCATTTGTTCCTTTCCATTCTTTTCCGTTCTGTTTATGCAAATTTTCACCACTTTTTGGAGCAGATAACAACGGATGGAAATTTTGCTCTTCCACTGTGTCCTTTTTGCATACGTTTTGCATCCGTCGGCCAGTGGGACCTAGCCTTTAACAACTTGTCTGCAGAAGTTTTGGGTGTTTCATTACTGAAGGTTTTTAAGAAGAGACTGGACAGTCACTTGTCTGAAATGATATAGGGTCTCCTGCTTAAGCAGGGAGTTGGACTCAAAGACCTCCAAGATCCCTTCCAGCTCTATTCTGATTGATTGAAATAAACAGGCCCTGTGCCATAAAGAATTTTAGAGATGAAAATAGCATTTGAACTGCATTCAGAAGCAAATGGGTAACCAATGCAGCAATATTTACTCTCAGTATTGTAAATATTGAAGAATACCCTGATTTGAGAGAATAAATGATATCAGTAAACTGCTGCCTTTCCCCCTCTCTTTTACAAACAAGGTTTGATAAATAGTATTAGATTGAGTAATTGGATTATAACGGATACAACAGGGTTATTTTTTAATATATTAACATTGCTAGAAAAGAGAAAGTGTTGCTTTGCAATCTGAATTATTTATAGATGCTCTTTCGCACTTAAATCCCCTGGGAATTTTGTTAACAGATAATAAGCATAACTCAGCTGCAGAGTTTGCAGGTTATCTTCAAGTGTCATGAATGATTCTTGATGGTGTTAATTAAGACATGCCATGTGTTCAACAAGGTGATAATCAGTTTTTGCACTAAATAGTTGCCAAAGTTTGTCTCATGTAAGATTAACTTTTTCATGAATTCATCATATTGTGACAAGAAATAAAATTTAATTTCCCATAATACATTCTAAAAATCCAGTTTCTCTTATATTTTACTCTGTTTTATTTGATTTTTCATTATTTTAAAAGCATTTGGTCCACACAAGTGTAAATATGAATTACTGGATACTCACAAATAAAACAGATATTTGTGCTTCACATTGCTTCTTTTGCAGAGTAGGGGGAAAAGGTTGAATTAAAGGCAGGGTGCAAATTTTGTCTTTTCTATTCAAAATTGCACAGACTTCAAGATTTATGCAAAATGCATGATGTCTCATTTTTCCCACATTTGATACATAATCAAGTTTCCTTGACATATTAAATTAACACACTGAGCAAAACATTCAGCTTTCATTATATGGAATTGTTCATTCAAGAAGATGTGAAAACTTGGGGGGAAAGGGGGAAGAAAGTTATTTCTTTTCAAACCCTTTTTTGGTTCTTCAAAGAAAAGGAAAAATAAAAATAGGGATACAAAATCTGTGACTCAACAACCCATCCACCAATGGTGGGGTTCAATTTTTTTTACTATCAGTCTGTGGGTGTTGCTTGATGGGTGTGGTAGGGGAAGGTTACTGTAAAATCTCCAGTCAGAAGTGGTATTTGCTGGTTCTCCAAACGACTCAAAATTTCCACTGCCAGATCTTCAAAACTGGTCGGAACCTGCTGAATACCACCTCTGCCACCCACCCACCCAAGTCTAAGTAACTTCCAAGTCTAACTAACTTCACAAAATGTGAGTACATTATCCAAAGATTTCCAAAACTTTGCTTGTTATTTTTTTGCATGTCATAGGAGACAATATGTACTACATATAAAATGATGTATTTACTACATATAAAATTAATTATTGGCCACATTGACTTAATTTAATTATATGTAAAAATAAAACATTTTAGTCTGTCTATTTTGGGGATTACTGCCCTGTAGATCCCCATATATAACCTAAGCACATTCCTTAGCTTGAAAAAAGTGCCACAAGAGCATTTTTATTTATTCAAAGCATTGTATCTTTTCTTCTATGCCTTTAATTGTTGACCCAGGAAGCCAGTTTTAGCAATATAAAAATATGTGCTATCAGAAAGTTTTTGCATCAATGTATAGAAAAGAAAAATAAAAGTACTAATACTTGCTTTGTTCATTTTTTAGAGCATGCGTGATCAACAACGGTAGTTATTATTTATAGGTGGGGTATTAAGCCTGGAAGCTGCCTCATGGAAGGCATCACTTTATGGAATGACAAAAGGGCTCCACTCTATTTTATTTGTGCAGATTCTTTAATAATATAATGGCAGTAATTCAAAAGGGATCCAGTTAAGACAATTATGAATAAGGGGAGCAAGTGCTTAAGGAATAAGAAAAAGAGAGTGTGGCAAATATAGTTCAAGGATGTCTCCTCAGTAAATTTCAAGGCACCTGGGATAATCTCATTGCAGCCACACCAGAAATAGTTAGATGGGTAGCTTCAGAGGTGGTATTCAGCAGGTTCTGACCAGTTCTGGAGACCAGTAGCAGAAATTTTTAGTAGTTTGCAGAACCACCAAACACCACCTCCGACCGGAGATTTTACAGTATCCTTCCCTTGCCATGCCCACCAAGCCACACCCGTAGTAAAAAAAAAAAAATGAATCCCACCACTGGGTAGCTTCCTTAGAGATTGAACTATAAACATTGTGACTCTGTGGTGCCATATTATGATAAGTTTATCATGGTTTTATCTTAATTAAATATTTATCTTGTAATTGTATTGTTCACATATTATTCCTTTTCCGTGATTTAACAACTTCCTTTTGATTTAGGGTCGCAATAACTGTTTATCTCTGTAGAAGTAGGTATCCATTGGAATAGACACCTCCCCCGGAGTTGATAGATTCAGTGGATTTCCGAAATCACTAAGCAGTTTTCTAGCTGTACTTCTAGTCCTATTGCCAAAGATTTAGATTCAGAGATGACCAGGATAGTTGAAATAATTTCTCCCGAGTGTTCTTTCTCCCAGTGTGAAACCCATTCAACCTCTAACTACACAATTCAGCTGACAACAAAGCAACTGGAGGAAAGTGTATATTGCAGACCTGCCAACCCCTGATAAAGGAAAATCTGGAGACCCATGAAAAAAAATCTGGAGATTCTATAAAAAATAATGAGATTCACAGTCACGTGAATAACTAACCAAACAGAGCGTGTTATATCCGGTGGTAGAAAAAGCAAAATGGAGGCGCCCAGAGTAAAAAGAAATGTGCTGTATGTATAAATGACTGTATGGTAATATCGATATTGCGTGATCTGAGAAGTGGTGTCATGTAATTTGTGTGAGAATCAGATTTATGCACGTATAAGCTGACCCCCAAATTTGGGGGGGGAAAAGCATTTTAAATTTGGCGTGAGATTGAGGAGCCTTGTCGTGAGACCGTGAGACATGACAAAAAATTGTGAGACTCACGGTAGAACTGTGAGAGTTGGCAGGGCTGATCTTGTATCAGATTGTACACTACTGAGCCTTGTGAAAGTGATGGAATGAAAAAGACCTCCCTCCCTCCCTCCTTTCTTCCATCTCTCTCCCTCTCTCTCTGTCTCTCTGTGTCTCTGTCTCTCTCTCTCTCTGTCTCTGTCTGTCTGTCTCTCTCTCTCTCACACACACACACACACACACACTGTGTGTGTGTATGTGTGTGTGTCTTTCTCTCTCTCTGTCTCTCTCTCTCTCTCTCTCCCCTACATTCTTTCGATCTTACCCATAACTTTTCTAAGATATGCGGCTTAGGCACAACTGGAGATCACATTGAATCCTTATTATGATAAGTTGAATAGGCACATTGAGGGTAATTCTGATTAAATGTTGGGTTTTCAGTCAACCACATTTAATTAACCCTTGATTTCTATGGCTATATTTAATAGGAAGGGGTGGGAGACAGAATGTTATAAAGTACCTGAATTTCACTAGTATGGCATAGAACAAACCATATCTAGTAATTAATGAGTTAAAAAGCAAAAAGAAACAAAGCAAAAATTCAATCAAGAAGGAGATGAGAAGCACTGAAAAAAATAATGAGATATTTATAATTCTGCTGAATATTTATTTGGAAAAAAAAACTAAAAGTGATTAGAGAGTAGAAAATAGGCTCATTAAAAACATGTGTAAGGGAAAAAGACAGATCAGGCTGTTTTTGTCAGTGTCAATTTTGTATGTGTTTATTCACAAATATGTTCCACCTCATTTCTGGAATTAAAATAAATCCTTGCAAAGCTTTGTGCATGTGTGAAAGAAAGAAGGTGTATGTATGTGTGTATATTTTCTGAACTCATTCATATATACAAATAATGCATTTATATTTCTATGATTACCTATAATAATTACTTTATCTGGATTTTAATTTAAGACTTGGATTTCTTCAAACATAACCCAACACATTCCAGCCATCTCTAAAGTGCCCCTACCCTACCAGAATAAGATAAAAATCTAAAACCTCTCAAACTTTGCAATCACAATTCAAAATAGTTTACATCATTTTTATTTATAAAAATGAATACTTCAAAATGCAAAAATTTAGTTCAATTACAAAGTTCAATTACATGCGTTCCAATGTTCTTATATCCTTTTTATGAACACAGTGGTGTTGAAATTCAATAAATCCTCCTTCAATGTAAATATTTATCTACACACAACCTACATACAGTATATATTTACACGTACATAAGTAAGTATGTATCAATAAAGCTTTTCCTGATTTCCTTATAAAATACCTCATACTTCCATTTACATCTTGCAACGCTCTTACTTTTATTATTAATTAACCAGGTTAGATTTCTTTTTATTTTGGATTTTGTTTGCTATAAAGTATGGCAAACTGACAAATCTACCAAACCTCTGGAACATTTTAATTTCACCATGTAATAAAGTAATGGATAATCCAGCCCTTTCTTCCTAATATGAAATTGATTTATAGTATTTAGATTCCTTCTTGTCTTAATGGATTTTGGCTAAACATTGTAGGAAAATACTTATCTCAAAAATCCATTCTGTATATGATCTGATGGTAGAAAATAGCAAAGCTGATCTTTTGAACCTCTGAGCTTGACTTTGTAGTGTAAAAGCAATTATAAAATTTCAATAATGCCTCGCATTACAATATAACAGCAGCTTAGTTTCTATTTTTCATTCTGTCGCTATTTTATTTTGTAAGCTATCTAGAAAATGCAGTTCTTACATTGTTAAATTACTAATATCTTTACTAATCTGTAACTTCTCATGTGAAAGTAGAGCTTATAAATATTCTTGTAAAACATACAGGTAACCTTCACAGTCTGCAAATAACAATTTCATCCCATTCTTCAAACACCACCCACTGTTTGCAGATTCCGTTATTTCCACCCTGCTGTTCCAAAGCTGTACTGGTTTTCCATGCAAATAACTAGCATGGAAAATCCATCCAATTCTATCAAGTCCGTAGATTTCCCAGTGCTGCTAGCATGATTTTACCTTCATTCTACATAGTAATATTCAACAGAAAGGACAAAATTGTGACCTTTCATTCTGCATGTATTATTTATTTGTTCTCCTTCCAGAATTCAAATAACATATTTAGGAAATCCTCTTTCATTTTCCCATACAGTATCCCGGTCAGTTTGGGTTTAGAAATACTATCTAGCTCAAAGTAACATTCTGTGGTTGAGGTTGAATTAGAATAGGGATCACCTTCACCAAAATATCAGGGTAGTATTGTTGAAATAATAATGTTTCTTACATGAGAAGCAAAAGGAAAAACAAAGTCCAGTTGCCTTTTGAAAAAAAAAAGGACATTTGGGACAACAGAAACTTTTGTCATGACACTATCCAAGTTTCCTTTTAATTAATCTGTGCTCTTGTTTGTTGCTGACATGCATACACAAAGCTTACAAAAAGGCACACATGCCAAAATAAACTAATTCTATGCATGGACCCATAGTCTACCAGACTCTAAGCATTTTCTTGGAAGTAAAATATCTCAGAAACAGAGTTCTGTGTTGAAAATATTAGCACTTCTTCTCTCAGACTGTTGCCTCTAAAATTATGGCCTACGCTAATGAGCCAACATGACAGTACCACAGCTTGACTGTGAAAGAAATCTACTCTAGGAACAAGCCTGGCTCCAATACAACAATTCTAGAACTCCTGACTTAAAAACTCCAAGCACTAAAGTCCAGTTGTGATATCCTAAACATAATGAAACTGCACCAATTTCTAGTAAATTTGTTTTTAAAGCTGTTTTCTGTTCTCAGCAACTTTTTCAGTTGTTTTTAATTTTCTCAAGCATGAGAGTCTTCTTCAAAGGCTTCACTTCACAATTTCTCAAACTATTTAAGCTTTAGCTTTACGATTAATGCTTTCCTGAGCAGTCTGGTTTTGCTTAAGCTTTATCAAATGATTTGTTTTTCTTGTGACTGAAGAAACATTCTCAAGCATTTTCTCCATGTAAAGGGTATTTATTTTCATTGGTCAGACTTTCTAACAGGCAAATTTCACAGCCATTTGTTAAAAACTATGTCCCTCTAAAATAAACATTTTTATTGTCAATGTGATATCTCTATTCTTCAGTTTTTACCTAGATTCATCCTAGTCTTTATCACAAAAAGTATTTCTTTATTTCATACAATAACTTTGTGAATGTTTAAACCTAAAAGAAGAAAATTGATTCTATTTTAATTTCTTCTCTGCTTGCTTAAGCCCATGTCACACTGAACCAACGGATGCAAAGAGGATGAAAAACGGACAAAAAACCTTGCCATCCGTTTGAAAACGCGATGTACTCACTGCCTCCGTTTTGCTGCCTCTCTATCCATCCAGCATCCGTTTATTGACGTTTCATCTTCTCCTAAAGTTTTGGGCTGCCTAAAACTTTTGCACGGAAAATGTATCCAGTTCATCCATTCTGCATCCGCTACGCATCCGCTATGCATCCATTACGCATCCGTTACGCATCGCTATATCCGCTTGGTGTCCGCTGCGCATCCACACAACTCGCATCTGCCCGGATGCAGGGAGGAAGCGGAACGGACGCGGAACAGATGCAGAATGGATGCAGCACAGAAACAAAGCATTTAAAGCAGAAAAAACATTTGCAGAGGGGACCTATATCGGATATTAAGCATGTCTAGAGGATGCAAAGGGACACCTATACTGCCTATAAAAAGGGGGAGCAACTCACCTGCATCTCACTTTCAGACCAGCAGCCCACCTGTGCAGACCTCTGCAGCCTTCATCTGACTCTTCCTCTTCCAAAGCATCCAGTCATGTCCACCGTGGATCGTACCACAGTCCTTTTGGCAGCCACCATCATTCTGCAACACTACAGGCTCTGTGAACTCTACTACGGGAAGAAAAAGAGGCGGCCAAGAAGCGTCTGGGTCCAAAAATGGATTGGGAGAAGAGCAGACTACGGACTGTACAACAAGCTCATGGTGGAGCACAGGAACGAAGACACTCGGGCATTCCAGAACTTCATGAGGATGCCTCCAGCCATGTTTGATGAAGTTGTGCAGAGCCTGACACCCAGGTTGACCAAGGCAAACACCAACTTCCAGCCCAGCCTGGAACCTGAGCTCAAGGTGGCACTCACTCTGCACCACCTGGCCTCAGGGACCAAATACAAAAGCATGCAGTACGGCTGGAGGGTGCCACACAACACCATCAGCATTGTGGTCAGAGAAGTGGTGCAGGCCATCATCGAAGAATACAAGGAGGAGCTCCTCCAGTGCCCCTCCACTGAAGAAGGATGGAAGAAAGTTGCAGAGCAGTGGTATCAGAGGTGGAACTTTCCACACACCGTTGGAGCCATCGATGGCAAGCACGTGGCCTGCAAAGCTCCAGCCAAGTCGGGGTCCACTTATTTCAACTACAAGGGCTTCTTCAGCATCGTCCTCTTCGCCATGGTCGATGCTGACTACAAATTCATGTACATCGATGCTTCAGGCTACGGCTCATCTTCAGATGCCCAGGTATACAATGCCAGTCACCTCAAGGAGGGGCTGGAAGGCAACCTCATTGTGGGCTTCCCAGATCCAGACCCCTTGCCCAACGACATGCAAGATATGCCCTACTTCATCGTGAGGGATGACACCTTCTCCCTCAGAACCTACCTCATGAAGCCCTACACTTCCAGACTCCTGACCCGTGAAGAGAGGATCTTCAACTACAGGCTGTCCAGGGCAAGGCAGGTGGTGGAGAATGCCTTTGGCATCCTGGCCAACAGGTTCCAGATACTTCTCACCACCATGCAGCATCACCCAGAGACCGTGAGGAGGATTGTGGAAGCTTGCTGAATCCTGCACAATCTCATGTGCACTCGCTACCCAGACTTGCAGAACAGGCTCGTGGACCGTCAAAAAGGTCATGGAGACATGGAGTCTGGGGAATAGAGGCAAGGGCGAAACCTGATAGACACTCAGGATGTGCAAGACCACAACAGAGCCTCACGTGAAGGGAAGAAGTAGCGCAACCTCCTGAAACACTGGTGCAACTCCCCAGTTGGAGCGGTGGAGTGGCAAGACAGGATGGTAGATGCTTAATGGATGCTTCCTTCAGCCTGTCTCATCACACGGATGAGATTGGGCCATGTATGTTGGGTGGGCCTACAATGAACAGGGCATTTAATAAAGAGTTGTGTTTGTGTTCAAATGTGTGGATCAATGCTTCCATTGTTATTGATAAAAAAGGGCCCTAGGTGTGGCACCTGGGAGGGTAGACCATACAGTCCCACTATGCTTGCACTGGAGGTTTATCTATCCCACAGCTATTAGCCATCCCAAAGGTATCCCTGCTCATTCCACAGGTATCCCTGCCCACCCCACTGCTATTTTAACCCATCCCACAAGCATGCAAAGGCTTAAGCCAATTCTAAAAGTTTCCACCAAGACTTTTTAAAAAAAAACAAATGAAGCAAGTGTGTGAATCAAAGATAAACTTTATTGAACAACAAGCTGTAAAAAAAAAATGACCCAAGTCATAAAGTCCACAGGTAGCAAGCTACCCAGTCTCTGGCACTCTTCTTGGTCACTCGGAGGTGTGTCCAGTCTCAGGGGTGAAGGGTCCAGGTACTGTGGTGGTGGGTGGTGCTGGAGTGTCTGGCCTCGAGAGGACAACAGGGGACGGTGGGTTGAGAAAGCTCTCAGACAGCTGGCTCAGTCCCGTGATGCTGAGAGGTCCTTCCTCCATGCCATGGGGTGTCAGCCCCAGTACTGATGACAGATATACTGAGGCCGGGCTTGCCTGTGGGGTGGAGGAAGGAGTAGTGTAGTGGGGCTGTCTGGTCTGCAGCTGGGTGAGGACTGGCGTGGGTGGCATCATTGGCATGGGTGGCATCGCTGTCGTGGGTGGCATCATTGGCATGGGTGGCATCACTGTCGTCGGTGGCATCATTGTCGTGGGTGGCATCGGTGGCATCAGTGAAACAGGTGGCAACGGTGTCGCCTGATGACTCTGTGCCTGGACTGGGAAGGGCTGCTACCTGTGCTGCTGAACCTCCTGGTAGCCGTAGCCCTGGTAGGTGAGGGCCTGTGGAAAGCCTTGGAATGGGAGGGACATCACCTGGGGTGGCGGAGCAGGCCTGGACTGGGTGGGAGCAGGTTCCTCTGGGTCTGGAGGGTTGTGAAGCAGCTTGGTGATCCGGTCCTTCACCACCTGGTACTGTGGATCCGCCATTTCCTTGAGGGTCTGGTTCACATAGGTGAGGAAGGGCTTGCGGTTGGAGGATGAGGAGTCGGTGTGGACCAGCTGAGAGAGGAGATCAATGCTGGTTCGGATGGTGTCCCTGATCTCCAGCAGGACAGTGTGGCTCTGCCCCTTCAGCTGTCCGGCTCTCTGCCTTTCTGCGGAGGCGGAGCTGGGGTATGTGGATGCGGCTAGGTCTGTGGTGGACTCGATGTCTCCTTTCTCCCACCACACCAGGGAGTCCTCTACACACTCCACCACACTTACCACACCTGTCCGCGGGTTCTCCGCCATGGCACACTCCACAGAAACCTGCCTGGAGACAGGGATTGACTCTCGGCCGGAAGAGGACTGGCTCTCAGCAGGCTGCCAGAGAGAGAGGGTCGTAAGTGCTCCTCGGTGGTGGACCTCACTTGCTGGTGCTCCTCGGTGGTTGACCTCACCCTCCAGGAAGCTTCACCTGGCCATGACGTAGGTCTCTCTGTCTATCAGCTTCACAGTGGCCTGGCCAGTTTTCTTCAGGTGCAGCTTCCTGTACCAGGTGTGCATGTGCTTCCACCAGCCGAGGAGCACCTCCGAAGTGTAACCCATACTCTCTGCCCTCTCTCTCCAAGCAGCCTGCTTCCGCTTGGTGTCCCTGTACAGCCGGTGTCCCTTCCGCCACAGATAGTCGTTCTCTCTCAGCCACTCCAGCACCTCATCCTCGTGCGCCTCCTCAATATAGTATTGCCTCCTCTCCCATTGTCACATAAGCCTCTTCCTCCCTTTGGCTGGACCAGATGGGCCCTCATCAGAGGGGCTCCTAGGTAGTAGGGGCTGCTCCTCCACACCACCAGCAGCAGCACCAGCAGAATCATCATCATCATCATCATCCTCACCAGCAGGATCATAATCAGCATCAGCATCAACATCAGCATCATCATCAGCAGCAGCAGCAGCAGGATTATCATCTGCAGCAGCAGCAGCGGCAGCATGATCAGCAGCAGCAGCAGGACCAGCAGGACCAGGATCAGCAGCAGTAGAGTAAGCACCAGCAGGGCCAGCAAGTCCAGGAGCACGAGCAGGACCAGGAGCATGAGCAGGACAAGCAAGTCCAGGAGCATGAGCAGGTTGAGCAGGACCAGCAGGACCAGGAGCAGCTTCAACAGAGTAAGCACCAGCAGAAGCCCCAGCACCAGCAGAAGCACCACTGCCAGGAGTAGCTTAAGCAGAAGCCCCAGCAGAAGCAGAGTCAGGGGCAGGGGGCGGGAGGTTGGCCCTGTCCCTCTTGCCAGGTATGGTGGCAGGTTGCTGAGGCTTTCGCTTCCTCCCCATGGTTGTGGGGTTGCTGGCTGGCAGGGAGGCTGGCAGGCACCAAGGCTGGCAGGAAGGCTGGCAGGAAGGCTGGCAGGAAGGCTGGCAGGAAGGCACCAAGGCTGGCTGGAAGGCAGGCTGGCAGGGCAGGCAAGGAACTCGAAGTGTCCAGCAGCAGGTCTTTCCTCGGAATGCTGGCCACGTGCGAGCTGCTTCCCTTTATATCCGGGGGGCTTACGTAATACTTCCCCCCCGCATGTGCAATTAACGGTCGGCATCTGTTCCGCTTCCGCTGTGCATCCGCTAGGCTTCTGCTGTGCATCCGCTTTATCCGCTGTGCATCCGCTTCATCCGTTCGGTGTCCGTTCTGCATCTGCTGTATCCATTCCGCGTCCGCTTCACTGAGGCCCCCCGGAAGCCCTGTGGTTGCGCCATCCGCTCCCACCCACTTCCATCCGCTGGGCTTCCATTCCGCATCCGCTTTGCATCCGCCCTGCGTCCTCCCCGCATCCATGTTATCCGCTCCAGTTATGCAAATTTTAGCCCCTTTTAAGAGCGGATAACAACGGATGGAACATTTTGCTCGTCCGCTGTGTCCTTTTTGCATCCATTGGCCAGTGTGACATGGGCTTTACATTGGGTTGACATAAACTTTTTAAAAGAATAAATAGGAGACCATCTTTCAAACATCTTTCACCCTAAACAAGATATGTTTAAAGTATTTCTTATTTCTAGTTATCAAAGTGGTATCATTAGTATATACAAAGTAGTTTGTTTCTCTTCATAACAATAACTACAATCCTATGTTTTTAACACATGTAATATTTTAACTGTGCCAGATTGTAAAGTTGCAAAAAGTTTCATCCATTCCCATTACATTGTTGTTAATAATATTTTCTAGCCTGCATTTAACTTCACTTTCTGGAATGTATTGCTTCGTAATGAGACTTTGTATACAGGTTTTTTTAATATAGTTCTTCTGTATTAATTGATTAACTTTATTCCATATTAATACATAATTCCATATTAATTGGTTAATTTAATTTGATTTACAAGCCACCCACCTCAACAAGTGATCCCAGGTGGTATAATTATCAAAATATTAAAACATCTAAAATAGTACAGAATAAATATATATGACACTGAAAAAAACTGTTCATATGGTTATTAATACAGCCAGGAAATGGGATCATTAACACACAACCAAAACCAAGTCTTCATAACCTTGTGAAAGACCAACAGGATCAGAATCATCCCGAGATCTGAAAGTTTCAGAGGGCAGAGCCTCACATCATCTCTTCACTGTATTTCCTTTGTCCAATAAGTATTTAGCTTGTCTTTTAGGTCACTTTTTTGCCTAAATGATAATTGTGTAACAGTCAGCAATTCTGCCAGGTCCTTTATTAATGTGTGGCAGCTCCTGCCCTCTAGAATGATAGCCCCTCTGATTAGATTGGCTATATATGGTAAACATTTAAAACGTCTTGAATGTGATGGACTTTCTTTGACATACATATCAGTCTTTATATTATTATACTGGAGAAAAATCATTTAAAAATATAAGCATTTATATGCATACACACACACACACACATTTGATCTTTGTGACATTTTATATCTTAATCATTGTTCTGTATTTCAATTATGTCTTAAATTCTGATTGACATTTTGTAGATTTCCTTTTATATCCCTCCATACATAAAAATTTCCTTTCATATTCCTCCATACATAAAAATATTCCATACTTTATAGTATTCTGATACATCTCCTTCTTCTGGTTCTAATAGTATTTTATCTAATATTATATCTTGACAATTAATTTCCCATTCTTTTTTGTCTCTTTCATATCTAGATTGTACTTGAAAATGTTGTGTATAGAACTTGGTAGACTCCAAATACCTTAAACTGATTGGCTAAGAAGGCCATTGTCGGATTGGTTATTTAGGAACCAATCCAATTGGCCCGCCGGATGGTGGGAACACTTAAAGTACTGTCATTGGCCACTAGCTGTGAGCAAGCTGCTATAAGAAGGGCTGCCATGGCTTGGGCTGTTGTTCCGTTACCAATGCATGACTTGTTGAAATAAAAGAGTTGTTGTTGGAACCCGGTCTCACGCAACTTATTTCTGAACGGAACACTGGCGACGAGGATGGAATCGTCCTAGAAGAGCGAGACCGAAGCACGCGGCAATCAGAACCGAGAGAAAGAGATGGCCGGTAACAATGTGCCGCCTGCACCATTCAACCCTGATGAGGAGGATTGGGAGTTGTATATCAATCGCTTTCTAATGTTTTTAGAAAGCAACGAACTGCAGGAGATATCTGACCAAAGGAAGAGGGCTGTCTTCCTCACACACTGCGGACCAGCCATTTTTAAGATGGCAAAGGCACTAGCCAAACCAAGAGCCATTAAACAGATGACTTGGCCTGAGCTGAACAGAATGCTCCAGGCAGATTATGCACCTGTGGTCTCCAACTTGATAAAAAGGCATGAGTTCTACAAAAGAGACCAAAAAGAAGATGAGACTGTCAGAGATTTTGTAGCAGCCCTGAGACATATCGGAGGAGCCTGCGAGTTCCAGAATGTGGTCCTCAGATTGAGGGACACTACACTTCCCAGTGAATGGGAAACTCCCCAAGGCCCATGTTCGAGACTGCATATTGACTTTTCTGGGCCAACAAAAGGCAACCCCTTTTTGATAGTTGTGGACACCTACTCGAACTGCTTAGAAGTCATACTTATGGCTTCCACGACCACCAAGGCAATGATGAAGCAGTTAGACAAACTTTTCACCATGCATGGACTGCCTGATGTGTTAGTGTCAGACAATGGGCCCCAGTTTACCACATTGGCATTCGAGCAGTACTTAACTGCACAAGGCATCCAACATGCCTTGACAGCACCAGCTCATCCAGCTGCAAATGGCAGGGCTGAACACATGGTTCGGTATACTAAAGAGGGCCAAGAAAGAATGGACAAGGGGGACATACAAGAAAAGGTAAACCGATTGTTAACCATGCAATATATTACCCCTAGAAGCACCACCACCGAGAGCCCAGCAGAATTCCTAATGGGTAGGAAATTGTGTTCCTACTTCAACAGACTGCACCCCACATATACCTGGGATAAACCCCCTGACTCCTCCAGCAAATACTGCTCATTCGAGATAGGTGACCTGGTTTACACGAAAAACCTTACCGGGGACCTGTTATGGCTTCCAGCCACAATCACCCAAATCACAGGCCCCCGGTCTTACCGACTAATATTGGACGATGGAAGAGAATGGAAGCGGCGCATCGACCAGCTTCATTCTTGCACCCTAGAATGCAACACCATACGAGCGCTGACAATAAACAAACCAAAAACAGCTGAGGAGAGGGGAAATACAAAATAATAAAAAAGGGAGAGACAAACCTCCCATAACATGACAATAAGCATTATACAAAGACTCACAAACAAATCAAAAAGAGCACTCACAATTAGATGAACCCCAGAAAAGAAGTCCAGGAGCAGGAGAACGAGGTGAGGCCTTCCTGGAAGGAGACAGCCAGGCCAGCTCAACCAGCCTGGATGAACCAAGAGGGAGCAGCAGTGCCATCTCAACCGGCCCGAGAGACTCAGGCGGGATCAGCAAGGCTGACTCACCCTTCCAGGAGGTTCCATGGAGAAGGCACAGAGAGAAAGCGATCCCGTCCAAACTCATACCACGCTGAGTCTGAGCTGCGCAGGTCAATCGGGACTTGAAAAAGCCCCACCTACCTGCATGACTACGTGGCACACGTTGGATGAAACCAAGGGGGGAGGGGTGTTGTGTATAGAACTTGGTAGACTCCAAATACCTTAAACTGAATGGCTAAGAAGGCCGTTCTCAGATTGGTTATTTAGGAACCAATACGATTGGCCTGACGGACGGCAGGAACACTTAAAGTACTGTCATTGGCCACTAGCTGCGAGCAAGCCGCTATAAGAAGGGCTGCCACGGCTTGGGCTGTTCCATTACCATTGCATTACTTGTTGAAATAAAAGAGTTTTTGGAACCCAGTCTCATGCAAGTTATTTCCAAACAGAACAGAAAATATGCCCACCATTCAATGCTGTCTTCATCTGTTAAAATATCTTTATATATGATTGCCTTTTCCTGATTGTAGAGATTCAGAAATTATATTGCTTCTGAAGATGAGAGCCAACCTGGGGGTTCCATATAATTTTGCAGTCTTATTTTATTCCAAATTGATATTAAAACTTGCTGAATTTTGTGCCTCAGAAAATATTGGTGGGTCATATTTCTACCAAACCACAAATATGCATGCCAGCCCTGTTGTAAATCATGCCCTTCTAAAAGTAGGAGTCTTAGAATTGTGTGGCTTGATGAAGCCTGAATGGAATTTAAAAAAAAAAAAAAAATTAGTGTTACTGACTATTGTTTTTAATGTTTAGTTAGCTAGTCAGACTCGCTCTGGCAAGTTCATTGTTATGCAAATTGATTGATCAAATAAATAAATAAATGTCTTTGGAGACTTGAAAAGGGGCTCTTACTATAACTGAATCATTTGTTCTTCATTATTCTATTCTTCATCTATGGTAGGAAGGACCTTTTCATCTTCTGAGAGTCATCATAAGTTTCATCATTACCCTATACTTGTTTGTTTCAGACCAACAACAGCTTCCTTGTCTCTTATTTAATTTCAGATATGCTTCACTACATAATTTTTGCTATATTGATATTCATAAGTGATTCAAGATACCTCATTCTTAGATTCAATCTTTTTGACTCCATCTTTATAGTTAACAGAGCTAGTGGTTGTCAGCCCCTGCTTTCATTTCCTATGTGTACTATTTCTTTTTTGATTTTGTTCTTGTCAGTGAGTTTATTATTTGTCTACATAAATTTTCCCTGTTTTCCTTCTCATTTTTCATTGTGTGCTTTCAATATATTCTGTCCTTCTTTATCTTATTTTTATTTCAAAGCATAATATTGCCCATTTTTCATCTGAATTCATTAAAATCTGCCTTCTTGAGCTCCAATTCTGTTTTTTTTTAGCACATTTATGAAAAGAGTATCACATGTCACAATATAAGTTCATCTGCTTGCCTATATAGTACATTGTCACAATGCATCTACAAAAGAAGCAGAGCTCATGTTGTGATTCTGAGACAATCATTTTGTCATTTCACACACAGTCTGCTTTTCCCTGCAGATGGTCATGTTTGTGATTGAGTTTTCTCAGCCATTTACTCCTTTCCTTGAACTGCAGAATAATATCATTGCCTTCCCTCAAGTTGCTTAACATCTTCATCCTACCAAACACTTCCTCTATATTGGAAAAAATTAGGTCCAGGAAAACTGACACTCTTGCTTCCTTTTCTGTCTTCTGAAAAATGAAATTCTCAGGTAGTGATCATACTTCTGTTGGTCCCACTTCTAGCTGAAATATTTTCCAGGAGTTGTCAAGGTCGTTGAAATCCCCTATTATTACTGTAGCCTGTCTTCTAGAACAGGGGTCCCCAACCACCGGGCCCCAGACTGGTACCAGTCTGTGGATCATTTTGTACTGGGCCACAAAAAATGAATAACCGTGATTAAAATATATATAAAAATATGTTTTTGCTTCCGGGTGTCTTATTTTGAAAGACAACCACTTCCGCCCTCGCCTAACTTCCGTGCTAACTTCCGTGCCTAACTTCGTGGACCACGAAGAAGAAGAAGAAGGGCTAAGAAGCCCTTTACTATTGGGGAAGAACTTATTTTGCCGGTCCTTGAAAAAGTGTTTCTGCGTGAAACTGGTCCCTGGTACAGAAAAGGTTGGGGACCACTGTTCTAGAATACTTCATAAACTGATTTAGAGGCATTGTCCATATCTTTTGCCTTAGTATGTGGCTTGTAATTAACTCCCACAGTGATGTTGCTTTTCATATTCCTTTTGCATTTATCCATATACTTTCAATGAGACTTCCATTTTCAGAAACAGAGTAATTGGAAATCGGGCCAAATATAAATTTCGTACATAAACAAATATTAATTCTTTCACAGTTTTTTTACTATACAAAGACAATGAACCTTCCTGTTGGCAATGGAGATTATATTTCTTTTAAACAAGCAAATTTCACTGTGACAGAATGGATGGATGTTCAGTCTGAGAAAAGGAAAAAGGAAACACTCAAGCAAAAAATACAAAAACAGCAGGGATATAACAGGCACACCTCCCCCATCAAAATGTGTCTGAAAATTTCACCAATTCCCATCAATCAGATATTATTCTTGCAGCAATGTTTATAGTATGTCTACAGTGCCCTAGAATACATCAAAGTCCCAGTACATAATGTTCCATAGATCCTCTGTTCGCAATGTACAGCACACCATACTCTCGTTGTTTCTTTATCAGATGTTTCTCTCTTTAATAGTAAATTCTACCAAACACTAAATTGTTATTACACTTCTCAAAACAGGATAAACAAAGCAGCAGTATACTCGGGATTTTTTGCAGCTGGCTAAGAATTAGAGGCATCCTCAAGATTAACTGTGCTGAGAGCAATGAACTATTTGATGTTTGTTTGCTTGCTTATGCTGTATGATTTATATGGCCACCCACCTCACAACAGTGTCTCTGTTATATTTTTTTTCCTGCCTTTAACCTTTTTAATTGAATTTAGGAATTTAACATAACAGAATTATTTTCCTTATAGTTGTTTTCCATGATTACACAAAGAGAGTTGAAATGTACTTGAATATAAGTAGCTCAGGTTAGTAGTTAGGCTGTTGATCTGTGATCCAAGCTTTCAATTTGGTTGTTTTTTTTTTATCACCATTGTCCGTGCACTTCGAGTTGCCAATTCAAAGCACACTGACAATGTTTCCTTAAATGGTGGTGAAGCGTTTGCAATCAAATTGCCAAGCTTGGAGCTCAGACCAACAGCCCAATAAAGAGAGTTATCAAACTTAATAACTGAAGTCCTAACTTAGGACCTAAGAATTATTAAGGTAGTGTGTCTAAGAATATAAGAAATTTCAAGCAGTATGGATTGTAATAGAATTAATGTATTAAGGTCTGATAAATTCAACATTTTCAGATATTGAAATGTGATATTTCTATTCAATTCATTTCCAGATATTGAAATGTGCATTCTAAGGGCTCTATTCCCAATTGGTATAATAATAGGTTATTTTCCATAAGTGTTCAGCTTTGATCTGGAACTCCTGGTATTTCATAATTTTTCCCAGTTGTTCTTCTCAATCCAGCAACTTCCAGAAGAGTCAATTAATAAAAAAAAATCTTTTCAATAACTGTTACATCAGGCATATTATGAACAAGATGTTTGCCTGTTTGCCACTTAAAGTCCCACTCATTTTTAAAAATCTTCTCAACTTGATGGTTCTAATAGTTTTTTATTACATTCAAATCCAAATGTCTGGCAAGGTATCTAATGAATAATTCTAGCAAGTTAGTCATAATGTTGCTTGTATTCAGATTAAGAAATTTTGCTGCAGCAACTGATCAAAAATTGTCATAATTAATGAGCTTTTAGTCATTCAAAGTAATATGAGAAGCTACATTAAACCTAGGATTAAATAGCACTAAATGTGTAAGAACTCAGTTGTTCCCAAATGATATAATGATTACAGAAGAAGCTAATCTCTGATTTGAATATTTGTTTGTGAAATAAACTAAATAAACTAAAAGATAAATCAATGGGTATAAGTATTGTTGCAAAGTGCTTCACAAAGTTATGTTTGATGATTCACAGACTTTAGAAAACCTAAAACTGTAGAGGTAGGGGAAGAATGTGATATTGTCTCAAAGTGTCTGTGAATTATTTATTTATCATTATTGTTGCTGATTTTAAATGATTTCTCCTATTTATTTATGCAATAAAACTTCCCAGTCTCTTAGCAAATTAAATTAATGAAAATTTTATATCTTCTATCAGCATTGTTTACAGATGGCCTGTTTGTCTTTTGCTTTTCATTTCTGAAAACATGGTGAAATTAATATTGTTGTTGTTGTTTTCCTAAATCACCTCAAAAGATATGTGCTTCAAATCTGAAACACCCCCCCCCCCCCAGGATCTGGTTGTGAATTATAATAATTTGTGGTCTGCCACACAATCCATGTTGAATTTAAACTAAATCACATACCAATTAACAACATGTTAATGAACTAAACTGAAAGATTAATGGAAGATGAAAAGAGCTTCCAGCAGTCATTACAACCAGTCATTCTCTCAGATGCTTCTAGATCTAAATAGACTCTAAACAGTAAATTTCAGCTTTTGACAGCCATTAGCAATTCCTAATTATAAAGTGGTGGTGGTTGTTATTGCAAGAGTCATCATGCTGATAAACCATAGCAGCTACATCTAAACCAATTGTGTGGCCAGAAATTACAGCAGGCAAAAAACAAAATCATGTGAAATTTTGGAGATAGCCTTAGAACTTTATGAAGGAAACAGTCAAAAACCAGCAGGTAACACAGAGGAAAAGATAATCATCTCGAATGAAAATGAAGGATTATAAAAACCTGTACTACTTACTGTGCTCTCTGATCTTCAAATTCAACCTTTTCATAATTTTAGTCTCATAATATGGCTCCCAATGGAGAAAAGTCACTCATCTGAACATAGAATATTCACAACAAATTAAGAGAAATGTCATGTTGGCCATAAATATTTAAAATATTCCACACTCACACATTTTACATTGAGCCAGTCTTTAGAGACTGAAATTTGCAAAGTTGAAATATATGGCTTATTTAATGAACCAGTTTCCTAGCCAACTAAGTTTGTAAAATTAATGTTATCTCTGATGTCAGATAATTATATCATCTATTAATTGTACTAGCTAAAATATAGATGTAATTTTCTTGACATTCTATTGCATATCAGTAGGATTAAAATCTGCAGAAAGGGTACAAAAATATCCATATTTAATGTTTCAGATGAATCCAATCCAATTCAAAACCATCTGAGACTACCGTATGATCTGAACAAAATTATGAACTGTAATGGCAGACAGATGAAACCTCCCACAGATATTTAGTTGAATTATAATGGTAAGAGTAGCATATGTTCTCACTTCTGATCCATTTCATTTGTTTGAGAGGATAAACTGAGACATCTAATCTGCTGCAAAGTCACATGGGAGGTTTGATAATCAAATGTAGATTTGAACCTGTGTCAAATAGTTCCCATTTGAACCATCAGGCTATCTTAATAGTCATTCAGGGCACTTCTACTCCTCCTTCTCCTCTTCCTACTATTACTACTACTAGTAGTAGTCCTCATTTCTCTTCTCTAGATATATTTATTATTTCATAAACACATATCAAACTAACACAAAAGGGCACCTTTTCAATCCCTCAGTATAAATTGATGTTGTTCAGCACTCTGGTTTAGGCTTCACCATTATTTGTACCTTATGAACTGATTGTCCTAAATAAAAACAAATGTCTGCATCTGTTTTATGCCTGTCACAACAGTGTCATTTCAAATTATTTTGTGATTTAATTTTGATTCCAAATAGTAAATTATCATCATTTTAATGTGCTTGAGGAAGGCAATTAACAAAATGGCAGCATGGAATTTTCTGACAAGACAGACTTTTCTTGATTGAAGTACTTGACCCTGACTGTCCCAAATACAATGTTTATTCAGCAGTGATAGCAAAATGCTATTACCATCCTTCAGTTTTTCTTGCAATGCTTCATAAGTTTTGAATGAAGTCTCAGCAATAGACAGCAGATAAATAAATGATGGGCAGATTGAAAGGATTTCCTCCATGTACATCTTGCTGGAGATTTTGTTTGTTGATGGTGCAAAGAATTGGTAGACTAAATCACTTTGTGATAGTCCCAAGGTGGTAGGACTCCAATTCTCCAGTATAATAAACCTCTAAGGGCAACATGCTGGGATATTTTTGCACAAAAGCCTAAGTGGAATAAATGGACATTCCAAGTGATGCTCTCTTGGGCAGCTTTCAAATATCTATATAAAATAATTCCTGCCAATTATCCTGTAGACATACAAATAGCAGTATCCTAAAATGGTGATGTGTGTTTGCTGAGCATCTTTTATTATAATTTTCAACCTCAGCAAGTTAAGAAGTGTGGACTTCAACTCCCAGAGTTCCCCATCCAGTCTCCTTTTATACAATAGGATACAAACATGTTGAAAGTATGTTTAAACCAGTATAATAAAATGTTTTCTGATGGAAGAGAGCTGCAGTCTTATGTTATGATCTGACCTGCTAAAAGAAATTTTTCTTTCTCACTGGTAACACAGTCTGACACTTAAAAATATGTCATGCTATCTGCCTAACGCATTCATAATTTCAATTCCTGTTATATTTAATATCACAGTGGAAAGTGTAAACTTTCTCTGAATAAGGACAATCAAAACGGCACTGGAGAGGGGAAAACTTCACATATTTAATATCACACAGAATACAAAAAGTCTGTCCATTTTGAATCCCACATGAGTGGTCAGGGTATTGAGTGATTGTAGTATAACCATATCTAAAGGTCAACAGACAAAGAACCAGAAGAATTCTTATTCCTGTCCCATCCAGCTTTATAAGAAGCCAGTGTTTTTTTCAATGATTATGATTATGCCATATCATAAACTGCATGTATTGGGAGGGGCCTTCTAGTTTATTGAGTACAGCTCCCAATCAATGCAGGAATCCATCAAGCCAATTTCCATAGATGGCCATCCAGTTTCATTTGAAAGCTTTATGTGAGTGGAAGCCCAACTCCAGGAAAACTGATTCATTATTTAACACCGGGGTGTCACACTAACATCGTCATGGTGGCATCAAGTGACATATCAGGACTTTTTTCCCCTTTACTAAACCAAGCATTAGCATGGCCAGTGCACAAGGCATCTGGCCTGTGGATTGGGAGTTTGACAGCCCTAATTTAACAGTTCTTATGACCAAGAACCTATTTTTAGTATTTTTTTTTTCTAATTTCAGTTCTTTGGTCTTTAAATACTCTCATTTTCAGTAGAAAACAGACTACTCCCACTAAATGTGACAGCTTTTAAGATATTTGTAGGGGTTTTTTAAGTCATATTTCATAATGGACTTCTTTGTGCAAGCTAAACTTTCTTAGCTCCTTTAACGATTATTCATAAAACCTGGGTTTCTGAGTGCAGCTCCTCATAGCTTTTCCTTGAACTTGTTTTATTTTCTCTTTGAACAGGAAGCAATGAATATTGAATTGGAAGCAATTGTCTCACTATGGTCCAAGAAACTATTATATATACCAATTATATGATTACTTCCATGATTTAGAGTTTGTGCTTCTGTTAATGGCTCTTCAGAGCACATTTTCAGTTGCTGTATCACACTTCTTTGAAGTTGCTGTGAAAGACTATATTGAGAGATCTCCACAGACACTTTAAGATGAGGTCAAATCATTTGCCTTTTGGGTGCAATTGCATCAGCAGTTGCAGTCCATTAGACTACAGCCTCATCTCACCCACATTCATTCATCTTATGATTACACAAAGTGATATTGTCAAATGCATTTTTGAAATCAAAATACAGTATTCCTGCACCATCCCTTGGTTTAACAATGTTATCTGTATCTACTTAGCATAAACTGGAAACTGAAACCATTAAGCACACTCATACAGGATGGAAGTTAAAAATGTAAAAAATGTGTACATATAACTATAGAAACATGGTGGGAGAAATATATAGATAGTAGTTTTCTTAACAACTGAAAAAGCTTTCCCTAAATAGAAAAGCTTTGAAAAATCAATCTCTACTGTTTCATCTAATCAGACATAATAAGGTTCCTGCTTTCAACTAAAGAAAAAAGAAAAAGAGAGAGAAAACTTATAATTTATTTCCTATAAAGCATCTCTACCTACTGGCAAGTCCATTGAGATAAAGGAGTGCATTAGTCATTTAAAATAAATAGAATTCAAAGAAAACATTGCAGAAAATGCTTTTGAGTTAAGAGTATACTTAGTGAGGCAAAACATTTTGTTTGCATCTTCATGCTGGAATTTATTTATTATTTAAATTCATTTGCCACCCAATTCCCAGCAATTCTGAACAGTTTAAGACAGATAACAATACATGTAAACTGTTAGGGATAACATTGTTTACCCTAACTGGTTTAGGTGAAATAATAACTATGATTCATAGTTAGTGTATGTTAAAGTGTCTGCAGCTTTAACTGTGGAAAAGTGATTAAGGGAGTGGTTATGAAAACAATATAAAAGTAGCAAGTCTACAGCTTGCTCACTCTGG
>BLBF01000040.1:33587021-33600573 GCA_015471245.1 Laticauda colubrina
ACCAATTTACAAAAGCTCAAGGAGCAATTAAGTTTAAAGAGAGTTGTAAAAAATATAATTTAAAGATGTAAATGATTCATAGTTATTATTTAACCTAAAAGGGGAGAATGTTAGGGATAACATTGTTTACCCTAACTGGTTTAGGTGAAATAATAACTATGAATCATAGTTGTGTATGTTAAAGTGTCTGCAGCTTTAACTGTGGAATAGTAATTAAGGGAGTGGTTATGAAAACACTATAAAAGTAGCAAGTCTACAGCTTGCTCACTCTGGCTTTGATGATCCCTGATTACTGCTTGGAATCAAGACTGCATTGCTCGAACGGGAGAGACAACAAAGGACTGATTTGTAAGTGAACTGACATAGGATATTCTACATGGACTTTGCTAACTGAATATCCCTGAATGGACTGACTACTTGATACATGACTATTGGACTGTTATTTGACTATGCCATGAACTTATAATGGAATAAACTATATTCTTGATAGCACAAGCGTATCTGTTATTTTTACTGTATGTTAATAAACATACAAGCTCAGCTCACTCATTTATCTGTGTGCCTATCTGACTAACGCTGCACATTCTGTTTAGCTTGTCTACCTAACCCTGGTTGGGGAACCCAGGCTTAACCCAGGCTTACCAGAAATTGTTACTTGTACCCACTAAAGGATTATTCAGAATACAGCAAAGTAATTAAGCAACTATTTTGTTTAAATGTACAGTATACTTAATCTTTGACTTACTACCATTAATTTAGTAACCATTTGAAGTCACAGCAGCACTGAAAAAAGTAACCTGATCAAAATTCAGATGTTGGTAACTGACTCATATTTATGATGACTGCATTATCCTGGGGTCATGTGATCATCTTTTATGACCTGACAAGGAAAGGCAATGGGAAAGCCAGATTCTCTTAATATGCATTTTACTAACATAAAAATTGCAGCAATTCTCCTAACAACTGTTGCAAGAAAGGTTGTAAAAGTGAGGGAAAATTCACATAACAAATATCTCACTCAGTATCAGAAATTTTGGGCTCAGTTGTAGTTGTAAGTTCAGGGCTGCTTGTACCACATACTTTTTATCTGCTATAATTTGTTGATTCAACCAGAATTTATTAAAATTAGGATGTTGTCAAAACTCAGAAATAGCTGATTCATAGTTCATAATTTCCAAATGTGGACTTATCATTCCTAAATGTACAGTGGATCTAGACAAAGTATAACAATTTTGTAACTCAAAATGTACCTATATTTAATTATGAATTGAACTACATCTACTGTATGTAATTGACATGAATAATAATTGAAACACCAATTTATATATTCTGAAATTTTTATTTATGCTGGTACTGCTATACCAGTATCAGATATCCTGTTTTAAAGAAAATAAATATGTCCCACTGAAGTGCACACTTATGTGAAATACTTCTTTTTGTGCCTTTATTTATTGTACTGCTCAAGCCAATCAATTTCCAAAGTTTGGATAATAAGTAAAATAATCAATTTCATCTGAGAAAATAGTCACGTTAATTACTATCCTCTGCTTGTTCAGCAGTCCCTTGTCACAATGTTTCTCTATTGTTAAACTATGGGAAACAAATCAAAAGCAAAAAAACTTCCACTATTGATATACCAAGACAATTTTCCTGGCCTGTTCCCAAAGCATACTTTAGTGATTCTGCTGCACATGTGAAAAAAAAAAAATTCCTATTATAATGAGATTTCAGATGTTTAGAGTTGCATCTCAATTGTAGAATGGATTTATAAACTGGAGAGCCTATGGTTTGTAATCCTCACCAGATAAAATCCAGCAGTACAATTAAATAATTTTAACAAATATAGAAACATCAGTATGCCATTAGCATTCACCAGTCCTAGACCTCAATCGTCTTTAACCAAATTCTTACACTAAACTAGTCTTTCTATGTGGACTTCTACTCCCTGAATTCCCCATACAGTGTACTTCATCTGTGGGAGTTGCCTTCAGAAGTTGTGGGAGCTTCATCATTGGAAGCTTTCAAGAAGATACTGGACTGCATCTGTCAGAAATAATGAAAGGTCTCCTGCTTTGGCATCGTATGTAGACCACGGCCAGCTCCGTAAATAGAAAAAATGTCACAAAACACCATATGATGGCAACGTGACATGGCGAGTTTGACACCCATGATCTCTTCCAACTCTGTTAATCTGTTAACATCTTATGTTCCTAACACTGCATTGCCAAATGAGTCTGGATATTTCCCATTTAATTTCCACAGTGCTCTTGAGTGCTTTGTTATGAAGTATTCTAAGTAATAGAATCAGCATTTACATTCGTGTCCATTTTCTACTAGCACAAACACCCATCAAGAAAAACCACTAGCATAAGCTGGAAATTGGTTGAAAGCCTTCAGTCCTAGAAAAAGCCTAGAAGACACTTGAGGAATTCAAGCATTTTCTTTATACTCTTTTCTGGTCTATTATTACAAATGCTATTCATGTTTTACTCTTTATGGCAGAGCACAAGCACAGAGCACAGACACTAACATTTTCAATTTAAAAACGAGGAACAAGTCTATCAAGACATGTATGAAAAAAAAAAGGACATATGAAATTGAGAGAAATTACAACTGTTGGTGGAAGCTCTGTGCTAAAAATGAATGTATTGCTTAGAATAATGTTTCAAATAATACCTATTTTGGCCACAGATATACCATTTATTCAGAAAACATATATTCAGCTTCGTGTTGCAAGGGAGAAACCCAGGTGTTAAATATGAAATGAATAAGAAGGATTGGGCTGTTGTTGCTTTTAATTTCATCGTGTCCTCTGTTTGGCCAGCAAAGTCTGATAGATAAACTTTAATTGCAAGGGTCCATCGCATCAATGAATCTTGTATCCATTCTACCTGTTGGAGTGAGCAATTTTTCATTAAAATGAGAAGCTCTTTCCACCAAACACAATGAAAAATGTGTTTCATGTAAGCAGGTGTTTGGTCCATAAGCACATACGTGCCTGGCAGGATTCATCTATTTAATTTAGCAGTTTGCTCTCACAGTTGGCACCAATTTTAGGTAGGCACCTAATGCACAAAGATGCTCATTAGGCTCCAGGTAGATGAACCTTTAGAGACAGTAACATGGCCATCAAGACTAACAACAACTGATATCCTTGACTTCCATTAATTGATTCAACTTTATTTTGAAGTCAACGTGCTTCAAATATATTGGTTAGATGGGTGTAGATTATTTCATTTGAGTTACTCTTACTTGTGGCTTAATTGCATCTTTTACAATACTATTTATTAAACTTCTTTTAATGCTAGTTATTTCCTTTGTTGGTTATTGTGAATATCACTCTTGAAGGAAAAGTGGGATAGATGTTAATTAATTAATCTCTCTTTCACAGCTTAGATGGACACTCTTTTTCTCTTCACAAAACAGTTTGGTTTATGAAGGTTTGTTTATTGTTACTATATATAATCCTTAATATTGGTATGATTTATTTTCCTTTTGAACTGAAAAGTTTGATTTTAAAATTTTGATGAAAATAATTCAGAATTGTCAGGCTAATACAAATTATAGTTGATTTAATTCTGCAAACAGGTTGTTTTTTATTAGCCCCTTTTGTATCTAGAACTTCCAATTCAGACATAATTTCATCCTTAAAATAAATAGCATAGCCAGTTAGTTTAAGCAGATCAGTGAATATTGGGGATTGGCAGATATTCAGTTTTAAATATTTCATCAGATATAAAAGGTTTAAAACTTCATTTGTGGTAACGCTACTTAACAGTATCATGACAGTGGACATGTGATCCAAACAGAGATAATTCCTATCCTGTTTACAACCAATACTTTCCCTCTGCACCTTACTTTCCTTTATACTTTCTCATAAAACTTTCTTCACTCCATAATTTAATTATACAAAGTCATAAGTCATCATCAGGGGAAATGCTTTGCACTTTCACTTATTCAATTCAGTGTACATTAAAAACTGAGGCAATTTAGTGTAGTAATTAACTCATCATGATAGAAACTGGGTGACTGCAAATTCTAGTCCTTTCTTAGTCACAAAGCCAGGTGGGTGACCTTGGGCATTCATTTTTTCTTAGCCCTAGGACACTGAAAACATGGCCAAGAAGATTGCAAGGACTTGTCCAGGCAGTATGCAAGAATCAGACATGTCTGAATGGAAGAAAAAAGAATATATTTAGAAGTGCAGTTAGATCACTTTTGATTCCAGATTAAATGGTTAATTTGATTAGCCTGATTAAAAGGACCATTTTACTGTAGGAAAATGTAATAACAGAGAAAAAACGAAACAATAATACAATGATTATCCAAATATTGCTTATTTGCAAAATTAATAATGTGCAGTGTAAAGGTACAAAATTTAAATGGGCATATGCTGTAATATAATCACTGTAATTACAAAACTTTAAAAAAAAAAAAAACAGGCTGCCTGGAGCAATTTCTGCTCTAATTTAACCAGCATATCTGTGAACCCAGAAAGTGACACTGGAGCTGTTCTTAGTGTACTAACAACACCATCTGTCACTCTCTGGATGATCAGTTTGGTGTCTTTTGGGCTACAGGGCCATGGACTTTGCATTCAAGGTTCAGCTCTAGCTATACCATTGAATTCATTTACCTTGGAGATGATTGAATGGAACACTTCTAGAATGGGAAGCTTGAAGGAGATGGATAGCTGGATGGAAAAATAAAACAGTTCAGACCTTATTGTTTCCAATCTACGGTTGATAGACTAAAACCAGGCAATTCTTCCACAAGGACAACATAGAAAATATAGGCAACAAATGAGTGTCTATTTGTTACACAACAGCTGTACTAACAGTGGGATTCTCAAAAATATTACTTGGTTGAAAGGTAAGCAGATTCATTAACCTCATATGTATTCTGCTTTGAAAGCATGCAAGGCTATTCAGTTTATATGACGATTCTTCTTTCTTTCTTATATTTATTTATCTATTGATAATTCACTGAATCCATTATGGTCACCTAAAAGTTTACAATAATAAAATCAAGAAGATTAAAATATCTAAATCAGAAATATATGAAAAACAATGTAATGTATTTATTTATTTAACAATTTATCAGCCCAAACCCATATGCTTTCATCTGAAAACTCCCCTTATTTAAAGTTACCTTGACACCAATTGTCCCTGGAGATACCAGCTGCACATCAAATTTAAAGTACATAAATCTGGAACTCATTCAGAAACCAAGTTATACAATATGAAGCATATTTTAAAAAGAAATAAACCCTTTACAAATATTGTATATTATGTTTCAACATTTGTGCAAAAGTTATATCACAACATTGTTCTACATTATACCGTGATTATGTTGGAATGAAAGCTAATATATCAGTGGAATTTTAGCAGTCCTCTTTCTAATGGTCATGGACAAGATTAGTGTGGGTTTTTCAGTCTTGGTAATCTGAAGATGTATGGAGTTGAATTTCCAGCATGCTGTTGGCAATTCTGGAAGTTGAAATCTATACATCTTCATGAGGCCAGGGTTGAGAAACATTGCACTAAATTAGGAGTGTCAAATTCACATCATCAGGGTGGCATCACATGACATATCAGACTTTTTCTCCTTTGCTAAGCCAGGTCTGGGTGTGGCCAGCACATGACTCATCAGCCTGTGGGCCAGGAGTTTGACAACCTTGCACTAAATCATAAAGTATGAGAATTGGAAAATTATTTATGCCAATCCTCTATGTGTGCTATCATAACATGATATAGCTTTGAAGGAACAGCAGTTTGCTTCCCAAATTTCCATTCTTTTTTAGAAATTATCCTCAAAAAAATTCAAAGAAATTCTCAAAGGTTGACTGTGAAGTATTTGCCCTTTCTTTCACTGAAAGAAAGTAATCTATGGCCTCACATTATTGGAACATGTGTCTATTATATGTAATTAGAGCACTATTTCTCAACCTAAAATGTTTTCTGATGGAAAAGAGAGCTGCTGTCTTATGTTATGATCTGACCTGCTAAAAGAAATTTTTCTTTCTCACTGGTAACACAGTCTGACACTTAAAAATATGTCATGCTATCTGCCTAACACATTCATAATTTCAATTCCTGTTATATTTAATATCACAGTGGAAAGTGCAAACTTTCTCTGAAAAAGCACAATCAAAACGGCACTGGAGAGGGGAAAATTTCACATATTTAATATCACACAGAATACAAAAAGTCTGTCCATTTTGAATCCCACGTGAGTGGTCAGGGTATTGAGTGATTGTAGTATAACCATATCTAAAGGTCAACAGACAAAGAACCAGAAGAATTCTTATTCCTGTCCCATCCAGCTTTATAAGAAGCCAGTGTTTTTTTTCAATGATTATGATTATGCCATATCATAAACTGCATATATTGGGGGGGGGGGGCTTCTAGTTTATTGAGTGCAGCTTTCAATCAATGCAGGAATCCATCAAGCCAATTTTACAATTTGACTGTGAAGTATTTGCCCTTTCTTTCACTGAAAGAAAGTAGTCTATGGCTTCACATTATTGGAACATGTGTATATTATATGTAATTAGAGCACTATTTCTCAACCTTAGTGACTTTAAATATGTGGACTTCAACAACCAGAATTATCCAGACAGCAGGCTGAGAGCTGAAGTCCATGCTTCTTAAAGTTGCCAAGGTTGAAAAATCCTGAATTAGAGGATACTGAGGGGAAAAAAAGTTTTCACTGAGCTTTTCTTGGTACAGGTGCTATTTTCACCACTAAATGGAGTTCTACCTTTGAGAAATTGTTGGATAATTTATTCTTAACTTTTAGAAATTTGAAGAAACATATATTACACCAATTTCCAAAAGAGTTTTGATTCCTCTCTTACATCACCTATGGTTCTCCACCAGAGATAGTTTTTTTTAAAGATAATCAAATAAACGTCTTCTGACTCATTATGAAAACACCCTTTGTATTATTATTTGTGGACCACATTTTATTTATTGCAAAAGTAATAATTTGGTGCAGTTTTAATATTTAATGTCTTTTTGCTACTACACAGTATGGCTTAAACTTGAAGTTTTTTAACATATTTTTTTCAGGCATGAACTATCACTTGCAAGCAGAGATGTTTCAAATATTAATATTGCCTGAACTGGAGAAACAGGCAACAGCTCAGGCAGGGGTAATGAAAAGAAAGATGGCAAAAATCACAAACAGCAAGGAACCAAATGGCATCCATATTTTATCATCTTGCCCATTCTTTCTCTATGAGACAACATAAGCTATTTTATTACTTCAAAGAGGACCAAGATAAATACAGCCATTATGAAAGCTGAGCCAACGATGAAATCTGCTCTTTCCCATTGAATCAGCTACTTTATTTCTAGATTATGTATACAAATGATAGCTCTCTTTCAAGGATGAAGCAAAATGATTCCCAATTCTATATAAAAAATATTTTTCCGAGACCTAGGACAGGATCTGTTTTCAAAAGACAAGAACAATTGCAGCTGCAAATAGAAATGTGCAAATGCTAAATATTCTGATTCATGCTGGTGTTTACTTTTGTATCCAACATTTTGCAATGCAATTTATGTAGGGATGAAAAAATGTTCTTCTTTAGGATGTTATATTTACTTTCTTTACCTTCAATGAGTCAGCCTGCCATGGGATCAATTCCTGAAAAAAGTTTTTTTACTTTTTCAAACTTTTAAAGAACCCAACACATCAATGAGTAGGACTGAGATGTTGTAAAGTATTATGTTTCCATTCCATCACCTTCCCTTTATGCATTATATTACAGGTAAGGATGCAGTACTTGAAAATATGTGTGTAATCTACCTTAATTAATATAATCATCAGTAAAATGAATATTATTAAGATTTTGAGGCATAGATAATGTTAAAATGCTAATGCTCCAGCAATGCAATAAAGAAAAGGATAACAAAACATCTTAGGAAGAGAAACTTATGTTTATGTGTAGCACTAGAAAATTGCCCCAAACAAAAAAAAAAAAAAACAGATGTATTTAGCTCTTAATCCCTCAGTATTCCCATATATTATGACCTCACATTTTAAAAGCTCCTCTCATTTTAGCAGCCAATCTTGCTCAATAGTCATTCATGAAAGATTAAATTGAAATTCTAGACTTGAAATTCTAGACTTGAAATTCTAGACCTAGAAAACCTTGAATTATGCTGTTTCAGTCTGATCTAAGTATGGTATATACAATCATACATTGCAATGTCTTACCTGTCAATGAATACTTCAGCTTCAGCCATAACTACACAAAAGCACACAATAGATACAAACTCAAAGTTAACCGCACCAAACTTGACTGCAGGAAATATGACTTTAGCAACAGAGTTGTCAATGTCTGGAATACTCTTCCTGACTCTGTGGTTTTTTTCCTCAAACCCCAAAAACTTTAACCTTAGACTATCTACTATTGACCTCACCCCTTTCCTAAGAGGTCTGTAAGGGGCATGCATAAGCACACCAACATGCCTACTGTCCCTGTCCTATTGTTTCTTTTATTTTTCTTATATGTACCCATTTCATGTATTCATAACTATGTATATACTTACACCTATTATCTTATAAGCAATTGACAAATAAAATTAAATAAAATAAATAAATAAATCAGGGAGTGGCCAAAGAGGAGTCATTCTTGTGGTACTTTGTTGTTGTTTCAAGAAACAACATTTCTTGTTTTCTCCAGAAATTTTTGACATTTAATATTTTAAGAAGATTCAGTGTGGGAGGCTTGATCTTTAGGTTTTCAAACTGTAAATTGGTTTCATAAAGCATGTTTGAAAATATGTCTAGAGATATACTTTAATTATGGTTTTCCATTTTAGTTTCATTTATTGCATCTTATTTCCTATCCAATTCTCCAAAGGAACTTTTAAAAACCTGATTGTCCTCACATTTTTAAAGATAACAAAATGTGGCTCTTATTGGCTCAGGCTTCAAGTAGACACATATTTAAGTGCCATGCAAATGAGTGCTATGAACATACAAATGAATGCTTATGCTGTGGGTGGAGTATTCTTGATATTTAAATATGACTGTAGCTATTGCTCAACTAATTTTGGATAGGATGATGTAGTGTAAGTTACACAATCCAGCATACGTTCTTTCAATATATTAAAAAAATATATTCAATTCAATAATTCAAAAAAAAAATTCCAAAAGGACATTATACAATTCTCACATTTCCTCTGACAATTGTAGATATAACTGTCCCGCCCATCCCCCGTTTGTGAGACTGTTTCAATAAATCCCGAAGTGAATAGAAATTGTCACAACCACATCATGATACAAAGTTAAACAAGAATATACCCAAAGTTCAGCAAGACTGTTGCACTGTGTATCTTCTAGGAACATATGATTCTATTAATAACTAACCTGCAAAAGTGATGGAAACTTGGAAAGGATTATAAAATATTTTTTCTCTTCTATGGCATTGCTCCATTTTATTGTATTTTATTCAGTGTGGAATATAAATTCCCCCCCAAAAAACCCTTCATTTCTTCCTGGAATTGAGTTCTTCAGTTACATTTGCCCTGCTCCATTTTTGAAACACCTGTTGAAGAAATGAAAGAGTGCAATCCTATGGTGTAGTAATATGCCCAACTACTGAACAGCCAAGTGTAAACGACTTGTCAAAAACAAGTTCTTAGAGGGAACAGCTGCCTCTGGCAATACTTGAATGGCACAGAGAAGCTGTCAACTTCAAACCAACAGAAGGCTTGAAGTTTTCTGGATAAACATTAAATAAAAAGGAACCTCTGTTGTTGCTAGAAAATGCATTATTTATTTATTTTTAGTTTACCAGCAAAACAACTCAAAGCAATGCTGCCGGGGTCCACTGACACTTCCAAGAATTTTTGTGCTTGAACATACCCACAGAGCAAAGTTTTATTCATAATAAGCTGTCACCTGTAAGACAAAGATGCACATCCAAGCAACTTTCAATGTTTCACCACAGCATACAATAGAGATTTCAAATAGCTCCAGATACTAAGTGACTTTTCCCTGTAAATTCTTCCAGTCAGTACAAGAAAAAGCCAGCCAAAGTAAATGGCATAAATAAATACATAAAATAAGATGTTGATATGTAAGTTAACTACACGTATACTGCAGGGGTATATGGTCTTTGTATCAAATTATCCCATCTTCCCTAAACCCATTAAATATACAGACATGTATCAACTTCTCACAGAAGAACTTGCCTGACAACTTGTCTGTCAACTTGGTCAGTGATAAGGAAGTGGGATATTTACAGTGAGGAATGCTGGTTCAACACAGGCAAATATTTTTTTTCTCCTTTTGTACCCTCTAATTCCATTTCGACCACCATTGCCAAAAAGTGAGAGACATGTTTCTTAGATGCAGTAATTGTATAAAACTGTGGGGCAAACTTAAAAATAAATATTTGCAATCTACAGCATAAAACCAAAGGAGGAGGGGGAAAAAGGAACACGTTGACATCAATATATAATGTGCACTGTGTGACATGATTCCTATCCTTCATGGTGGATATGTCTGTCAAAACCTATTTCTTCTTCCAAATTAATGAATGTAACTGTTAATCATGAATTGTCCATTCATTAGCTCAGATATTGGCAGATTTTGATCCAAAATCCACATATAACCCATACTCCCTTTTTTGCAATCCTTAAAGCCTTTTCCTGTAGCAATCATTGGGCACGATCAAGTGCTTACAATCTGTTTTTTAGTGATTATGCTCCAAGTCCAGGCAGCTTCTCAAGAGTATTTTTATTACAATTATTATACCAATAAATGAAGACATTCTAACCTTTAAGGAGACTTTGTGCACATTTTCTCAGCTTCCTAGCAATAAAAATTAAAAGGAAAAAAAAAGTGAGGTCCTACCTACAACTCAGGAAGAAAAGAAATTATAACACCCTGCTGAACACCACACCTCCACACCTCTGTTGAAAAGGAGCTAAATCTATAATCACAAGCCAGCAATTAAATGTTGACTTAGATTGGCTTTTGTAGGTTTTCATCAGTCACACTCTCCCATCACAGTCTCTGAATAAGGGCAATACTTTCTAAATAACCATTGTTATCTGAAGCAGTTAATTCCACCAGCCTGACAAACCCCCACTGAAATAAGTAAGAACAGTAGTGTTCTTTTATAGCATCATAATTCTATTTATTTATAAAAAAAATATTAATGACATTGACAAGAGGAATGAGTAATAGAGTGACCTGAAGCACTCATGCAAGTCTGGCATTCAAATGATTATTATCTGACTTTAGAGGCATTACCAAATTAAACGTGCAGAGAGGGCAGAATCTAATTTAAATACAAACCCACACACTTTAATACTGAATACTAATACTAATACTGAACATTATGCACTGATACCGACTATGTGACAAGCAAACTTCTTGGACTTAACTTGTAAAAATGTAGAATGTGATGCTACATTGCAGAACTGCTTGTTAAGGGAATGCTATATAGGGAGGTAATAGTTGTTCGATATGACATGGGTGGCAAATAAATTTCATAATAAAAAATAGATGCTGTCTTTACATATCTTGTCCTTCCTCACCTTTATGTTTTCTTCTGAAACGATGCCATCTGAAGATTTGATCCTCACTTTTAGGAAGTATGGGGACTAATATTAATAAAGAGGTTGGCAGGTGGCACATAAAGAAACCTCTTTACTGTGAAGTTATTGGCTAGTCCTAGAAGTGCTCTCTGCCTGCTTTGCACTGTTCATTTCCAAAAATAACTTTGGACCTTTTATTCCATTTTTTAAGTCAGTACGGAAAGATACATATATGTGGAAAACAGAAAAGTCAAAAGCAGTTTAGTCTGGGGTGTGTGTGAGTCTGTGTAAGTGTGCGTGTATGTTTGTTTAATTGATTGATTGATTGAGTGTCCTCTTTTTTGTGCCTTCAAGACAGTGTTGACTCCTGGTGATTGCCTGGACAAGTCTCCACAGTTTCCATGACAAGATTTGAAAAAGTAGTTTGCCATCGGCTGGCTCTTCTTAAAGGTGAGAAAGAATGAATGGTCCCAGATTACTCGAACTGTTTTGTCCCAAAAGTGGGACTGGAATTCATAGTCTTTCAGATTCTAGCCTCCTGCCTCGACCACTGTACTAAATTGGCTCTCTAGTCTGGTAGTAATGCTAGGAAATAGATAAAAAGAGAGAGCTTATGTTAGAAAGGTAGCATAAGGAGGTTAGGAGAGAGAGAGATAAAGCTTTCAAAAGGGGTGAGGAAAGCTACTCATAAGGAAACAAGCATTAAAGAGAAAATGCACAAGGCTTTTAAAAAAATGTACAAGGCTGGAATTGCACTCTCTCTAACAGCTTAGGTGGTGCATTAGATTCAGGAAAATGATTGATGCTTTCAACTAACACATGGAAAGAGAGAGTCTGGTAAATTATATCTATGAAGAAATCATCCTGTGAAATAGGCTGAGGGGAGGACTGGGACATCAGCAGCTAAGAAGAGAGTGCTAGGCAGAGCAGAGTGGAGTTCCAAACCAGAAAGATGGATCCAGCAACCAGAAAACTGACAAGATGAGTTTTTGTAGGCTCATTTTGTAGTTGTTGTGAGTACTTTGTCACAAAACGGGAGGAAGAACTGTTTTGATTAAATATGCACTATGCCTTTCAGATGTACTGCTCCACCTATTTTTAATGTATGTGACAGAGATGAACTGGGAACTCTAAACAAACCTCCTTCAGGATACACAGAATTCACCACCGCAATAGCTTGTTCTTCTTGTTTAAAAAAAGCATTTTTATACTTGTGTCTTTATATTGTATGATGATTGCTTTTCTACTGACAGTACTAATTATTCTTGTCAATCCAACTTTGCAGGATGGATCTTTTATTGTTGGATACTGCAAATAGAGGGAGATTACTTAGAGTTTCTAGTGCTCCTACAGCATTTTGTCTAGTCCACACTAGTGGAAGATGTGACCGCGGTTTGTTGCAAGTGAATTGGAATAGAAGCTGGAGCGGATCCTGCCTGGGGAACACAGGACCAGCTTTTGTATTATAGCCAGGACTATGTATAATAAAGATTTAAATTTAATAAACCAGCACGATTCTGTCATGCCCCTGGTGGAGTTTGACTCTGAAGAAGAGGAGGAACAGCCAATAGGGAGTGGGAATGTGGCTGCAGAGGTGGTAGAGGAGGCTGGGGAAGGGCAGAGGCTAGCTGAACAGTCAGAGGAGGATCCAGGCCCATCTCCTATCCAGTCTTGGTCACGCAGGTAGGAGAAGATCAGGGAAAAGCAAGTTCTACTCAAGAGGAGATTACCATGATCCACCTATGGCTTGCAAGTGGGAGCTATGTATATAAGTTTCCAACTGCACAGTTAGAATTGCTGAAGTCAATTAGTGTTCACCTTGAAAGAGGCTTATCTTTGCTGGCATTCTTCCCATGGACTTTTCTCAGCTATTTTCCTGGAGTTGTTTTTATTTATGTGAGAGCAATATGGAAATAAACTTCACTTAAATGTAGAATTATAAATAATAATAATAATAATAATAATAATAATAATAATAATAATAATAA
>BLBF01000040.1:33600583-33680602 GCA_015471245.1 Laticauda colubrina
ATAATAATAATAATAATAATAATAATAATAATAATAATAATAATAATGTTAGTTTTAAAAACCAAGTAATTCTCAGAATCCATCACTACAAATTCTTACTTGTATCCTCAATTCATGTATTGGAGTTTAAATATTAACAGAGAAACATACTAAAGAATCAAAGGACTTTTAAAAAAAGATTCCATTTAGATTTTTAGTTTTACAACTGTTGAGGCACAGTGGGGAATGCGGATCATACCAGCATTTCTTTGATGTGTGTCATAAAACAGAGCAGACGATTTTGCACTAGGGTGCCTGCTGTACAAACACAATATTTTCCACTGCATGACATTGTGTTCAGTATGGGATGGAAAAGCTAAAGTTGTTGTTTTTTCAGCTTCTCAATTTATTTTTCATGTAGTAAAAGGCAATGGACAGAATCAAATTCTGGGCACATATTTTAAAAACTTCTTTCTTGTTCTGAATATAGAGACGGAGTTCAGAGGCCAATTTTGTTTTGGTTCAATGTATTATATCTCCATTATATACAAACTTGAATAGGAAAAAAGAAATCACCTTTATCTGAGTTCTTAATTAAGAGTGCTATTGGATTAGTAAGTGTTAGCATTGAACATCTGGCACAATTCACAAAGAATATTTAATCTGAACACCGATGATGCTACTGAAGAGATAGAATTAGAATATTCAACCCTTAGAGTATTCAAGTAGTTTAACAGTTACAGGTATATTACAACTTAGTGTAACTTAACACACTATTATACCTGCTTCTCTTGGAGGAAAAGCAGACATTGAAGAACACCGTCATTCAATGTTCAGCTGTAAAAATTCCAGGACAGTTGCCAGAAAGGAGAGTAAATTAGAAACCACCCAAAGTCTGCAGGCTGAAAATCACCAATTCCTAAGATACTATTTCACCTTATGACTATTATTGTGTTGTTTTCAAGGGGAAAACAAGATCCTTGAGTTTTCCAGACCAATTTATGTGGATAATGATTTTCATCTAGTAGGTAATGGAGCATGTGTACAAGCAACGGACCATATAGCAAGTACAGAGTCAAAATTTATCACATAGCAATACAGATATAAATACCTTCTCAACAAAATGTTAAATTATGCTGTTTAAGAATTACTTGTAAAATATTAGTTGTGAAGCATTGGTAAGGGCAAATACACAAAGTCTCTCCTTGCGATTTTTACTGACATAACAATTTTGCAACCAGTATAAACATTGTATTTAAGTCAGTGTAGATAAAGATTAAAAGGCTGCAAAGCCTAAAAGTGGAAAGAGTTGTCTGGCAGAACCTGAGTGATTATTCCTTGCTCTACTGATATTCTGAAATATCTTCTCATCTTCCTTGGAATAAATTAGAAAAAAATACTGCTCCATTAAAAATGTAGGTACACTTCTTTACTCAGCAGTAAATTAAGAAAACACTTCCCAGAAAACAGAAGGCCTGCAATTTTCCCCCACTCATAAATAAAAGGAGGAAGAGGAACGAACACTAGAATGCACCACCGACACACCCAAACATGAAGAACAACACACACACACACCAGCAACACCACAAACGTTACACAAAAATATCACCAGACCAACCAGAGAGGGGGGAGACCCCTCAATAACAAATAAGAGGGGGGTGAACCCTCCGGTAGAAAAAGAACCTCCTCCGGTAGAAAAAGAAACCCCACAAAACCAAAACATATACAATAAAAAACATTCGCAAATAAATGCAAGAAAAAACAACGACCTACCCACAGAAGTCTTCGGTGAAGAGCAGGAGGCACAAGAAGACCTGGATGCCTTGTTGGAAAGGAGCAGCCGAGCTGACTCTACCAGCCCGAGTAGGCCGGGTGGGAGCGGCATGGCTGACTCTACCTTCCAGGAGGTTCGACAGAGGACAGGATCCCGTCCAAACCCGTTGAAGACGACAACACAACTAAACTGCGCAGGTCAACTAGGCAACCTAGAAGCCCCGCCTACTTATGTGAGTATGTACGGTAGGACCATACCAAGAGGGGAGGGGTGTTCCATATTAACATACTCCTAATAGGCTATTCTTATTGGACAAGAATACCCAAAGATGATTGGCTACTTTACTCGACGCTGATTGGCCAATAATAGCAAGCCTATGATTGGCCAATTCAAGCAGCGGGAAAAACAAGTAGCTGTCATTGGATACTAGCCGCGAGCAGCTTCTCTAATGAAGAGCTGCCACGGCTCCTGGTTATCTCGGACTTTCTGCACTAAATAGAAGAGCTGAAGTTACGCTGGTCTCCGAGTTTCCTTCGTCCACAAATACAACACAAGCCAGTTGCCAAACGCCCAAGTCATGGTTATATATCTATGAGGAATATTTTCTATAACAAAGATATGACTTCCATGAATATTAAAAAAAAGAAAGAAAAATCTTTACATTTGTTATGTTTTTTACCTTTTAAATAAAATAGCATGCAGCCTAATTCAGTTTCTGGCAGATATTCTTTTGTCCATGTTTGACTAAAAACAATTTTGTGCAGTAAGCATTAGGACCAAATTCAAATACATATTTAATCCATTCAGATGTGCTCATCGTTAAAAGCAGCTTGATTATCACCGGGTATTTTTATCAGGTTTTGCACTGTTCTGAATAATAATTGTCTTTCATTTTCACACCAGACACATTCTGTGAAACTTTTTTTTAATCAAAGCAGTACATCTCTTGCTCAAACATATTTTCCGAGGCATGTAGTCAGTAGATGTCATGCCCCATTTTGACTATTTCAAAAAAAAAAAAAAAAATTAAAGTGATGAGTAATCAGAGCCAGTTGCTTTGTCTACCCATAAGGTAGTAGGAGATGAGGGACAGAAAATTGACATGAAAACTTTGGAGGATTGGGAGGAGAGATTTCAGAGAGAATAGTCCTGGAAGGGTGTTCTGCCTTGTATTTACATTTAAACATTTCTTATGATTTCTCTATGAATTGATTGTTTGCATATTTGTTATAGATGTGCTGTTTTCATGTGCATTTGGATTTTGTAAAAACATATATGTATAGCATCTATGCATTTTACATGACTTTTTCCTCTCATAAGGCAATATAAGTGGTTAATGCACTGGGCTAGAAACTAGGAGACCATGACTTCACAATAGATACAAAGTCAGTTGGCTCACCCTCTCTCACCTCTAGTAAGGATGCGATGGAAACCCATTTTGGAAATACTGATAGAAGATAATATTTGTTGCTCAGGTTTGAACTGCAGGAACTAGTGCTCTATAAGCTTGGTTGTTTTCATTACCAAACTGGGTATAATCATAACACTAGTAATGATGATGTTGCCTTGTTTGGTAATGAAACATCTGCAACAAAACAACCAAATGCAGAGAGCACTGAATCTGAGACCACATTTCTGAAATCTTGCCAACAAATCTGTAGGGATTTGTTAAGGCAGTCAAGAGGAGTCATCACGGGTTTGAAGGCACACAAAGGCACACACATTAACAGGAATATATATTATGCATGTTTGTATTACTTGAAGCCTAATGAGTCTACGATCTATGGCAAGGATATTTTGTTATATTTGTAGAATAAATACAATATATGGTTTGTATCTCAATTCTATTTTCTATTCAATTATGAATTTCGGAAAGATAGAGGAGGGAATGACTAGGGACTTAAAGTATATTTAAAACTCATTGCCATAATTGAATGATGGTTTTACTCTACTCTAACATGAGGTCATAAACAGTTGTAATGAAGCCCTTATAATGCAATAAAATATCTGAAGAATTAACATTTTTACTGTAGGAATGGGTTTATAATTAATTATGTACACATTCTACATTGTTTCTGTTTAATATTTGCTTTGTTTATGGATAATAATGTCATTGGGATATGTGTTCTCCTTTCAGCCTATAATTAGTTCCAAATAATTTGTCAAATGAACAATCTAAAAAAGGTAACTATTCATCCCTTCAATATAAAACATATAATGAAGTAACATGAAAAAGTATTGTCATCAGCAATGCTGGATACCTTTTTTTTTCTTGTGACTTCATTCATGTAAGTTGAACACAAACAAACCCTTTAGCTTTCTATATTGCTTCCCAAAATACAATATTTCATGTCAATGAGAGTTCAGTAATTACTATACAGGGAAAGATTTCTATAAAATACACTTTTGGAATGCATAGCTCTTAATATTATGGCATAATATGCCTTACAGTTATAAAATCTACAGAGAAATTTCATACATAGAATAGGCCTTATGTCATGATGATGGATTTTAAGGATGCACCATAAGAAAGTTTCCATATTTCTTCTTGGGTTTGTAAATGTGAAATATGTTAAAAGCAGCAAAAATAACACAGTCAGAGTTATCACAATTGTATTGAGGAGGAATTCATTGGATATTAATAGCCATCACACATTGCCCTCAACAGCTTTGGGTGTTCATTTTTATTAGCAATTATTTAAAAAAAAAATAGTTTCTCAAAGGATTCTTTTCTTGGTTCATGCTGGATCTGAAATTATAAAGTATTCTGAATTGGAGTTTGGTCTAAGCATTCAAGGATGAAGCACTGGTAACTTTCTCAAGTATTTAGGATTTATACACTAAGAACTTAAAGCCAATTTTGCAGCAGCTCTCATAACCTGATATAAAAACATAGTCCACTGCCTTACATGAAGTCAGGTTACTGGTCTGACTCCCACAGTAGTGACCAAACCAATTGGCTGTAGCTCTCCAGGATTTCAAACTATGATATTTCTTAGACCTATTTGAAGAGACCATATCTGGAATCTCACAAGTGAAAATTGCATTCTGCTACTGAGCAATGATATCACTTTAATCTAAGGGAGTGCAGCTTTCTAATGAATGGTACATACCATGTCAGAAATGTATTGGAGCTACATTAATTCAATTTAAAATAAAATTAGATTAAATGAAATCAAATGTGATTATTAAACATATTTAATCATTTCCCTATATTAAGTATTAAAGTTGAAATTGATCCAAATCATTTTGAAGCGCTATAGATAAAATGTCTATACACACAGTAAATGCTTTGTTGCACATGCACATCCCACTCTGATATATGCCAGAAGTCAAGTTAGGTACCATTTGATTACAACTGGACCTGGGCTGTATATAATATAACCTACATTGCTGTCTTTTAGGAAAAGGAGAGTGCAGGAAATTTTGCCTCAATGAATCAAGATTATTCTGCAAGTACTGGCAGAAGTTCAAGCTCTGAAAAGATCAGAGTTGCTTCATCTCAGAGTTGCATTTCTGGAGAACAAACTGCTTTAATGCTAACCTTGCAGATAAGAGACCATCCTGTTCTCTTGGACATCAGATAAAAAGTACAAGACTTGTTCAAAAAATGTAAATAGAAATGTACCAGAATGTGTGGAGAAATAGATTTCATGATAGCAAAAGTAAAATATCACTGAACTGCTAAACCCAGAGGATTTGATCTAAGACTAAAAGCCAAACCAACAAGTGGATCCCGTTCTGATTCTAAAAGACCATTGGTGACCCATGTCTTTTTCACTAAAAAGAACAGAAAATGTACTTTCTTATTGTTTGTTTGCTTTTTTTCCAAGAAAAAAAATCATTTCAAGCAGATTATAAATTATTTCAGTCTGAATGAGAGTTCTCAGAGTATGAAAAAAGAATCTTTGCTAGCACAAGGAAGTGAACCTTCTCTATGTACCCAGAAAAATGCTGAGTAGGATGAGCCTTTTTATTATACCACGTAATATCCTAAATATGGCTGGCTTTTTGTAAAGAGGGGCACTTTATCAGTTTAAACTTTAAGTGCACATTAAACATCATTTGTGCTGCTCCTGCTGAATTGATGCTTAACAAGAGCACTACAAAAAAAAAAAAAATCAGAAAAAAACCCGAAATACTCATATGTTTGCAGTGGCCTAGAAAATCTCAATAACTTTTTCAGAATACTTTTAAATGCAGCAAGAAAGAAAGGATGTTGGCTTAAAAGCCAAGAGTCAAGAAAGAGAAGGCCGAATCCTTTTTAACAAATCATATTTAAGAGAATAAAAGTTGTTCTATATGTAAAGTGGGTGACTCCAAATCTACAAACCTGATTGGTCAATAAAATGAACATTGGATTGGTTCACTAGGAACCAATCCAAAGAGCTGCTAAAAGGCGGCAAATCTAAACAACTGCCATTGGCTGCAAGCAGGCAAGCCAGCCTGTATAAAAGGCTGGCCTCAGCTTCAGCCAAGTGTTCCTATTTACTAACTAGTTGAAGAATAAAGTATTTGTTGTTGGAACCCGGTCTACCTCGTGTGTTTTCCGAACAAAACACTGGCGACGAAGGTGGGATCGTCCTGAACGGAAAAATCTGCACGCGGTGATAAGAAGTCCAGATTACAACCAAGATGTCTGGAAACAACGCACCGCCCGCACCCTTCAATCCCAATGAAGAGGATTGGGATTCCTATGCTGATCGCTTCCAAATGTATTTGGAGAGCAATGAAATGGAAGGCATTTCAGAACAACGCAAGAGAGCTGTGTTCCTGACGCACTGCGGGCCAACAGTTTTTAAGATGGCAAAGGCCCTTGCGAAGCCCCGAGACGTTAAACAACTAACGTGGACAGAATCACAAAGACTCCTCAAAGCACACTACGCTCCGATGGTGTCTAAGTTAATAAAGCGACACGAATTTTACCGCAGAGACCAGAGAGAGGGAGAGACCGTCGCCGATTTCATCGCTGCCCTCAGACAAATAGGGGGTGAGTGTGAATTTTTGAACATAGACGAGGCAATGAGGGATCGCGTGGTGCTGGGCCTGAGAGACTCGACCGCACAGAGTAAATTGCTTAACAAGCCCAACATCACCGTTACCAAAGCCATCGCGAAAGCCACAGCCGCTGAAGCCGCGAAAAAATCTGCCGTAGCCATTAAAAAGATGAACACACACAGCGAAGAAACACCAACCAAAGACAGAAAGCACCCTGCCACCACAACCCACTACGAAGAGTCGGGCGAAACAAATGAATCGAGCGAAGAGGACGACGAGGTCCACCGTTTGCTCACGAACAAAAAAGAGCGCGAAAGGAGAAATTGGCAGGAATGCGCTGGCTGCGGAGGAAACCATCCCCGAGCCGAATGCAGATTTCTCGATGCCATCTGCCGGCATTGCAAAAAACGAGGGCACATCGAGAAGGTCTGCAGGAACAAAAAATACTACAGCCCGACGAGACGCAGAAATTCCCCAACACGAGCCGAGCCTAAACGAGCCGAGAGAAAGTGGCAACAAGAGAAGCGAGCCAATACACACCAAACTGTCATTATACAGAGCGCTCAGACGGAAGGTGGAAAAAAAATTAAAGTCATCGTGAAAATCGAGGGAAAACACTGCAAGATGGAAGTGGACTCGGGGTCCTTCCTCTCCATGGTATCGTGGGACACAATAAAACAGCTAGTCCCAGGTATCAAACCCAAACAATTGAAGAAGCAGCACCTAACCCTCAAGGACTATCAGGGAAACCAAATCCCTGTGGTAGGCATGGGACAATTCCGAGTCGCCTACAAACATCACGTCAAGGTGCTTCCACTGACCATAGTCGACCAAGACAGACCAAGCCTCCTGGGCATCGAATGGTTCGCGCCATTGGGCATCGGGATGACCGGAGTTGATTGAGTGACTACAACCGGCTGGGAAGACGACCTCATCCGAGAATTCCAGGACGTATTTGACGGCTCACTTGGCAAGTATCGGGGAAACCCCATTTCTTTCAATCTAAACCCCCAAATAGCCCCACGAAGAATAAAAGCCAGGCGAGTTCCTTTTGCACTAAAGGCAAAAATAGAGGAACAGCTGGACAAATTAATAGCCCAAGGGGTGTTAGAACCTGTGGACCATGCCAAGTGGGAAACGCCTATTGTCACACCCATTAAACCTGACGGGTCCATCAGAATCTGTGGTGACTATAAGGCTACCCTGAACCACGCATTACAACCAAGCGCATACCTGGTGCCAGTAGTCCAGCATTTGCTTCATTCCCTGGGAAAAGGCAAAGTTTTCGCCAAACTCGACTTGGCACAAGCCTATCAACAACTCCCAGTGGACCCAGAAACAGCAGAAGCACAGACTATAGTCACCCATAAGGGCGCATTCAAATGTCACCGGCTCCAATTCAGAGTAAGCGTGGCCCCTGGCATCTTCCAGAGTCTGATGGAACGCCTTCTAAATGGCATACAAGGAGTCGTTCCCTATTTTGATGACGTCCTAATCTCGGCCAGAGATGAAACGCAATTAAGGAACAGACTCAAAGAAGTATTAACTAAGTTTAGGGAATCTGGCCTCAAGGTAAAAAGAGAAAAGTGCTGTTTAATTAAGAACAGCGTCGAATTCCTGGGTTACTCAATAGACGGAGAGGGTATCCACCCCACAGACAAAAAAGTTAAAGCAATCAAAGACGCTCCTGAACCAAGAAATAAAACCGAACTACAAGCATTCTTAGGATTAATTAATTTTTATAATGTGTTCCTGCCAAACAAAGCCACTATTGCAGAACCGTTACACCGTCTGCTAGACAAAAGGGCAACTTGGACTTGGGGTTACAAAGAAAAAAAAGCCTTCCAAAATATTAAAAGCTTGCTAACATCAACAAACGTTCTCATCCAATTTAGCAACACTCTGCCATTAACAGTGACCTGCGACGCCTCACCATATGGAGTAGGTGCCATCCTGAGCCACCAACTACCTGATGGCAGAGAAGCACCCGTTGCATATTACTCTAGGACTCTATCAAAAACCGAGCGGAATTACAGCCAATTGGACAGGGAAGCTCTAGCAATTGTCGCTGGAGTAAAACGCTTCCACGAATACTTATATGGGCGGACTTTTCAAATCATAACGGACCACAAACCGTTAATGGGGATTTTGGCGGGAAACAAGCCAACACCTAATATACTGTCCCCAAGAATGACGAGATGGTCAGAGTTCCTAGCAGCTTATTCCTACACTCTGACACATCGGCCAGGGAAACAAATTTCCCATGCGGACGCTTTGAGCAGAGCACCCTTACCAGCAACCGACGAAGACCCGGCACCAGCGATGACAACGCTACAAATCGAGACTTGCCCCGATCTACCCATATCAGCGTATGATGTCGCCAGAGCCACCGCGAAAGACTCATTGACTGCCCGCGTTCTTAGCTGGGTAGGTAAAGGCTGGCCGGAGAATCAAAAAACTGAAAACTTTAAACCTTTCCGGTCCAGACAGACTGAACTTTCTATCCAAAAGGGGTGTTTGTTGTGGGGTGATCGGGTAGTAATCCCTGCCAAATTACAGCCCAGGGTACTTAAGTTGTTACATGAAGGGCACCCGGGAATGGTTAAGATGAAAAGCCTTGCCAGAAGTTATGTTTGGTGGCCGGGTATTGATAAGGACATAGAGTATTGGGTAAGCTCATGCCACAAATGCCAGGCAATTAGACCATCCCCACCAAAAGCACCCGTTAAGGACTGGGAAACCCCTCGGGGACCGTGGTCAAGAATACACATTGACTTCGCGGGTCCTACCAAGGGGCATACCTTTCTGATTGTCGTTGATGCCTATTCAAATTGGCTTGAAGTAAAAGTTATGCCATCAACGACAACAGAAACTGTCATTAAAAAGCTGGACAGCCTTTTTGCCACCCATGGCATACCGGACGTTCTTGTCTCAGATAACGGGCCATAGCTAACCAGCATACCATTTGAGCAATACCTAGCCTCCCTAGGTATAAGACATGCCCTAACCGCGCCGGCTCACCCGGCTGCGAACGGCAGGGCTGAGAGAATGGTCCGGTTTACTAAAGAAGGGTTGGAACGAATGGACGCTGGAGATGTCCAACAGAAAGTAAACCGTTTACTCACACTCCAGCACATAACGCCCAGTACTATAACCAATAAGTCCCCAGCAGAATTATTGATGGGGCGAAAATTAAGATCTCACCTTGATAGGTTACACCCAAATTTTACCCCAGAAAACCCCCCTGACTCCTCTACACGGTTCAGACAATTCGAAATAGGCGATTTGGTATACGCTAAAAACTTCACCGGGGACCCAGTATGGCTACCAGGACAGATTATCCAAATTACAGGCCCCAAATCCTACCGATTAAAATTAGACGATGGCAGGGAATGGAAGCGGCACATAGACCAGCTTTGATCTCAAATTATAGAAAGAACCACAGACTTACAAACATTCACCGAAAAAACCGGCGAATTGCAAACCAAGGTGGGGGGGGAAAGGCGAGAAATAAATAAAGAACTGTTTAAAACCAAACCCAATGAAACATACGAACAAAAAGAGCAAATAAAAGACTCACTGTTTGGAGAGACTTGCGTGAAGAGCCCATCGGAAGGGGCCAGCCAAGCCAGCTCGACTTGCCCAGAGGAAACGGGAGGGAGCAGCAAAACCGTCAGCCGAAGAAACTCAGGCGGCGGTAAAATGGCTGACTCACCCTTCCAGACGGTTCCAGGGAGAAGGACGGACGACACAGCAGCCCCATCCGAACCGGTCGAAGTCTGCACTAAGAATGAACCGCGCAAGTCAAGTCGAGTCCGGAAAAGCCCCGCCTACCTGCGAGACTACGTCACCACGTAAGACTGAACTAAGGAGGGAGGGGTGTTCTATATGTAAAGTGGGTGACTCCAAAGCTACAAACCTGATTGGTCAATAAAATGAACATTGGATTGGTTCACTAGGAACCAATCCAAAGAGCTGCTAAAAGGCGGCAAATCTAAACAACTGCCATTGGCTGCAAGCAGGCAAGCCAGCCTGTATAAAAGGCTGGCCTCAGCTTCAGCCAAGTGTTCCTATTTTACTAACTAGTTAAGAATAAAGTATTTGTTGTTGGAACCCGGTCTACCTCGTGTGTTTTCCGAACAAAACAAAAGTTATTTGAGAAGGAATTGCTTTATCAGAAGGGCAATTCTATGCAAGTTCTGAGAAGCAATAGAATTTAATATTGAACACTTTTTTGAGCTACAAGAGATTCTTGCCTCCTACTGGTTTATTGTAAATTTACATAAGATACTTTGTCATCAAGATGAGTTGATATTGATGAACAGGTCTTGTCTCTTGATTCTTTGAATAGTTTCATCTAGGTAGCCGGTCTTCATAACAAAGGCAACCTATTGAAAACAACTCCAGTTTTAAGTTTTGCAGTAATTTCTGCTGTTTAACCTCTCTCCCAAACTTCCTATGCAAAAGTTTGAAAAGCATTTGCTAATTGGTGAAAAAAAAAAGTCATGACAAAGACAGTGACAAAAGGCAATGAGGCAGGTTAAAGACTTGTCAAGCAACTTTATCCAACTCTTGCTGTAAGAGACAACTTGGAAAATAATGAACCATTATTTTAGCCATTGTTAATATTTGAAAAATAACCTCATCAGCTTATGCATCTTCGGAAGGAGGATTGTAGCACTGAGGTTATACACTCCAGTAGAAAATTCAATAAAGCAAAATGAAGCAAATTTCAGTCAGGCATATTGGAAAAAATAGGTTTATTAAAGACATTCCTCCCTTTCAAAGATTCCTTTAAAAATCAATATGAGATAATGGTTTAGTTTTATAATTCACTTGTATGAAAATTATATTTTCACCCAGAATCTAGTTCAATAAATGCAGATTATAAACTGTTTCTGTGCATAACCTGTATTACTCTGTGGAGGAATCAACATGCAGAATGAGTCAAAACAGGATTTTCCCCAACATGTCACCCTGCCATTCAGCCAGTTAAGAGAGAGGGGGGGGAGAGAGATAGAGAGGGAGGGAGGGAGGGAGAGGGAGAGGGAGAGGGAGAGGGAGAGGGAGAGGGAGAGAGAGAGAGAGAGAGAGAGAGAGAGAGAGAGAGAGAGAAGGAAGCTGCATAGAATGGAATTTGGGGAGAGATACAAGTTCCCTTTCCATAGAAAGGACATCCCATTTGCCAAAAGATGTTGGCAAAAGAATGCTTTTCCACTTGACAATCCTATCCAAAGAATACTAAAGTGGGAAGGTATTCTTTCATTATCTATGCAAGAAAAGAAAGTTAATTTATGCATGGAAAAGAATGTCTTTATTTTCCATACATCAAATGCTCCATGTCCAAAACTTTTTACCATTGCAGAAAAGATACAGGAGATATTTTCTGGATTATTTTCTCTAGGCTTGTCTATATTCCATAGGTTATCAGATCTTCTTAATAGCCTTAGACAAAAAGAAAAAGGAAGAAAAAGGAAGGAAGGAAGGAAGGAAGGAGGGAGGGAAAGAAGGAAGGAAAGAGAGAGAGAGAGCCTCAAATATCAAAGACATCCTGGCTGAAAATAAATCTCACATCTATATTCTCTTGTGATAGAGGATCAAGATAAAAAAGGAATGTACCAAATAAAAGACTTTAAAACTTTGAAATATATGCTTCTTCTATTTATCCAACAACAAATTATATAACTAGATAACTTAGTTGTCTTTTAAAACCAATTAGCATTTATTTATTATATTTATTAGACCACCTAATTAAAAAACAATCTCCAAATAATTTGTCTATTGTGTAAGTAGGTCATAGAGATCTTTCTACTCATTTATACCAAGGTAATGTCTGTTTAACCAATTTTCTAATTGCATATGCTGAAATAAAGGAATGGTCTTCCTTTCATATGTCTATCTTGGAATGCCAGGGAATGATCTTTCAAAATAGTTATGAGTAAGTATAGGTTTTTCTTCAATTTTCCAGCCTGTTTTGAAAAGAGGAATATGCTATAATAAAATACAAAAATACTTTGTTTAACATTGTCTAACAATGCAAAGGTGCATATAACTTAATACATCAGCCACATATTTCATAGTTTCCAGTAGCTCCTTATGATTCCACCAGCAATCTTTCTCCTCTGGAGTAACAATGTAGAGATGATCATGACTGTTTCACTATTAAATGTAATAGGGAGTATAAGTATTATTTCTTAACAGAACCAGCAGAGTTAAAAGAAGGCTAAATTACACAGGGAAATGTTCCCTTGTGGCTAGTTGATTCTGAAATTTAACATTTGTGCTTAACAAGACCTCTTACACAGCATTGGCTTAAGAGGTAACCATAAAGAAATATTGCTTGTACACATATTATGTTTAAACCCTCAAAAATGTGCTTTAGAGTAGACAAAAGTGTGAACAAAATGGGATTTGTCTGCAATTTCTTTTTCAATACCAAATGTATCTTTTTTAGGATTGTAGAACTATTGCAGCAGTGCAGATCCCTCAGTTCAAAGATTGAGCTGTGCACTAGGATACTTTTGGGACAAGCCAAGCTATACAATATTAAGATGAAAACTGGCTGCTGGTAAATAATATTTAAAAATGGCACATTTTATAGTGGTGGCCGATGGAGAGCAAGCAGTCTGAAAAGGTGTATATGCTTCAGAAAATAATATAAATAAAATAGCCAGTTTTAGAATGGGTTCAACAGATCACAAAGAAAAATGATAGCTGTGAAAAATGTTAATGCCAATGCTTGTTTTAGCATTCCTATGCAAATAATAGGGCTAGGATTAATTTAGGGTTAGGATTAGCATAAGGGAATAAAATTGTTTGATTGTGAATGAAAACTTTGTTACAGTAGATACGTCAGAAATCCAATAGCATGAATCATTTCTGGATAGAAACATTTTAGAAAAGGTAAGGCAATTGGGAAGATGTGTTATTTATATGAAAAACAGAATACAAAATTGAATACATTCCTCCCAGAATCTCTATGGATGCCAGCACCAGTCTGAATAACTAAATTTGATTTATGATATTACCCAGACTCTATTACTCCAATAAACAGACCAATCATAAATCAATACACTTACTTTGATGCTTTATTATAAAATCATAAATCAGTTCTCACATTTATATCAGAGTTGCAAGGGGTCACACAATAGTAGGAAATAGTATTCAGAAAGTTGCAGTACTCAATTTTCCAGCAAGCTCTCCACAGTCAGGTTCAAGGGGGGAGATGGCTAAGCAGCTGTCAAGGTCCAATCCAGAAATCAATGAATTTGTAAAACATGTCATTCCAATGTAAGACAGTTACCAAAGCTTTGTTCTAGCAGTGAATTAGCCTTTGGAGGCAGCCATAAATAGTCAAGTACTTTGCATCTCCCATATCAAGTAGTTGAAGTTAAACAGTTTTTACTTTGCTAGAATTCAGAATTCAGTTTTGCAGAGCTTCAGTTTTCATGAGACAGCTTCTCCTCTCCAAATCTTTATTTATTTATTTATTTTATTTGTCAATTGCTTACAAGATAATACGTATAAGTATAAACATGAGTAAGAATACAGGAAGTAGGTACGAATAAATGGGGACAATAGGACAGGGACAGGAGGCATGATGGTACACTTATTCATGCCTCTTACAGACCTCTTAGGAATGGGATGAGGTCAATAGTAGATAGTTTGAGGTTAAAGGACTGGGGGTTTGAGGATGTAACAACAGAGTCAGGTAGTGCATTCCAGGCATTGACCACTCTGTTGCTGAAATTGTACTTCCTGCAATCAAGTTTGGAGTGGTTAACATTGAGTTTGTATCTGTTGTGTGCTCTTGTATTGTTGTAGTTGAAGCTGAAGTAGTCATTGACTGGTAGGACATTGTAGCAGATAATTTTGTGTATTAAGCTTAAATCCAACCGTAGGTGGCATAGTTCAACATTCAAGGCCAAAATTTCAAGTCTGGTGATATAGGGTATTCTGTTGGGAGCAGAGGAGTGTAGTACTCTTCTCATGAAATACTTCTGGACTTGCTCAATTGTATTAATGTCTGATATACAGTGTGGATTCCAGATAGATGAGCTGTATTTGAGTGTTGGTCGAGCAAAGGTTTTGTATTTAGCAATTCAATATTTCCAAAGGAGAAGCTTCGTAAGATTAGATTTACAACTCTTAATGCCTTTTTGGCAATGCTATTACAGTGAGCTCTGGCACTTAGGTCATTAGATATGAGTACTCTGAGGTCCTTGACAGAGTGAGGGTCATCAATGAGGTCATATCCACCTAGTTTGTATTTGGTGTAATGATTTTTTTACCAATGTGTAGGACAGAGCATTTGTTGGTCAAGATTTGGAGTTGCCAATTGTTTCACCATTCAGACACATAATCAAGATCACTTTGAAGAACAGTAGCATTGTCAGTGAAGTTGAATAGTTTTATATCATCCGCGAAGAGGACACAGTTGCTTATAAGGTGATCACAAAGGTAATTTATATAGAGTATAAAGAGTGTGGTTTCTAGAACATTGCCTTGGGAAACACCGCTGTTAACTGGAGCAGGGTTTGAAATAGTGCTCCCTATTTTTACTATTTCTTGCCTGTTTGACAGGAATGCAGTAATCCATGTGTAAAGGGATCCAAAAATGCCATAAGAGTTTAGTTTTAACAGTAGTTTGTCATGTACCACTGAATCAAAGGCTTTGCAGAAGTCTATGTAAATTGCATTTATTGCTTTACTGAGTAGAATAGTACCTTTTTTTTTTGCAGTGTAGGAGTTTTAGGTTGTAGGACAATTTTTCCTGAAAAAAATTGTTTAGATTTTTTGTAAGTTAAGGATTCTTCCTATGTAGACAGTATTCTCTGTATCAACAATGGTAGTAGCCAGCATTTTGGGGGGGTTGGGTGGGGTTCGTGCAAGCACAGGGATTTGTGGTTTATCAGCTAAGCACTCTAGAAAACAATGACATAACTACCTGGCTCTGCTGGCGTTTCATAAGGCCTTGAAAACTTAGTTATGTGCCTGAGCCTGGAAACTTGGGTGTGTGACAGAAAAGGTATATAGTTGTTTCATGGTACTTGTCTACTGTTTGTTTTATTCTTGATATTATGTGTTTTATCTATTTTACTGTATCTTGTCAAGAGACACTTATGTAAGATGGGCAGCTGTATAAGAAAAGTGAATGAATTCATGAGTGAGTGAGTGACTTAGTGGATGAATGGATAGATGGATTAATTGGTTTCAGCCATGTCCAAAAAGTTTTAAAGGTTAAGAAATCTTCCAATGAGAATGGAAAATTTGCCCTAATGAAAAGAATTAAAAGAAGCATATACTCTGAAAGAAAATATCCAAAGGAATATAAGGAATTCAGAATAAGAATATCAAGAATCTATGAAGACAGAAAATTTAGGAAATCAGAGGAAACAGTAAGATAATAAGAAGTTATTGTTATCGGCAAAGTAAAGATGTAAAAACTGTGCTTCATACTAATACAAAGATTGCAGAAAAATGCATTGATTTCTCCAATAGAATGTAGAGAACAGAAAACTCAAACCTTTGAATTTCTCAATCAGGAAATCAGAACAACTAATGTAAACTGACAAAACAAGAAAAGATAATTTAGGACTGCTTGAAAGACTACCCACTAGCAAATTCTACAGAATATACATATTTGTCCCAAAAGTAGGCTAAGTGTTAAAGTAACAGAACAGAAGAAATACCACCAATTGCAAAAAAAAAAGAAATTCTAAGCAGACCTTAGAAATTATAAGCTAATCGTCTTAATATTGGTTCTGGGCCAAATTAAAAAATAGTAATCAAAGAAAACAATAACAAAGTAAGTCTTGTATACACAGATCAGTATCAATTCTGTTAAAAACTGAGTAATGGAACTGTTAAGAAATACAAAGAACAGGAATGCAGCTAGTCCTCAACTTACAACACAGATAAGGCCCAGTCGCACTGCACTTACGGATGCAAAGAGGATATAAAACATTAAAAAAAGCTTGCCATCCATTGTGTACTCACTGCAAACATGTTTCATATGCTCTATCCATTGAGCATCTGTCCACTGCGATTTCATCTGCGCAAAAAGGTTTGAGCAGCACACAACTTTTTGAACAGATGAACTTTCCGCCGCGTACAATGTAAATCCGCAACATATACGAGCAACAAACATTCTATGTCCGTTATCATCCGTTAAACGTCCGCTGTATCCTCTCTGCATCCTTTGGCCATCCCCTCAACTCACACCCACTGCAGTTGAAAACGGAAAGAGGGAGGAAACAAAAGGTACATGGAACATCTACATAGTGTTAGCAGCACGGAAATAGAAAGGATGTAAGTGTATGCATCTCGTATACAAAGTATTAAAAATGGACAAAACGTTTGTATCTGGGATGTATCTCAGATATTTAGGATGTCTGGAGTATGTCTAGAGTATGTAGAAGGACATCTAGAGGACAACCAATATTTTCTATAAAAAGGGGAAGAAAATAATCTGGATCTCAGTATGAGTACAGCAGCCGTGGTGTACAAACCTCATCACCCTTGGTCTTGGGCTTCAACATCATCAATTGTTCTCCATCATGGATGATGACACAGTCCGTATTATACCTGTGCTCATTCATCACCAGAACCAAAACCTGTTCAGATTGTATCAAGTTTTACACAGAAGGAGAAGAAGGAGATGTCCAAAAGCTGTGTGGGTCCGAGGATGGATCGTGAGAAGAATGGAGTTTGGACTGTATCACCAGTTGATGGTGGAGCTGAGGAATGAAGACCCTCGTGCATTCCATCATTTCATAGGATGCCACCAGCCATGTTTGACGAAGTTGTAGAGCGTCTGAGACCCTTATTCCCTTAGACAATTCAACAGTTTTCTTAAGCATTTTAAAATTTAAATGCCCTAGCCTTCTATGTAACAAGTGAATACATTCATCATGAGGTTTCTGGTTTTCATAAATTGTGTTAGCCACCTTTAAACCATCATCATTTAACACATATAATCCATCTCTTAAAGATGCAGTAATTATCTTATCATCTTTTGTAATTAAGCAGTTATCTCCCCTAAATGTAACTACATATCCTAGTTTAACCAAAATTCTAACTGAAATTAAATTAAACTTAAGTTGTGGTACATATAACATTTTTACATTCTCTTTTATAAAAGAACAATATGCTATACCTTCACCTTCAGCTTTCAGTTTCCAGCCATTGGCTAACGATATCTGCTGTTTACTCTGGGACATTCTGTATTAAGATTACTACTATTTAACTTGTTAAGAAATGTTTCTGATTTGGAGATATAATCAGATGGATAACATTGTTCACCCTAACTGTTTTAGGTGAAATAATAACTATGAATCATAGTTAGTGTATGCAGCTTTAACTGGGAAATAGCAATTGTGGGAGTGGTTATGAAAACCATATAAAAGTAGCAAGGCTACAGCTTGCTCTCTCTCTCTCTGGCTTTGATGATCCCTGATTACTGCTTGGAAGCAAGACTGCATTGCTCGAACGGGAGAGACAACAACGGACTGATTTATGTGAACTGACAATAGGATATTCTACATGGACTTTGCTAACTGAATATCCCTGAATGGACTGACTACATGGTAAATGAATATTGGACTGTTTTTGACTATGCTATAAACTTATACTGGAATAAAATATATTCTTGATAGCACAAGCGTATCTGTTATTTTTACTGTATGTTATTAAACATACAAGCTTAGCTCACTCATTTATCTGTGTGCCTATCTGACTAACGCTGCACATTCTGTTTAGCTTGTCTACCTAACCCTGGTTGGGGAACCCAGGCTTAACAGAGGTTATATACTATTACACCTTATTAGACAAGAAGATCCTTTATTGAATTTTTATTTTTACATCTCTGCTAGATGTAAAAATATTCACTTAGATAAAAAAAAGTTCTACACTGAGTACATAGTAGAGATATACAGTTTTCACAGCAAACAACAGTATTTCATATGGGCATCCTCATTTAGTGATGGTTGCTAGTAAAAACACCCATCCATCAGACTCTTTAATAGTCATGCTATCAATCAAATTGCCAATGCTTCATTGTAAGTATCGGAACTAATTTGCTAATTACCAATTCATTCAGTCGGTGAATCAAAATCAAGTGATGAGACAAAATCTAAAATAACAGGAGATCCCTATACCATTCCTAAATCAATATCCTGCATTTATTGCTATAATAATTTCAGCACTGGCATCCCTCAGACAAATACAATTCTTTCTTTTTTCCATAATAAAAATACATTCCCGTAAGTAAATTACTTCCTCAGCAACCAAACACATGTAGACTAATAATAAGGGAAGTTTAAAATGGGAACCTCCCATTCAGATTTCAGCAATGGACAACTCAATTAACTTTATGACATGCTAGGGGATCCAATCAAGGAACTGGCTGCCAAATGTGAAATCCATTGCTTCCAACACAGTAAGCATTTGGTATAAAATTATCTGTTGAGTTTCAGCTGTTAGGTCTTATTGTGAGATGGAATGGAAGAAGCTTAATTCCTTAATTCAAAAGGGACTATAAAATTAATTACAGGAGAAATTCACCAGAGTTTCATTGGATAGATGGGTGGCTTTATGAATCTGATTAATAAATGAATAGAATAAATAAAAATAAATTGAATCATCAAGTGAACTTGGAAACTATATTCAACATAAAACCAGACATGCTAAGCAATGGAAAATTTGAGGCATTGTGTGGCAGACTACTTGGGTGGTGAAGACAGACACTACTATTTTATTATTTTCCTATCCCTTCTCCTCCTTATCTAGCAAAATGAGTAGTGCATTTAAGCTAGTCATTCAAAAGCATTGCATTGACACATGTGCCATTTGATTATCACCAGTTTCCAATAACTCAGATGTTAGAGCAACAAGAAATTGAGGACCCAGAAGTAACTTTGATATTGTAAAGGAAGGAAGAGATAACAAGGATCCATTAATAGATGAAAGAGAGAATAAATGAAATATCGGCTTCCATTTTGGGAAAAAATAATCTTAAGAATAAGATTCAGAGCAATACTGCCTTGATTCTCCATGATATAAGAAAACACCAAGGGAGCCTTGGAAAGCTTTCAAGATTCAGTAATAACTATATGGTGACTGATTCCTGACTTGACTTACTTTGGAGGGCTGACAAACACTTACAGATTCTTGTTATCCTGAAGACCCAGACTTTCCTTGAAATACAACTACAAGCCATATTACTTTCTGATGTCACAAGCAACTTCACTAAAACTTCTGTCACAAACAAACATACTCTGCCTGGTCAGACTGTTTGGCATTGTATTATTGCTGACACTGTTAATGGCTGGTTCTCACATTCAAGATACATTCCTGTAAGTTTACATTAAGAGAATCCAGGAAGTCCAAAGCCTTCTTCTCCCTTACACCGTTTCCCTAGCCGCATCTTGTTGCCCTATCTCCGAAGGTCATTCCCACATACCATTACAACAGTGGTGGTATTCAAATGATTTAACAACTGGTTTGCCCAGGGTCAGGTTGGCTATTGTGGGAGGCATGGCCCATTAACATCTTCTAACTCTGCCATACATTTGGGATGAGCCTCTCACAATGGCCAACCTGATCTTGGGCAAACCAGTTGTTAAATTATTCCCTCCCCTCACTATCTAAATGGATCTGGGCATTGTGCTGCTATGGAGAAATGGAAATTGGAATGGCCAGCACAAGAGGAGGAGGAGGAGCAGGGAGAAGAAAGAGGGAAAACAGCCTTCTCCTTCCATCATGCTGGCTGTTCTATTTCCCATTTGTTCACTGCAGTGCAGAGCTGTGTCACAGAGCTTGCCCCACCCACCACCATCCAGATACCCTTCAGAAGATTATTTTTTGAAAGAATTGATTGATTCAACTTTGTTTTTAGTCCCACAAACTTTTGTTTTCCTTCACATGACAGCAAGAAATGTGACAGAGCTGGAAATCAGGTAGTCAAACAAATGTTTGGAGGAAGTGAGAGCATCTGGTACCAAGTACTGAAATGTGTCAAACCAGTTCACAGAACTCAACAAAAAATTAGGCTTCGGTTCTATTGAACTGGTGTGAACCGTCTGAATCTCACCACTGCATTACAATATAAGATTCATAACCTACAAGTTCTCATATCCGCCACAACATTCCCCAACAAGTGACAACTATTTATGTTGAGTTGACTCATTTTATTTGTTTGCTAAGTGTTTTCATTGATATGCCAAATTATAAATAAACTCTGAGCAGTTAAGACAGCTTAAAAACCCCAGTGCAATAAGCAATAGCAGCAATAACTGGAGGTATAAAGTAAAAGGCATAGAACAAAACTAGAGGCAGACAATAAATTATATAAGACTTTGCAGGCTCAGCTAATAACCCACTTGCTATGCTACTCAATTCTATGATTCCATAATCAATATTAATATTGGAGCCCAGATTTTTACAAGACATTTCTACCCAAAGTTCAATGAAAACTTTCTGAATGATTTTATCTGTTCCTTCTCTTCCCCTATCTTTCATTATTAACAAGAAGGATGCGTAGTTCAAGATTAGTACTTCCTGGATTCTGTAACCATTAGGAGCCACTATCCTCTTCCAATCATTTCTGGAAAAGAAACCATTCTCGTTTTTGGAAAGGTTACACAAAAACATTTTGTGTTTGAGTATGAATGTCCACTTTCAGAATTAGTCTTCTTAATTTCTTTTCATCGCTTTTTCTTACTTGGGATTATCTTAGGAAATCTTCCAAATGTGTCCTATTTTGACAATTATTTATTATCTAGAATAAAGATACCTCGTATAATTCTTATATTGGAAATCCAAAATAGCAAAGAAATAAACAATTCTATAGACCAAGCTACACTTAGTTTAAAATACATATGAGATAAAGTATTTTAAAAGAAACAGAAACATCTGTAGCATTGACTTTTTCTCACTCTTCTATCTGAAAGAGTCCACTTTAACATTTTTTCTGAATATTCTGTCTTATTTGTTTATAGTGCCTAGTAATTCTCTATAGTAAAACATAGTTTTGGAAGAAGCTATCAGTATGATCTGCCCCATATAACACTAGAAGAATCCAGATGTTATAGGAGAAAGAAGTTGTCTACTGATGAGTTCCACCTCTGAAAAACTTACTCTTCTGTGGAGAAATCCATTGAAATAGTCATTCTGGTGTCCCTTCATGAAAACAATCAAGAATTCATGTGTACTACAATAGAAATCTAAATATTAATATGAGATAAACAATATCTGAACTTTTACAGAATAAAGGACACTACCATACTTAGTACTGTTCTCCTTGACTTTCCTTTTTATTTTTTCTGATTATTCAATTTTGTATTCTGTTTATTATAGCACTATTCAAATCCTAAATGGTTATGATGGCAATTTCACATTCCCTCAGAGGTTGATCTTTCTGGTTGGCCGAGAGTGAAGGGCAAGCTGTTTTTAATTCAGGCATTTTTAAGTCATGGTGTTATAAAGCTTTCTCAAAACAAGAAAACTACAGCAGTTTTAAACCATATGACTACCAGTCTGAGCTGGAATATAAGATCTTGAATATATAACTTAAATCTCACTGAATAGAATAGGTTCCTATTCTATTAAATGAAAAGTTATATTATAGCAATTATATAAACTGTTTTCATATTATTGTAAATTATGTGTTTCTTAGATTTGCTGCTTAACATTTTCCAAAGGAGATCAAAGGAATCACTCCTCATTTTAACCAACCTGCTTATAAGTAGATTGGACAGAGATACAGTAATTGTATGAGCTCATAATTGGCTGGGGCTTGGGTTGTCATCCACGATTTTAATTGTATACCACACAGGTATTATTGGCTCAAGTATGTTCCTTCTTGGATTATTTCATTTGTGATTTTTAATGGTGGCTTCCAACTCATATTTCCTTTAATAAAATGGCATTTCTCCCCTTTCCCATTGTATTTTTCTTTTGAGGAGAAGAAAGGCTTAATGGGAAAGAAGGAATTCCTTTGGTAAATGAAACTGGTCACAGGCAATTTGGAATGCAATATTTGAATGTCAGTCTTCCGAACATGCAGATTTAGAGAATATCCTTAATCTACTCCCTATTCTCGGCCTGCCAACTTTGAAAAGTTATGGACAAACTTATTCTGAAAAAAGCTTATTGAAAATGAAATATATTTTGGACTTGCTAGTCAAGTCCAAATTGGACTTGCTAGTCAAATTTCACTAATTTCACTAATTGCTTGTCAAATTTCACTAATTTTTATCAGCCTAAAATGGTTGCACATAAAACATTCATAAATATAGTTGCTAAAGCTATATTTGTGGATTAATGGGAAGTTGAAAATACCTAAATATCAACTTTCCCTTGTCTTTCATGTGTGCTTGTTTGAGTTGTTCCTGATTTTCTTTGTTTAGTAATGTCTTTTTTTTAAAAAAAGAAACTTATTTTACTGATTAAAGTAGCAAAAAAAATCACATTATATCTTAATTAATTAAAAATAAAATTAAAGTTTCAAATAGTGATATAGCTGCATATTAATGTGTAGATTAATGTGTGCTTTATAATTATCGGCTGTTCATCTTAGTCTTTGGGATTTTTTTTTAATACTGTGCATGAGAGTACCATCATGGACATAATTGGTTGCCTCTTATTAGATTCTCATTCTTTATTTCTATATCCCTAAAGAAAGAGGAAAATTGCAGCAACTACCATCACTCCTTTGCTCTTTCAGCAAGCAAGTATGAACTAGTAGAGCTTTGAATTAAGTTGACAGATGTAGATTGGAAACTTGCCCAAAATATTCCAATTAAGAAAAATGTTCTGGCAAACAGGACTAAAAAAAATGAAGTCAAGATTTAATCTGGATTAAAGAAAATCAACCAAAAGGAAAGAAAGCACTTCCATTTCTTTTTTCAACAAGGAAAAACTTCATGCATGTGTCTATATTGGTAATCAAAGCTCAGTTAGGAAATTCAAAAGCAGACACTTTCATCAGCTGTGTGATATCACACACAGAATATATTAGTTGACACAGATTTTATCGTACTTCTTTCACTCAACACCAGAACCTTTTTTTGTCTTTTTTTTTTTTTTGGTCCCTGAAGAATGAGATACATTGAAAGTGTGTGAGATACATAAAAGCAACAGGATCTTGAGTATTGATACATGTTAATTCTTAACGCATTTAATGCCATTCATTCAGATCTGCAAGTGATACTTTTCATTTATAAATGAAACTAACAGCTGTGGGATAGGGCACTGATCAGGATTAGCAAAGTAGCAGATGGGGAAGAATGTTACTTAGTTGTCCCCTCTAAAGTGCATTCCCATTCAGTGAAAATGAAACCACTGTAGGTTGGAAAAATTAAAATAATGCTTCTTGAATGTCATAGTCCTAATCCCAGTTTTTCCCCCTTCCTTTCTGTAGCTGTTCTATTTTTCAGAATCAGACAAGTTAATTGCAATTATGCAATTAATTGCAATTATGCCATTGGAAAATGCCTGACCTCAATATTATTAATGCAATGATGTTTGGTCTTTCATGTTAATAAATCTGGCAAATTTACATATTTACATCCACCTGAAAGCTTAGTCATACAACTGTATTTCTACATATGAAGCAATTATTGACTGGTAATTGCTTCATGTGCAGTGCTGAACAAGATGTGGAAAATTCATTTCCATTCCATTGAATGTTGCCAACTAAAGAGACCTAGGCAGCTTTCCTTTTCCATGACAGGCCCTGCCCTGTGAAACATGCCTCTCTCTGGCACAGGGGTGTCAAACTCATGTCGTTACAATGGTGTCATGTGACATATTGGGACTTTTCCCCCCTTTACTAAACCAGGCATGGGCATGGCTAGCATGCGATGCATCTGGCCCATGGACCGGGAGTTGACAGCCCTGCTCTGGTAGATGCACCTCTTAAACTTACAAAAGTCTGTAAAAAGTCTCTTTCCCCCAAGCAAAAGGATAGGATAGAGCATGTAGTGCACGGCATTAAAGGAAATTTGGTTGTGGTGCCAGGTTATTTTATTTCATTGTTATTTTGCTTTATATTTTTATGATGCTTGGCTTTAAATAACTATTGATAGCAACCCAAATTTGTAGCTCTACAATTAGTGGCTACACCAACCTTATAAATAAATCTGGTCACTTTTGCCTTGAATAGGAATGCTTGTAATTTAGTAAAATGTCACATATTGAGTTTGGTTTTTGTCTCAGAGCAGATGTATTGTAAAATTTGACCCTTTTTGTGGTTGAATTGTTACCTGATAGCTCTGGAACATTCAAGTATTGCTCCTCGTTGCCAAGAAGCAAGTTCTATTATTTATGCTTAATGCATCTACTTTGTTTCCTGGGGGTTCTTGAAAGTTGTTGAATCTCAGGTGGGCTGTTTGTTTCCTAAAAAGAAGGAATGATGGAATATTGCATTAGATTGCTACTTCTTTATGCTAATCTGATGAGTTCCTGGATTTCCAAAGAGTTCTGGGCTGGAAAGCCTTTGAAGATTAAGAGAAAGACTAACAAACATGAGTATGGACTCATTCACATATTGATGATAAAGCACTATAACTCAGTAACTGTGATGTCTCCTGTGGACAGTGGATCATCCATGTCTTTCTCAGAGGCCTTCATGGAGAATGAGAGCATTCCTGGCATGTCCAGTATTGTTGACCCTGATCTGCTGGTAGAACTTCAGCTGGAGAGAGCTTTTAATGAGGAAGAGGGTGAGGAGCTGCCAGCTCCTTGGTGCCAGCTCCTTGGTGGATGCCAGAGTGCACAGGGTAGAGAAGTGGAGATCTGCCAGATTGATGGGGCAAAGGTCCCACTCCTCTTAATGGGCTTCACCGGGAAGGGCTATTTAGCATGGCAGGCAGAGGGAAGCATTGCTGGAAGCAATATGTGTGGGTTATGGACAGATGGTTGTTTGTGTTTCTGACACTCTACAGCTTATATACTTAATTCAGTTGCAGAGAGTGTTTCTGTTTGCAGCAGCCGGTTATCTGTTGGACTAATTATCTGTTATCTGTTGGACTAATTGCCCATTGCCTGTCATGGCTGGAGCTTGTTCATGGCTGGCTTTGCTGAAAATGGCCCCCTTAACAATTCCCATGACTTCTCCTTGCAAGCCCTGAAACCGGACCACCAGACTTATTGACAAACCTCAGTGGTGGCCCTGGACCTCAGATGGGATTTTGGCTGTTTATTTTAAGAAACTACCCAGGCAAAACCTTTATTTCTAAGACTGTTTTTAGTTTGGCTCTAAGTTTGTTTTGCTTTTGGTTATCTACTTGGTTGTCAGCCAATTACTGTACTAACTTTACAGCTGGAAGTTAATTGAAAACCTGAAATAGAACTGTTGGGGTAACAGTCTGAATAAAGCCTTCTACACAAACCCTGATGTGTGGGTGAGTGGGGGCAGCACAGTAACTAAAAAAAAATCTGTAATATTCCCATTAATCAGTGTCTTTTAAAAGGGTCTTAAAATATTATAGGAATTATGCTAAGTTGGAAATGCTTCAGTTGATTAAATGAGATAAATGTATTATCATTTATTCCTATCCTGTTTCTTATCCTCATTTGTTTCTTATCCTCTCATTTGTTTCTTATCCTCTCATTTTCACTGTTCTAGGCTCGGAATTGAGTTTGCTTTATCTACACTGAAATAAGAATACTCTATATCAAAAAAAAGAGCAGGTGAGTGGTCAGCCTAAAAAATATTTTTTAAAACTTAACTTTACTATTAAAACTTAATTTTAAACAACCCTCCAAATTAAAATAGATGCTTGCTGATTTCCAAGAAAGATACTGGCAGTGGGTATCTTTGGGTAGCTAAGGGTATCAAGCTGGGAATTTCATGCTTACTGTGCCAAGAAATTTTCTAAAACTGAATGTCAGGGAATTGAGAGCTAACAGTTTCTTTCTTCCAACCAAATAATATACAGAAACTGTGGTATCTTCTAGAAATTCCACAGCTTTCAGACTCAATTCAATGTAATCTGATTCATTGTGCCTTAGTGTGTTGTATGAATGCAACAAATTTAGTAAACAAATCTCTATTTTTCTTATATTCTACAGGAAATTCTTTATCTGCATTGATAATTTATACTGAACATTATTTAAAATACATGAAACACAGTCAGTTGCTGGACTTGGAAATCTATGGTAAAGTTAATGAAATTTCCAATGACTCCATCCCATTCCTGTTTATTCGGAACTTGCTCCCAACTAAGTATGCATAAGCATGAAGCCTGACATAGCTTCATTTTCAAAAAAAATTGTTTGTATTCAAGATCTTTAAAAAACCACTATGCATGAATATGGATTAACAACAGATTTCTCATATTTTATGTTTCTCAAATGCAAGTCTTTATTGTAGATTCATAACATGAAGAGCCAATCAGTTTAGCCTTTGTTTACTTCTCTTTTAACAGATTGTTACCTATTTTATGTTTTCTTAAATTATGGTGATATATTTTCAAATAAGACATAAATTACAGCTTTTGTTATCTAATTGAGTTTTAATAATAGGGTAGCTGTACAATCAGCTTTATACTGAATATATTCCATTTGACAATATGAAAAAAATGCTCAGTCCATATTTTTAAATAATCATGAAATGCTTTAGACTGATTAAATAATGGACTCCATTATCACTGCAAGTTTGAGACTTCAAGACTCAAGCTTGCAACTGCAAGACTGGATGGAGCCCATTATCCAATCAGTCTAAATCATTTTGTGATTATTTATGAACATGAACTGATGCATGTTTAAGTTTACAAGAATCTTGTGAATTTAAAATACTTTATAGGAAAAAACAGTAGAAATCCACAATGAGATATTAATACTTTCAGCAGGTATAAAAGTACCTATTCCAAACAAACTGCAGGACTCCTATAGTTTCCAGCATGTCAGGCAGCAAAAAATTATATTGATAAATAAATAAATAATACAAATTAAGTGATACTTTAGGGAAACATTTTGTCCAGCATCAGCTTAAAAATTTCTGGATAAGCACTGAATTGTGGGACTTGGAGTCAATTTTTTTCTTTGGTTATTTCACAAGCCATAAAAAGGTTACCTTAGTGTGTACCTCATGTCCTATGGATACTATTAAAGGCCCAGTCCCACTGGCCGACGGACGCAAAACGTATGCATAAAGGACACAGCGGACGAGCAAAATTTCGGGGGTGGCTCCATCTGTTGTCATCCGCTCCAAAAAGTGGTGAAAATTTGCATAAACAGAATGGAAAAGAATGGACGTGGGTAGTATGTAGCGGGGATGTTAAACGGATGTTCATAGGAAGCCTAGCAGATGAAAATGGATGGAAGAGAATGACACTTCCAAAGGGGTTCTGGGAGATAATTTCAAAGCGGACGCATAGCGGATGAAGCGGATGTATCACGTACGCCTAAAGGAAAGAAAGGGGATGCCGCGTGGATGTATATCAGATGCAAACCGTTCACTGAGCATCCTTTATATTTCCATGCTACTAACGCTATGTTTTGTGTACCTTTTGTTTCCTCCCTCTTTCCATTTTCAGCTGCAGTGGATGTGAGTTGCAAGGATGCCCAGAGGATGCAGAGAGGATACAGCAGATGTTTAACAGATGATAAACAGACATAGAATGTTTGTTGCTCGTATGTCACAGATTTACATCGTACTCGGCGGAAAGTTCATCCGTTCACAAAGTTTTGTGCAGCTCAAAACTTCTTGCGCGGATGAAATCTCAGTGGACGGATGCTCGACGGATGGAGCATATGAAACACGTATGCAATGAGGACACAATGGATGTATAGTGTTTTCCAACAGATGGCAAGCTTTTTTTAACATTTTACAACCTCTTTGCATCCGTAAGTGCAGTGGGACAGGGCCTTAACATCCTTAGAAATGTTGCATCATGAGATTGATGGAATGATGAAGAAACATGAAATGGCTCTTAAAGGAAGTGTAATGTTGTATAAAAGATATGAAGAAAAAGCATGCTTATGCCATGATAATTACAGGAGGATTTTAGCAAATCTGGTGTGAATTGATTTATTCCCAAATCTGGTGTGAAAGGATATATGTGTAAGTATCTTAACAACCTGTTAACAAATGAGAAGAAAAATAAGCAGTAGGATATTTAAGAATATGCACATTGAAAATTACCTTTAGTAAAATAGGGTGTATGCACCTTCAAAAGGCTGAATTTCAATCAAGTCAATTTATTATTAATAAGCCAGTTCTGCATTTGACAAGTAAGATGCCATTCTGAGTGACAGCACAGTATAGCAAGGCTAGTTCTCAATGTCTTATCCTGATTTCTTCTAATTTATAGTTTCTTTTTAGTAGATTAAGCAGACCTGTATTGTCGGGGGGGGGGCTGCCTGCATATACATTGAAGTTACCAAATGTTAGTAACTGGCATAGTCTCCTCATTTACTTATGGATGTTCTGGGTTCAGCTCAACTTACTCTATAATATAAATCTGCTCTGCAAGCTTAAAAAAACAATTGACTATTCTGATCATTAACCACCAAGCAAATTTTTCCTTTGCTTTTATATTAGTGTGGCTTGATAAGTTTATCTTTTATTACTTGATGCATTTTTATTGTTTTATTTCTGGGTTTCTTTTTTAAAAAATTAAAATGATATCTATATACTTAAGGAAACCCCTACACTCCATTATTTTAGTTAAACTTGGCTTAGTATATGGAATGATTTCTTGATAATAACTTTTATCTTCAAAATAACTTTTCCAGTCATTTCTCATATTCTTCTTCTATTGAGCCACTGGTAAGAAGTTGCATTACATTAATAACTATCCTGCAGTTTTTCAGTATTGTTGACAAATAATATCTTTTAGTCTAAACTATATTTTGGTATAAACAAAATCAATTATCTTATTAAGATTTAAAATATCTATTTTTGCACCAAAGAAATTACTCAGTAACAAAAGAGTAGGATAACTAAACTTATTTTATTATTGTGCCTATAAAGCCCTGCATTGATTTCTCTGAACTTTCTCCTACAGAGATGTCTGAAGAAGCAGTGATGGACTAAAGATAGCTTCACTTTTAGTGGAGCAAATGATTGTGTTGGAAAGTGGAACAAGTAAATAAATCATTTCCCTGAACTCCTCTCTGGATTAAATAGAGGGCTTGAGATTGACCAGAATGTTCCTTATAGATGTTCTCTGTAATGAGATCATTAAAAAATCAATATTCAGTGGGTTTTAGAGTTCTGGGGGCTGGGTGAGTGAGCTTTGGACTGAAGCCCTCCAAAGGACTCTGGATTCACCTACTTGCCCTCTTAATCACCTTTATTGGAAATGGTTTGTAAATTGTTTTTTTAATATTAAAAACTTCCAGAAGGATAAGTTTCATTACACAGGATGATTTTCTTTCAGTATGCAGAAAGAGAAGCTTCACATAATTTAAAATAAAAAATATTTTTATTTGAAAAAAGCAGCAAAAGGGTGGTATTGGTGCCCCCTAAACTTTAGCAACCGAGACCAACATTTAGTTAAAATTCAGCCCTGATTATAGAACAATGAATTTAAATTAAATAAATTAAATCCAAATTACTTTAATTGCTTGCCCTTCATGATGTTAATATTAGCATTGAAACATTTTCACTTCCTTATACATTTTTAAAAACCTCTTAGAGACTTTTGTTACCTTTAAATATTTATCTAATGCTGGTTTTATTTATTTAAACCTTATATATGATCTGTTTACTTTTTTCTTTTATTTACTTATGGTTGGGTTGTTTATGATGTATAATAGTTCTAGTTAAAGAATGTTGTTAAATGATAGAATGCAAATGATGTAAGTAAAATAAATGACTGTAGTCCTGCAGCCAATCAAGCTGTAGAATGTTGTGAAAATTGAAAGAAGTTACACATATTCTACCAAATTGCTGATAGTAATGGATGTAGTGCAGGTAATATGGAATTTGCTGGGAATGGATTAAAACATTAACAGGAATAATGAAACACAATATTGATCCAGAAATTGGTGAAACAGTTTTGTCCTTCCTTAAGGGCCTGTCACATTGGCCAACGGATGCAAAACATTTGTAAAAAGGACACAGCGGATGAGAATATGTTCCATCCGTTGTTATCCGCTCTCAAAAGTGCCGCAAATTTGCATAAGCAGAGCGGACACCAACGGAAAGGAACGGACGGGGGGAGGACATAGCCAGGATGTAAAATGGATGATCCACAGAAGTCTAGTGGATGGAAGCGGATGGAAGCAGATGGCACATCCGCAGGGCTTCCGGGGGAGCACAGCGAAGCAGACGCGCAGTGGAAAGAGCAGATACAGAGCGGATACCGAGCGGATGAAGCGGATGCAGAGCGGAAGCCTAGTGGATGCCTAGCGGATGCCTAGCGGATGCCTAGAGGATGCCTAGCGGATGCAAAGTGTTCACTACGCATGCGGGGAGGATGCATTGCGTCAGCCCCGCAGATATAAAAGGATGCAGCTCACAAGCAGGTCACCATTCAGAGGAAAGACCTGCTGCCAGACACAGCTCCAGCCAGCCAGCCAACAACCATGAGGAAGAAGAGGAAGCCTCTGCCATCTGCTGCCAGCCCTGGCAAGAAGGACAGGGCCAACATCCCACCCCCTGGCCCTGACTCTGCTTCTGCTGGGGCTTCTGCTGCTCGGGCTGACTCTTCTGGTGCTGGAGCTTCTGCTAGTGCTGCTCCTGGTGCTGGGGCTTCTGCTGGTGCTTACTCTGCTGGCGCTGCTCCTGGTCCTCCTAGTCTTGCTGGTCCTGCTGGTGCTCCTGGTGCTCCTGGTAATGCTGGTGCTGCTGGTGCTGCTGGTGCTCCTGATCCTGGCTGGTCCTGCTGGTGCTGCTAGTGCTTACTCTGCTTCTGCTGATCCTGGTCCTGCTGGTCCTGCTGGCGCTGCTGGTGCTTACTCTGCTGCTGCTGATCCTGTTGCTGCTGGTGCTGCTGGTGCTGCTGGTGCTGCTGGTGCTGCTTTTGCTGGTACTGTTGTTGTTGCTGCTGCTGGTGGTGGTGGTGTGGTGGAGCAGCCCCTACAACCTCGAAGCCCCTCTGATGAGGGCCCAGATGGCCCTGCCAGAGGGAGGAAGAGGCATATGCGAGAACGAGGAGAGAAGGCAATACTCCATCGAAGAGGAACATGAGGATGAGGTGCTGGAATGGCTGAGGGAGAACGAGTATCTTTGGCGGAAGGGACACAGGGTCTCTCGAGACACCAAAAGGAAGCAGGCTGCTTGGAGAGAGAAGGCAGAGAGCCTCGGCTACACTTCGGAGGGAGACCCCCCCGACAGCTGCAGTCCCCGTGGCGGAACGCGTGGAGGAACCCCTGATGCAGTGGGAGCAAGTAGAGGGCACTTCCACCAGAGACCAACCCACATCCACCCCCAGCTCCACCCCCACAAAAAGCAGGCAGAGAGCCAGACCGGAGGGGCAGAGCCTCACTGTCCTGCTGGAGATCAGGGACACCATCAAAAGCAGCGTAGATCTCCTCTCTCAGCTGGTACACACCGACGTCCCATCCTCCAACCACAAGCCCTTCCTCATCTATGTCAACCAGACCCTCATGAACATGTCTGAATCCCAGTACCAGGTGATAAAGGAGAGGATCACCGGTCTTCTGCACAACCCTCCAGGCCCAGCTGAACCTGCTCCGACCCAGTCCAGGTCTGGTCCTCCACCCCAGGGGATGTCACTGCCCTTCCAAGGCTTTCCACAGCCCCTCACCTACCAAGGCTATGGCTACCAGGAGTTCCAGAAGCACAGGCAGCCCTTCCCAGTCCAGGCACAGGTTCAGCGAACACCACCAATGCCACCGATGCCACCGATGCCACCCACACCACTGATGCCACCCATGCCACAGATGCCACCCATGCCACAGATGCCACCCATGGCTCACCTCGCTCAGCTGCAGACCAGACATACCCACTACACTGCTCCATCCTCCACCCCACAGCCAAGCCCGGCCACAGAACATCTGTCATCGGTATTGGGGCTGACACCCCATGTCCTGGAGGAAGGGGCTCTCAACATCACAGGACTGAGCCAGCTCTCTGAGAGCTTCCTCCACACACCGTCCCCTGTTGTCATCTCGGGGCCAGGCACCCCAATGACGACTCAGACCAGCATTCCAGCAGCAGCCACCTCCACAGCACCTGGATCCTTCAACTCTGAGACTGGGCACGCCTCAGAGTGACTAAGAAGAGTGCCAGTGACTGGTGGCTACCTGTTGACTTTATCTTTGCTTGGGACACTTGGGTCATTTTGTTTTTACAGCTTGTTATTAATAAAGATTATCTTTGCTTCACACACTTGCTTCATTTATTTTATTAAATAAAGTCTTGGTGGAAACTTTTGGAAATGGTTTAAGCCTTTGCATGCTTGTGGGATGGGTTAAGATAGCAGTGGGTTGGGCAGGGATATCTGTGGGATGGGTAATAGCTGTGGGATAGATAAATCTCCAGTGCAAGCATAGTGGGACCGTATGGTCCATCCTCCCAGGTGCCACACATATGGCCCGTTATTATCAATAACAATGTAATCATTGATCCACACATTTCAACATAAACACAACTCTTTATTAAATGCCCTGTTCATTGTAGGCCCACTTAACATACATGGCCCAATCTCATCCGTGTGATGAGACAGGCTGAAGGAAGCATCCATTAAGCATCTATCATCCTGTCTTGCCACTCCACTGCTCCAGCTGGGGAGCTGCACCAGTGTTTCAGGAGGTTGTGCTGCTTCTTCCCTTCATGTGAAGCTCTGTTGGGGCCTTGCACATCCTCAGTATCTATCAGGTTTTGCCCTTTCCTCCATTCACCAGGCTCCATGTCCCCATTGCCTTGTTGGAGGTCCACAAGCCTGTTCTGCAACACTGGGTAGCGGGTGCGCATGAGATTGTGCAGGATGCAGCAAGCTTCCACGATCCTCCTCACGGTCTCTGGGTGATGCTGCATGGTGGTGAGAAGTACCTGGAACCTGTTGGCCAGGATGCCAAAGGCATTCTCCACCACCCGCCTTGCCCTGGACAGCCTGTAGTTGAAGATCCTCTCTTCATGGGTGAGGAGTCTGGAGGTGTAGGGCTTCATGAGGTAGGTTCTGAGGGAGAAGGCATCACTCCCCACGATGAAGTAGGGGACATCTTGTGTGTCGTTGGGCAGGGGTTCTGGATCTGGGAAACCCATGATGAGGTTGCGTTCCAGCCCCTCCTTGAGGTCACTGGCGTTGTATACCTGGGTATCTGAAGATGAGCCGTTGCCTGAAGCATTGATGTACATGAACTTGTAGTCAGCATCGACCATGGCGAAGAGGTTGATGCTGAAGAAGCCCTTGTAGTTGAAGTAAGTGGACCCTGACTTGGCTGGAGATTTGTAGGCCACGTGCTTGCCATCTATGGCTCCAACGGTATGGGGGAAGTTCCACTTCTGATACCACTGCTCTGCAACTTTCTTCCATCCTTCTTCAATGGAGGGGCACTGGAGGAGCTCTTTCAGGTATTCTTCAATGATGGCCTGCACCACTTCTCTGACCACAATGCTGATGGTTTTGTGTGGCACCCTCCAGTCATACTGCATGCTCCTGTAGGTGGTCCCTGAGGCCAGGTGGCGCAGAGTCAGTGCCACCTTGAGCACAGGGTCCAGGCTGGGCCGGAAGTGGGTGCTCTGCTTGGTCAACCTGGGTCTCAGCCGATCCACAACTTTGTCAAATATGGCTGGCGGCATCCTCATGAAGTTCTGGAATGCACGAGGGTCTTCATTCCTCAGCTCCACCATCAGCTTGTTATACAGTCCATACTCTGCTCTTCTGGTGATCCATCTTCGGACCCAGACACTTCTTGGCCGCCTCCTTTTCTTTGCATAGAACAGGTGAAAGAGCCTGTAGAGGGCTTCGCACTGTTGTAGAACGATGGTGCCTACCAAAAGGAGTGTGTGATGATCCATGGTGGAGATGACTGGATGCTGTGGAAGAGCAAAAGCCAGATGAAGGCTGAAGAGGTCTGCACTGCAGGGCTGCTGGACTGAAAGTGAGATCCAGGTGAGTTCCTCTCCCTTTTTATTGGAAATATAGGTTTTCCACTCAGTGTCCTTTTGCATCCTCCAGGCATCCTGCAGACATCCTAAATATCTGAGATACGTCCCCTCTGCGAATGTTTTTTCCGTTTTAATGTTTTGTATGCTAGCTGCATCCGCTTTCATCCTTTCTCTGTCCGTGCTACTAACGCTTTGTGTCTGTTCCATGTCCGTTTCGCTTCCTCCCTGTGCCCATTTTCCGCTGGAGTAGGTTTGAGTTGCGCGGATGCGCAGCGGATGCCTAGTGGATATAGCAGATGCGTAACGGATGATGACGGATGTAGAACGGATGTTCCCCGTATGCGTTGCGGATGCAGAACGGATGCATTGGATACATTTTCTGCTCAAAAAGTTTTGTGCAGCTCAAAACCTTTTGAGCGTATGAAACGTCAGTCGACGGATGCTGGACGGATAGAGAGTATGAAAAACGGATGCAGTGAGTACAGAACGGAAGCATTTCGTTAACCAAAGGATGGCAAGTGTTTCTCTCTGTTTTACATCCTCTTTCCATCCGTTGGTGCTGTGTGACATGGGCTTTACTTTCAGTTAAAAGGGAAACAAAATAAGCATATTAAATGAGGAAACATTGTCAAATTGAAAGATTTGTCTCTTCCTTCTGACTGATTGAACATAATGGTTTTTTCTATCCTTATGGCAATTCAGTGCTTTAAGTGCAAAGACTCCATGTGACCAGGAACCCAATTTGAAAACTAGTGTGCAAGAGCTAAGTGGTTATTAATGTTGTTATCCTCTAGCTATGTACTTTATTTCTTTTCTTAAAAATATATAGTTGTAAAATTACTTTTGAAGATTTAGTAGCTGAAGTCAAATATCCAATTTTTTGTATTGTTTTCTTAGATTTGTCTTGCCCGGATAGCAGTTTAATATCCTCAAAATTTAGTAAGGAAGATCAAGGAAAACTCCAAATCATGATCGAGGTTATAAAAAAGGCACTGCCTTATGATGTTCTTGATCAAGTTGAGAACTTTCAGTTACTTTCCAAGAAAAGCAAATTGTTTCTGTGAATATGTGCAAAATGACTTCAATTAGTGATATGCATGCATACAAGATTAACATCGTCTGTATGGGAGTGTTTTGTGTTTAACTGGCAATTATATTTTTGGACTATGTTTCATAGCATAATTAAGTATTACATTTGGTTAAAGTTAAAGTTCAAAGAACTTCACGAATGTTAATCATCAATTTGCTTGTAACAGATGAAGCTTAAATTATGTATAAAATGGATTGCCAAAATCATTGCAGAAATTATACGCTTCCATAAACCAAAGTTAAGTACTGGACATCGGTCCCATTGTAAGAATACAATGAGCAAACAGAAACTTCAAACAATTTTAAATTTTCACATTCCTTGTTTACAAAGTTAGCACTTAAATATTGCTTGAAGTGAGAACTACATATGGAAATAATATATGAAATGATGGGTTTGTTTAAATTATAAGAAAGTCCATTGAGTGGTATGTTGGCTGCCCTACAATAATTTTCTAATACCTCTGAAATGATCTACGTGTAATTCAAGCTGATGAGAATGCCAGATATGCTGAATTTCCTGATACATAAGAGGATATAAAGTAGCCTGAAAAGTCCTGAATTACATTCGACAACATCCAAGATGCTGGAGATGATTGTATTTTCAAAAGTGAAGAAGAAAAGAAATGTAGTTTTGACAGCTTTTTGGCTTGGAAAAGAAACAGTTAATTGCATTAACTTTTTCTAATTGGTTTAAGAAGGTAGTTTCATGAAATACTTTTTCAACAAAAAACAAAGATCTCATTGAAGCAATTAGCCTGTCCTTGCTAATTAAATGATTATCAGGCAGTGCTTCATCCTTTCCTAGAGCCAGTTGGTGGATGCACATATTGTAGTTAGCCATCATATAACTTGTTTGGTATCAAATTAGAATAAGATATATGTACCTAAAGAATATACTGTAGATACCAGTTGAAATGTTTCACAAAAGACTTTTGCCTTCTATTCCAATTTTGGAGAATGATTTTTCTTCCCCTGCCCACCCACATGCAGAAATATGTTGTGGAATGCCTTCCTATTTCTCTGAAACTGAATAGAGTAAAGAAAGTTGGACATATTAGTGAATCCAGAAAAAATACTTAATAGTTACACAAGAATAACTGAAGTTCATTGTACATGTGATTATGTAACAACAAGTCAGTGTTAACTCTTAGCAACCAGATAAATAGATTTTCTCCATGATAATCTATCCCTAAAGTTATCTTTTAGGATTTTCAATGGCCTATTCTTTGCCATTGTAACCGAGATTATTCACCTTGCTTCTAGTTGTCTTCATTTTTTCTTTCCTCTACCGTTGCTAACATTAGAGCCTTCTTCAGAGAGCTAGATCTTTTCATAAAGTGTCCAAGGTACGATGATTTAAGTCTACTCATTTGTACCCTTCAGTGAGTTATTTGAAGATCCAGTTGTTTGTTTGTTTTATCTGTTTGTGGTTTTTTTCAGGCATTTTCTGTAATCCCAAATTTCAAAAGCTTCAATATTCAGTATTCTTTCTATCCTGTCTTTACGAGGTTCAATATAAAGTGGCTCAGGAATACTATTGCTTGCCTTAGTTTGATTTTTATAGCTATAAATATATAATGGCATCTGAATATTTTCTTGGAGGCCTTTGTGGCTACTGTATCATATGCTAGACCATGGCATATTTCTTGACTGCTTATTATTTTAGCGTTGAATGTTGATCCAAAAATATAGAAGCTGTCATTGTCTTCATTGTCAATTTTAAAGCTCCTTGTCTTACTGTTATACTTTCTATCCAGATAGTTTTCTTGGAAAAAATGATGGGGTGATTTAACATTGCCTTCTCCTATGCAGTATTAATTGATGCCTTTTCCATTGTTCTGAAAGTAATCATTTGCTTCCATCATCTTCCTATATCTTTGCTGCCCAATGCATGTGTCTGCTTGCTTTGGCTGCACAGCTGAGAAGACTTTCATGGATTTGAATATATTCCCTAGTGCACACTCCCATGTTTCTCACTCATCTTTCTCTCAGGAATATGCATATTTCATGAGCATTATGAGGCAGCACAGACAGGTAGAGGAGAAGGAAGCATTGGACATATGCACGACTGCAAGATAAATAGAATTAATGTTTTATACATCTTCTAACCTTCTCTTAGCTTTTTCATGCTCAGAATGAAAGAAGAGTTAATCATATAATATCATTCAACTTGATTGAATAGTGGTGAAAGAAAGAATTGTGAAAGAAAGAAGTATAGCATAATAATTACTCTAGTTAATCCCCCATAAAGTAACTACAGTTATATATCCAAGAGTGGAAAATAATTTGTATGTTGCTTTGTATAAGTTGAAAATAAGTACAACAATAAATAAAGTGAAACTTTTCTCATCAGTTATCACTTTATTCAGCAGAATTATAGGTATGAATCTCCATACCTCACCAATATCTGATGCTCAGAGAAGCCCCAGATTCTTTCAGCCATGGACTAAAAGGTTGGAAGTGCAAGAATTAAAACATTCAAGGTTTGAATGTAAAATATACTATTGTGTTTAAGATCAAACTAGCAAAATTAAAGTCTACAAATAATGACTTTCTTAACCCATTCTTCCACTGACAATATGCTGGATTCAGATATAATAAAGGAAAAAATGCAAAGTATTAAAGATGGTTAGTGACCGAGAGAAGAAATACAACACTGGATTTCTCATCCAAGATTAAACAGCTCTATCTACATAGGAAGCTTTACAACAGGGGTATCCAATCCTTGGTCTGCAGCCCAATACAGGTCCACAGCCTGTTAGGAAATGGACCACACAAAGTCGGATGAGCACAAAAATTCAATTTGTGCAAGCAGTGGGCATTTGTTTGAAACCATCTTCTCCCCTCCTCCCCTCCGCCTTCCCACAGTTGCTACCAATCGCTGGAAACATTGGGGACTTCTGGTCTCTTATGCACTCTGGGACACTTTCTAATAAATGATAAAACTCCACATTAAAACTCCAGCACTTGTTTTTTTTTCCTTTTATTGTTGCTTTCCTTTCTTACAGAAGGTGATAAAATATCTCATGGTAATTCCAGTGACTTGATTCTATTGTTTAAAGACAATTAATACAAGCTAGGAGGCAACAAGATAGTCATCTCATATGTTTGGGACTATGAAAGGTCATGTTTAAAAAAAAAAATGTAATTGGCATTATGTTTATTCAGAATTGTAATGATGATTCCTTAAAAAGTAATTTGAAAACTCAAAGAAACAATTGATTAAAATGACTACCTTATAAAAGCTTGAACATTAAAGAATAAGAAGTAAAAGAAAACATTAACTTTGCTATCAATTTTTTTAAATTCGCACTGTCAGAATTTCAGGAAAATATTCATATTTCACACTTACTTCTTGTGTGTGTTAGCTCTAAAAATTAAAAATATTACAACTGAGAAATATGTTTTGTGATTTTCACCACATGTTTCCCACTGGATTAATTAAAGTTTACTCTGTGGTGAGTCTCACTGTGTTGAGCTACATTCTTATGAAAGCATGAAGTGATACTTGACAGATAAGACAGAGTATCAGTTAAAGAGGATTTAAAGCTAGCATTTCATTCAGGGAAGATCTTTCATCATATCTTCTCTCCAGGTAGCAACTGTATTGCTTGCTACAAAAGAGTAGATTGTTTCTCTATAGCCTTCTTTGTTAAAACTCAGAAATTTTCCTACAGTGGCAAAATTTCCAGTGGAAGTCTATGCTTTCTAGTAAACACATGTCAATGTAATTTATATGAAAATGACAAAGGAAAATTTAGAGGAGATCAGAAAAATACAAAATTAGCATATTATCAATTTAATTCAATATATGTTTATTCAATAATCCCATTCTATTTAAATGAATCTAATTCCAAGCCCTGCCCCCAATCACAAGTGAATTTAAATTCAAATAATACTTGCATACTGTTTTGACTGCAAAGCATGCTGGAATGTATATTCTTTTAGTATAATACAATCTTTTAATACAGTGTTTGTCTAAATAAATATCATCATTCTTTCTAGCACAGATTCAGTACCCAAAAATTAATATTTACTCTTTCCAATTTCAGTGCTTCCAGAGCATTTCTGTGAACATTGATTCAAGTAATCGATTTTTAATTTTCTTCTCCTTCAAACTAGGTGATTCCAGATATTCCAAACTTCACACATCACTTCATTATGAGCTAAAGAGATTTTCCTAAAAGGCTCTTGGTCTTTTGCCCATTCATAACTCATAATAAGATGCCCAGCAAATTATTCCAGATAGATGAAAGTAATGTTAAGGAGGCAGGTAATTTTCAAACAGGAAAGGCCACTTCTGTTGGCAGAACAATTAAACTAGAAACACCATTAGAAAAAGATTGAAATCAAATCCTTTTTCACCCTTGTTTCAAATTGTGTTCAACTATATTTTTGAATTTTTGAAGCCATTGATTGAAATGGACAGCTATAGAAATTGAATGAATGAATGAGCAGCTGCTTAACAATTTAGCGTGAATTATACACCATAGAACACATTACAATTTATTTCTGGACAATCATGTATACTACCTATGTGTGCGGACACTAGGAGTTGAAAGCAATTTTATGGACATATATACACTTATGCTATAAAGTGTATATATTTTTTCTTCTTGCGGTTTCTAAATACCAGTACATATAGGAAAGCATCTACATTATTATTAGTTAGGAAATGTTGTAACCCACCACATTATATCCCAGTCTGCTTGAGCATTTTTTAAATAAATGTCTTCTTCAGCCTAAGCACTCTTCAGACAGATGGACTTCAACTCCTAGAATTTGACGAATGCCTGTGTTGGCTAGAAAACTTTTAGTATTGAAGTCCACACATCTGCTGAAGAGAGGAAACACTGATTTCAAGAATACCCAGGTTACTAATATAAGCCACATAGACCCTGTTGTCCACATAGACCCTGTTGTCCACTTTGACTCATCCTGCTAACATTTATCCTTTAATCTGGAGGCAGCCTTTTTCTTTTAAAAGGGTTTGGAGAAATTGCTAGAAGTATTTGAGGTTTGACTTATTTCATTTCCTAGTTACCTCCCCTTCCCCCTGCCTTCCCTTTGTTATTGTGTTGCTTAAAGTCAAACCTGCTTTTAAATGACTCAGTGAGACTTAATGGCAGTAATAACCATAGAAAGGCTTTCTCAGTTCTTCTGTAAGTAATTATTGCCAATTACATTCTTTCAGCCTCAAGTGCTGTTTAGTGCTAATTATAGGATGTCAAGAACTGGCTTTTCACAGAGACAGACAAATCACAGTGAGCCAAATCCTTCTCTCTGGAAGGGGAAAATAAATTGCCAACAGTTTTTGTCACTTGCTATCAATTTCCCACTGGTACACTCCACAAATAAAGAGTTAGGCATTTCAGAATTTGTGAAACTTTGACTTTCTCCTCATTAAAATTTTATATGTAAAAGATTGCAATTATAACTTTTATAGTAGAATCCCCACCCTCACCATTACTTTTTAACCAAACGCAATGTCATTGATATGCAGTCCCTTTAAAAATTTGGCACAGTCGTTACTATTGAGAAGTGAAATCAGAATTTTCAACAAAATTGTTGCCACTTTTCTATATTAAGTGAACTTTTCAAGGACATAACTACTATTATATACTATGCTGCCGAAATTACTTAACTGTAATAGCTCATTTTTGTTATTGTATAATTCTGTAAAAACACGATTCTAAATAACCCCAAATTTCATAGTAACTCAAATGCAATTGAGAGGCACAGAAGGATTGTCAGATGAAGTGAGTAAGATCCTACTTTCAGCAATTCCACCCACTCCTCTCATCTGCTTTTAGAGTGATAAATCAGTGGTAATAAAAATGACAAAAAGTGGGTGGGTTGAAAAGGAAATTATTTTGGCTAGAACAACAAGGAATGTCAGTCCTAGACATGGTGTTTGCACTCACTTAGAAAGATACATGAAGTTATAACATGGCATGGCATGGTTATATTTTTATGACAATGTCTAACTTTAATTTTTCTTCATAAATTCTATGATGAGTTAAACCATTGAATTAATGCTGATGATGGGTTAAACCATTGAATTAATGCTTACATTTCCCACAACATAATACCAAAACAGTAAAAAGCGGCTTTAACAGGTTTCAGCAAAGCATTGTTGAGAAATAGAATGTCATAATGAATCTGAAGATGAAATGAGTACAATCCCAAAGGACAGCCATGTACTAAAATTCGGCATAGCATATTGTTCTTCAGAAGATGCTCTCAAGTACCTGCTAAGCAACTATGCCCAAATAGTCCAAAAAGTAACATTAGCCTATTTGTACCCATTATACATTGGAGGATGGAAGAACCGAATATAGAGGTTCAGCATTTTGTTTTCAACTGTTCTATTTAACTGTCTCTGCCAAAAGGGCTTTGAAGTAGATGTTGAACAAGCAAAAACCAAGGAGAATAGAGAACTACTCTGGGACACATTTCTTTTTCTGCCTATTGCTTTTCTCTGCCTGTATGGTATAATAAAAGTTAAGAGTATAGCAGGTCAGAGAGTAAATAAACCTCTGTTAATTTCCTGACAAAGTTTTATGTGGGTAATCCAAATCCTGCAGCAAAATCCAATGAAATCTTTAGAAGTGACTCCCCCCCTCCCAACAATAACAAAAGTAGGACAACTCTTTGGGGCATACTACAAAGTCTGCTGAATTAAATCAAAAAGCTCTTGTGGGATTCTGGTTAACTTCTAACTAAGGCCTTCTCAGAGTGGATGGGTTATCATGTATTGTCAGGGATCTAGAGGTATACCTGGTATTTATAGTTTATGTTTCTTATTGTTGAAAATTTTTAGAACCTATATAATGGCTGTGTTCAGTTTACACCATGTTTTGCTCAAGTCAATTTGAGTACTGGAGTTGATGCATTGACTCATGCAGTATAAACAGAGGTCTTATATATTCACTATATAAGTAAAAAAAGCACAGCGCAGACATGGAGCCATGGGCTCTGCTATTTTTTGTGTTCTTTAATCTCTTTCCATCTAGTCACACATTGTAAGAAGAAGGCATTCCTATTTATTGTGGAATAAATATGGGAGTTCTTGTAAAATTTTGAACATAGTGCTCTAAGAGCCTGGTCTGCTGGAATCCTCTATGTTATACAGTACAAAATATTAAATATAGAGAGCAGGGATAGAACCCACTACTACCTCTACATGACAAGAATTCATCATAACACTTCAGTAAACATAATTGTTCAAATCCGTATGTAACAAGAGCACTTACACTTATATGCCACTTCATAGGGCTTTATAGCTCTCTCTAATCAGTTTACGCAGTCACCATATCACCCTTAACAATATGGGTCCTCATTTTACCAATTCAGAAAAATGGAAGGCTAAGTTAACCTTGAATCATCAGGATTGAATTCCAGGCTGTGGACAGAGTCAGCCTACAATATTGCATTCTAATCACTGCTCTTACATCAATATAACCACCACAACTCTTATATCGATATATCTGATTTCATTCATCGATTTATCTTCTTTTTAAATAACTGAATCATATCTAGTTTTTAATTAGTATGAAGTAACTATATTTTAATCAAAAAATAATTAGAAAAATATTCAGAAAAGTACAAAAGAACATTGTAGCTCATTGTAGATAATGAAAGTTTTTGGCAAACTGAAATAATTGTTCATGGAATGTACTTAGCACCTGGCAAAAACTACTTTATCTGTGGGAAGCTAAAGAATAGAGTTATAAAACTGTGTAAAACTTAATGAGTTTAATATTTTAATGCATGCCACTATTGCAAAACTAAAATTAAAATCAAGCTGACTTGTTTTGTTTTCAAATAAAAATATTTTAAATGCATTCCAATAAATATATATTGAGGAGCAAGTCCCACTGAATTCATTGGGACTTGCAGTCATGCAAACAGCATAGCATTTATTTGAATGGATATTACTATTATTTTTATAATTACTTTATTAGTAGCTAAAATGCATAGGTTTATCAATGTTCAATGAGGAAAAGGATTTAAATAAATAAATATGACTTGAAAATATTTGACCTTACTGCCCTTCTTGGAATGCTCTGACTTTTCTCCATCCTGGAGATGAAATTCAGAACTGGGATTCAAAATTTCCCATAATCTGCTCTTGACAAACTCTTAATCTCTTCCCTTTTCATCTCCCTTGATCTATCAATCTCCCTTGATGTAGTGTAAAAGAAGAAAAAAAACCAAGGTTTTATTTGTTGTACCCACATTTCTTCAAACTTGTTTCTACCTGTATAATCTGAAGTTTTTAAGTGGAGTTAAGCTTCAGATTCTTTATAGTTTAAACAGCAACTGATGATTTTAACAAGGAGGCACAAGGCAGGATCTGCTGTTGTGGTTGAAGATCTTCTTTCTTTTTTTTCCTTCTTGCCACTTTCTTACTTCTCATTGTCAACTTTCTGACAATCTCTTCTCCTAAGGCAAATGATACCATAAATTATTTATCATTCATCCTCTATGCTTTAATTGTAACAAAACAATGTCTAATCTAGATCAAGACCATCAAAAACATACCATTGCATATATACCTATATGTATATTCTTTTTAGAAGAGCATCATTGATGATTTTATTTATTTTATTTTTATTTATTTATTTTGTCAAAAGCTTACAATACAGTAGAAATAAGAATAAACTTAAGTTTAAATATAAGAAATAGGAACTAATAATTGGGGACAATAGGACAGGGACAGTAGGCACGATTGTGTATTTATGCACGCCCCTTATAGATGATGATGAAGAGACCATCTTAAAATCCAACATGAGTGAATTTTTCTAAGAGAAGGAGGTAGACATTGGAAGAAGTACTATTTTCTTCCAATATAAGCAAAGAGATCCTGGAATAGATACCATTTGATTCTGGTGCACAGAGATAGATAGAAGTGTTTAGTTTTTCAGTCCCCTGATATATTGCAATTTGTCTTTCAATCCTCTCAAAGTCTCCAACCTTGTGTTCCTATGACAGCTTCATAGGATCTGTCATAGCAACACTGCACAAGTAATGGCAGGCTTCATAGACAGTGATTCAAAGAAGCAAAATTCTCATAAGCAAATTTATTGCAAGAAACAAGAAAAGCCATCATGAACAAATTCCAGATGCTACCAGGCATAAAATGAAATCCCTATTTAAAATACATTCAGGTTTTAAGCTTTGTTCATCTTTCTTCCATCAGCACAGTGCAATGGATTACAGTTATACAAATTATTCCTGCATGATAATGGAAAGCTTTCTTTTGAGCTTCCCAGATCTAGCTCTCATAGTTATACTTGTAAAATGGGAAAATTCCTTAAAATACTTTGTTTAAGTGCATATGGTTCAGCTTAGAAACAGAAATGGAAGATTTAAGTCAAATTTTTAATCTTTCCTATGTTGCAGGGCTTAAATTATTTCTGAAATAAGGCACATAAAACCCAAATATTTTTTCACCCAGGAGTTCTCTTGTAGTTTTCTTTAAAATATGTGGGTGTTCTTGCTTTTTATTCTATTCTACATATCATCACATCATTCGGGATGGGCTGCTCTTCAAGCGAATCATTGGACTTAATTATAGTGTTTTATTCAAGTAAAACATTCCAGAGCTTTGATGTTTTTAAATGTTCAAACCATTTCTGCTGTAACTTTCCTCTCAGTAGGGAAATTTGAATGTTAGCTTGCAAATCATATTTCTTAAAAGAATGCTTCTTTTAATTATGTAGATGAGAGAATTAGGGGAAACAGTGTAAGTTACAATAGCTATTGAAATGCATTGTATGCGGGATAACTTTGGAAGACTGCCTGAAAATTACAACAGGTCTAAGCTTGAAAAGAACATATAACCCCACTAATAAAGCAATTATGCAGGCTGCCAATTGAGTTTAGAAACCAGTGTAAAGAAATAAACATGTGTGTACATATTTTTGTATTTTACAACATTAAAGCAACTTCAAAGATGGTGAAAGTTAGCTTCACCATCCATTAATCTTTGAAAACCTTAATTCGTCAGATTATTATTTGAAAGAAACCTTCATCTACAGTTTTCTTTCCAATCCATATTGTCATTAATATGCAACTATAGAATGCCTTGTATATCCAAACAATGTGTTATTACATATGGTAAAACATGAATTTTATGTAATGTAGTCGATCTTGCACATTTAATATGGCAATTTCATTATATGAAATGTAGACCATCTCTCTTAGGTTTTTAAAACCTCATTCCTTGTCCTTGACAAACAATGCTTCTATTTTCAAATTACTTTTCTCCTTCACATTCTTCCTCTTCCTGTTTTTTAAAGTTTTGCTACTCCTGTTACAACATCATTTGTGGCCAGAAATGTATGGCAGGTTAACTGAGATTTGACTTATGTACCATTTCAATGGATCATAATTTTTATAGTTGCTCAATCATGTATAAATGTTCTGTATTAATGCTCCTTATTTAGAGTTAATCTTCTGAGATCTTGAAGGAGAAAGAAAGTGAGCAAAGGATTTATCTCCATGTAGAATTGCTCAGAGTTTTCTAAGGATCAGTTAAAGAACAGGAAGAGTCATTTTTTTGTCAGAGGCGTATAGTCCATTACATCTACATAATTAAGCATAGTAGGATCCTTGGGAATTTTGGCAGGCCTTGGGAGTATAACTCTGCTTAAAACAGAAGAGTAAGAAGAACTGAATTAGTAAATTAGAAGGGGTAATAGAGGAAGAAAGGAATCTGACAGTGAACTTCTCAAAATTTATTCAGATTTTCGGAAGTCCTAAATATGTAAGACAGATGGATTTGTACATTCTGACCCCGTTCCTTCATCTTTCATTTCATCTTACAAACAGGACATTCTAAAAGAAATATACCATACCATACCAAAAATCAACTCCACAGGACAGCCAAAGCCCATGTTACACTGAACCAACGGATGCAAAGAGAATGTAAAATGGACAAAAAAGCTTGCCATCCATTGGAAAACGCGATGTACCCACTCCCTCCGTTTTGCTTCCTCTCTATCCGTCCAGCATCCGTTTATTGACGTTTCATCCACTCCAAAAGTTTTGGCCTGCCGAAAACTTTTGCGCGGAAAATGTATCGAGTTTGTCCATTCTGCAACTGCTACGCATCCGCTAGGCATCCGTTACGCATCCACGCAACTTGCATCTGCTCGGACGCAGGGAGGAAGCGGAACGGATGCAGAACGGATGCAGAACAGATGCAGAATGGATGCAGAATGGATGCAGCCCGGAAACAAAGCATTTAAAATGGAAAAAACATTCGCAGAGGGAACCTATCTCGGATATTAAGGATGTCTAGAGGATGCCTAGAGGATGCCTAGAGGATGCCTAGCGGAAAACCTATATTTCCAATAAAAAGGGGGAGCAACTCATCTGCATCTCACTTTCAGAAGAGCAGCCCAGTGGTGCAGACCTCTGCAACCTTCATCTGGCTCTTCCTCTTCCACAGAATCCAGTCATGTCCACCATGGATTGTAACAAAGTCCTTTCGGCAGCCACCATCGTTCTGCAACAGTGCGAAGCCCTCTGCAGGCTCTGTGAACTCTACTGCGAGAAGAAAAAGAGGCAGCCAAAAAGAGTCTGGGTCCGAAGATGGTTCGCCAGAAGAGCAGAGGATGGACTGTACAGCAAGATGATGGTGGAGTTCAGGAACAAAGACACTCGGGCATTCCAGAACTTCATGAGGATGCCTCCAGCCATGTTTGATGAAGTTGTGCAGTGCCTGACACCCAGGTTGACCAAGGCAAACACCAGCTTCTGGCCCAGCCTGGAACCTGGGCTCAAGGTGGCACTCACTCTGCGCCACCTGGCCTCAGGGACCACCTACAGGAGCATGCAGTATAGCTGGAGGGTGCCATCCAACACCATCAGCATTGTGGTCAGAGAAGTGGTGCAGGCCATCATCGAAGAATACAAGGAGGAGCTCCTCCAGTACCCCTCCACTGAAGAAGGATGGAAGAAAGTTGCAGAGCAGTGGTATCACATACCGTTCCCACACACCGTTGGAGCCATAGATGGCAAGCATGTGGCCTGCAAAGCTCCAGCCAAGTCGGGGTCCACTTATTTCAACTCCAAGGGCTTCTTCAGCATCATCCTCTTCACCATGGTCGATGCTGACTACAAGTTCATCTACATTGATGCTTCAGGCAACGGCTCATCTTCAGATGCCCAGGTATACAACGCCAGTCACCTCAAGGAGGAGCCGGAATGCAACCTCATCGTGGGCTTCCCAGATCCAGACCCCCTGCCCAATGACACACAAGATGTGCCCTACTTCATCGTGGGGGATGACGCCTTCTCCCTCACAACCTACCTCATGAAGCCCTACACCTCCAGACTCCTCACCCGTGAAGAGAGGATCTTCAACTACAGGCTGTCCAGGGCAAGGCAGGTGGTGGAGAACACCTTTGGCATCCTGGCCAACAGGTTCCAGGTACTTCTCATCACCATGCAGCATTGCCCAGAGACCATGAGGAGGATCATGGAAGCTTGCTGCATCCTGCACAATCTCATGCGCACCTGCTACCCAGTCTTGCAGAACAGACTTGTGGACCTCCAACAAGGCAATGGGGACATGGAGCCTGGGGAATGGAGGCAAGGGCAAAACCTGATTGACACTGAGGATGTGCAAGGCCCCAACAGAGCCTCACATGAAGTGAAGAAGCAGCGCAACCTCCTGAGACACTGGTGCAACTCTCCAGCTGGAGCAGTGGAGTGGCAAGACAGGATGGTAGATGCTTAATGGATGCTTCCTTCAGCCTGTCTCATCCCACGGATGAGATTGGGCCATGTATGTTTGGTTGGCCTACAATGAACAGGGCGTTTAATAAAGAGTTGTGTTTATGTTGACATGTGTAGATAATTATTACATTATTATTGATAATAAAGGGCCATAAGTGTGGCACCTGGGAGGGTGGACCATACAGTCCCACTATGCTTGCACTGGAGGTTTATCTATCCCACTGCTATCCTAACCCATCCCATAGCTATTACCCATCCCACAGGTATCCTAACCCATCCCAAAGCTATCCTTACCCATCCCACAAGCATGCAAAGGCTTAAACCATTTCTTAAAGTTACCACCAAGACTTTATTAAAAAAAAAGGAATGAAGCAAGTATGTGAATCATAAATAGACTTTATTAACAACAAGCTATAAAACTAAAATGAGTCTCTGGCACTCCTCTTGATCGCTCAGTCTCAGGGGTGAAGGGTCCAGATGCTGTGGAGGTGGCTGGTGCTGGAGTGCTTTTCATCAGCTCCTTCAGAAGCAGAAGCAGCAGAAGCCCCAGCACCAGAAGAGCGAGCCCGTGCTGCAGAAGCCCCAGCAGAACCAGAGTGAGGACCAGGGGGTGGGATGGTAGCCCTGTCTCTCTTGCAAGGGCTGGCAGCAGATGGCTGAGGCTTGCTGTACTTCCGCATGGTTGTGGGGTTGCTGGCTGGCAGGGAGGCTGGCAGAAACCAAGGCTGGCAGCAAGGCTGGCAGGGAGGCTGGCAGGAAGGCTGGCAGGAAGGCTGGCAGGAAGGCTGGCAGGCAGGCACCAAGGCTGGCAGGCAGGCAGACAGCAAGGCTGGCAGGAAGGCTGGCAGGCAGACCGGCTGGCAGCAAGGCTTTCAGGCAGGCTGGCAGCAAGGCTTACAGGCAGGCTGGCAGCAAGGCTTGCAGGCAGGCTGGCAGCAAGTCTTGCAGGAAGGCTGGCAGCAAGGCTTGCAGGCAGGCTGGCACCAAGGCTGGCACCAAGGCTGGCAGGCAGACATGCAGGCAGGGCAGGCAAGGCAGCCAATCCGTCCAGCAGCAGGTCTTTCCTCTGAATGGTGACCTGCTTCCAAGCTGCTTCCGTTATATCCGCGGGGCTGACGCAATGCATCCTCCCCGCATGCGCAATTAACGCCAGGCATCCATTAGGCTTCCGCTGTGCATCCGCTGTGCATCCGCTGTGCATCCGCTTTATCCCTTCCGCGTCCTCTGTGCATTCGCTGTATCCGTTCCACATCCGCTTTGCTTAGGTCCCCAGGAAGCCTCGTGGACATGCCATCTGCTCCCATCCGCTTCCATCCACTGGGCTTCTGTTCCGCATCCGCTTTGTATCCGCCCTGCGTCCTCCCGGCATCTGTGTTATCCGCTCCGGTTATGCAAATTTTTGCCCCTTTTGAGAGCGGATAACAGCGGATGGAATATTTTGCTCATCCATTGTGTCCTTTTTGCATCCGTTGGGCAGTGTGACATGGGCTTAAAACTACTTTTTACTGAAATTGACTATAATAATTGAATCTTATTAGTCTGATTGTGCTCTACCTCATCTATCTTCTTATGCTTCCGTGAATTAGAAAGTTTTGAGCCACATATGAATGCTATATGTCTATTGTAGACTTAAAATATTATTTTGCCCAAATAATAAACTTTGCATATGTTCACCAAGGTCATTTCCTTATTATTTATTTTATTTAATTGGCATACTATGCACTATGCATTGTGTATGCATACACTTTTAGTGTAAAAGTGTGAAACTCAGTTTCACTGAGAGACGCATCAAGGCTGTGGTTGACCTCAGGGGTCTGAGTGGGCATGGCCAACTGGGAGGGCATGGCTGACTGGGTGGGCATGGCCAGCTTGATGCCACTTCCCAAACTGCTGACATGTTTTCTCTTTGCACTGGGTAGACCTGGATGAAGCCATGTTGGCCTGATTTTTCATCTCTGAATTGGGTAGATCAGACTGAAGCAATGTGGGCCAGCCCCTTACATTTTCCAGAATGGCACAGTGAGCCAGATCCAACCACATCGCAGGCTTGGTAGTCCATGGACACCTCTTCTTTAGTGTGTCCTGTGTTGTCTTCAAGTTATTCCTTAATTGTTAAGATCCCAGAAATTTAATCATTTTGAATTTAGTGAAGTTATTTAATGAAAGTTCCCTTGTGGCCAAAATATAAATCACCTCCACCACCATCTAGCTTTACACTTCACCAAGTTCTTTTACAGTCTAATCAGCTTTTTGTGGGGTAGGAAAATACCGTACAAATCTGAATATCAGTTGGATATAGCAAAATGTTCTCCTTCTGCTGAAATATCCTTCTATAATTATACATATAGAACAGAATTTCAGATAATAAGGCTGAATTGAAGCTGTCAATGGCTTCTGAAAATAAAACTTAACTCTTGATTTTAGTTACCATGACTAGATTTGACCTTGATTTTGTTTTACTTACTGCAGACTTTTCCATTACATATTATTCTTTGAGAATAAGTCATCTACATATATTAACTTCCTAAACTCAGCATAGTAAATTAAAATTAGAAAAATAAAAGAGAGACATGAACCAAAACTATCAAACTTTTTTATTTATGGGGACTTGGCTTTTTAAGAATTTGAACCTCTGATGTCAAAAAGGAGTACATGACAAAGCTTTGGAAACAAAGAATTTTGGAAATTCAGAATCTTTGTTTATACTTTTTACACAAACCCAGTATTAGAGTTATATAAGGAGATGCTGCATTTAGTTTATTCACACAGGAAAGTCATTCAGATCAATATAATTTGTTCATGAATCACTATTCTAAATATTAAGAAGCATGCTGGAATGTTTGACAAAATCTCCCATCTGGTGAAAATAGCACATACCTTTAGATCAGTGGTCTTCAAACTTGAAGTTCTATTTATTCTATTCAAACAAGGAGTACAAATGGCAGGAATTAAAAGTTTTGCTATATGAGGCTACAAATTAACTTTGAAATCTATGTTAAGAATTACACAGAAAGAACCTTATAATAAAAATGAGGATTGAAGGGATGAAGATCACCTTGACAGGGATTGGTATTTGCAACTCCTCCTTATGGTATTATGCAGTATATTTGGAATTTCTTCATTATGTTTATGTTATTATGGTTTTGCATTATGTAGAAACTAGGCCTGCATGGTTGTCCCGCACAGCATTAGCCAAACTTTAAGTTAATGTTATATGTGTCATTCTTTTGATGAAATGGAAAAGAATCTCTGTCTACCATAATTACTGTGAGGTCTGTTAAGTGGAGAAAAGCTCTTTCAAGCTTTTCTTGAATGTTTGTTCAAGACGTTTTGATTCTTATGGACATTTTGTTCACTTACTTAAGTATAAAATTATAATTCTGCTAAGTATCTTTATTGTGAAATTGACAAATTCGATGGATAACTGGGAATTTCTGTTAAGCATTATAATACAAACAACTGTTTATATGACTTTTTAACTTTCAATGGACTGGAAGGTCTCTTCCATAGCAATGATTATTATAGAGATTAAAATTTGAATGCAGGTCTCTAGAACTAATTTATCAACTGTAATTTATATCAGCTCTGGAAGTTGAACTGAGTGCCTTTCCACTTCTTTAAAACCCTGTGCTTCAATAATTCCAAAAAGAAAGTTTTACTTGTGGAAACATAAGCAAAGTGTAAGAGAGATATTATAAAGGTAGGCATAATTGATTTTCTTCAGATTTATAGAAATTGAAAGCCCAAAGGAAATAATATTCAACCAACTAAAACTATGTGTGTATGGCAATTGTGCTACTTATAAAATTTTCTTGTCATTAGAGATGTGTGAGGGGAATGATGGCTAAGTGGGTCCTTCAAATATTCAACTTCATGAAGCCAATAATTTAATATTTGGTCTAGAACCAATGTGTGCTAGTGGTTAAGGCATTGGGCTAGAAAGTGGGAGATTGTGAGTTCAATCCATGAAAGCTGGCTGAATAATTTTGGGCCAGGCACTACATCTCAGTCCATCCTATAAGACTGTTGTTGTGGCAAAATAGGGGGAAGAAGGTATCTTGGATAAGTCGCCGCCTTGAGATATTTGTAAAAATAATAAAAGTGGGATACAAATAAATAAATAAAATCACATTCGTTATTTGTTCTGACTTTGCTTTTTGTTGTCAGTTTGCAATTTTTTGTTCCTTTCACAGCTTTCCTGTTTGAAGAAAATGGGCAAATGAATGACTATGACAAGTACAACAGAATAGAGAATTCCAATCATTGACAAAATTTTACCATTTTTAAAATAAATAAATATTGCCTGTGGGACCCTCACATACTGTAAATGTAACAATCACTATACCTGCACTGCATATTATATTTGTGAGAATTATACAACAGTCCAAATGCCACTTATTTGGCATCCTTGCAATTTATTTCAGCCAGCTAGCTAACAACAATGTTGATCATTTTCTACAGAAATGAAACTAAAATATGCCAATTATTTAGTGTAGTATTTAATATTTAAATCTTCAATTTGAAAGATGTCCAATTAATAGGTGCTGGATAGAATCAGAGAGTAATAGGAAGATGGTAATATATTCATTCTTCACTGGGTGGAACCAAATTATTTTTTGAAATTGCTATTTCATTAGAAAAATAATATATTAAATAAACATTAATGAAATTGTTAGTTCAAATTAGATGTCATTGAACTCCAATTTACTTTGGGAAACATAATAAATAAAACCACAATTGTGCAATCCCATCGAAAGAGCTATCAACAGATGGCAAATCTGGTCAACACAACGTATCATATATCCCAGAAGGACCCTCTAATATACCATCATATAGGATTATCTTCCTATGTTCTTCCTAACTTCTTCCTATATCTATGGTATTTTTGTTTCCATTTTGCATTTTGCTTCTGGTTCACTTTTAATTTAAAATTTAGCACTAGATGTTCAGTAGTATATTTTATCTTGTAAGCCAGCTAGTAAGATTACTGACTTGAAAGGTATATAAACTGTAATCAAATAATTAAAAATCTTTTGAGAAATCATTTTCCATTGTCTCATATTATAAAGAAATTCTGTGTGGTGTTATTAGTTCCAAACATTTAAAAATCTAATTAGTGAATCAGAATTTTATTTATTTATTAAGATTTATTTATTAGATTTATGCACCACCAAGCTCTAGTCTAGTCTAGAGGCTAGATCTGTGTACAATATACTAAGAAACTGCTGGTTCTATCTGTTATGCTCCTGTTGGAATCTGATTCCAAGGGGGAGATCGAGCAACAGGGAATGGGATTTTGTCTCCGGTGGCTGTGGAAGAATCTGGGGAAGGGCACAGTCTAGCTGGGCATTCAGAGGAAGACCAAGGGCCATCCCCTGTTCATCCTAGGGCACACAGGGGGGAATGGAAATGGGAGCAACTGGTGGCTTTTGGGAGAGAAAAAGAACCTGATTCCCTTCATTAGCTGCAGCTGGGAAAATATTATTAAAAAGACATTAGCACACAGCACCTTGCTGGAAGCAAAGCATGAATTTATCTTTATTTATCAAGTCTTATCTGGGTTCTGGCGTCCTCCCAACTGTGTGCGTTTCCTTGTCTTTTGAAGTCTACAATTCTTTATACTGCCCTGTCTCTTTAATTGCTTGCAGCATGGTTTGTGTTGGTTTTTATTTATAATTTTTATGTACTCTGGGTTCAGAGTGAATTTCTTCCCTTTAAAAACTGTTCTTGGGAGAGTTTTTTCTCCAGCAGATGATAACTGGATATTGGGGGCCAAGTTGGAGGTATTAAAGGGACTTTACCCACTTTTGTGACTTTGTTGCTTTTGTGCCACAACCCGGGTCATCACACTATCATATATTTTGAGCTCTTATCTTCAGTCATCAAGTGCCATTTTTTCTCTGTTTATCTCAAAGTTATCAAACTCTTGCTATAGATATGCATTTCCTTTCATATCAAATATGCCTATTACATTGTTTTACTAATGTTGCTCTTTTGAAGAAGTGTTTGCAAAGGATTCCTATCTTATTTCTATTAAGATATAAGATTAATGACAACATGAGTCCGAAGACTGCTGTTAAGCTGTAATTTCTTAATATCATATTTTGCTTAACTGATAAGATATGTCTGGTGTAGCTTGCAATTTCAGTAATAAGATATAGTATTGTAGAAAGGCTGAAAGTACCTTTCTCTGAGGGTTCAAATTTTCCCGCTGGGAGAGCTCTGGTGCAAGGATACAGACAACTGCTTGAAAGCTGGATCTTTTTATTTTCAGGAAGGCTAGAAACAACGTGCCTGCATTCCTGGGACTAGCTAGCTAACTTTGAATGATAAGTTCCCAATTCTTATACCTTTTTTTCCTCCCTTTAGACATTCAAATCCTGTCAGAGTTTGTTTTTTTCTTTCCGCCAGAAGGCAACCTCAACGAGGTGTGAAAACAAACTCTGCAGGACAGCTTCCTGTATTACCGTTTTTTTCCTCTGATCTCTTTTAGTTTTGATGGCTTTTTTGTAATCTTCTATTTGTAATTCCTGTCTTTTGGCTGGTTTGGTATGTTCTTAATTGTTTGGCTTTTGTCTAGGGATGCCTCTCAATTTCTTTTATTAGATTTCTTTTCCTATGCCTGTTCCATGGCTGGCCTAATGTACCCCCTGGGCCTTTTCCCTTCTGAGTGACACCACTGTCCTCATGAATTTCCCTTTCTACAATCCCTCATTTATTTATTTTTCTCTCTAAGGGGTGATTTCTGATTGAATGTCTTGGTATACTTGGTATTCTTGATCAGTCTGGATCATCATGATAGCTGCCTATCCCCTTTTTAATTTTCTCTTTTTAGAGGGAATACAGGCCTTCAAGCAGCTGAGGCAGGGTGGTATGCACCTACAGAGGCAACACATGAGGGCCCCAAAGACACAAATGGTGACTGTGGTTTGTTATGAGGATTTTTAGCCAATGGAAATCTGACATCCATGAGAAGAGTCATGAAAAGTCCAGGAATGATTGCTCCTGACCAATATTTTGAGCTAGCTCTTTCAGGTGGTGGATGTCCCTCCCTACAAGTTCTGAGGTTTCGTTCAGATTGAAGCAACACATCCCTTTGAATGTTTCACAGCCATAGTTATGCTTCAAGAGAAGGAAGTCTATTGCTGCCCTATTCTCCAGAGTAGCTTCTCTGACCTCCCTCAGTTCTCTCTTAAGGGCATCCAGGGCATGGGAGGTCGAATTCAAACTTTTTGCCAGGGTACATGCTAGTCCGTTCAAATTTTTAGAATTTCACACTGCCAATCCAGGTACCCCTACCAAAGATATTGCCAATGAGATGTATTCTGTTTTGGTGGGAAGGGAGACTTTGGAGTCACAGTCTGAGTCTAGGGTTTGGAAGGCTCTCCTGTGTCATCTCTGTAAGGATGGCATAAGCATGGTTAATCTTCCTAAGGTGCAGGGGCCATTTGTGGCATTTGCAAAAAGGTATGAGTAGGCTTTTAAGCCACACAGGAAAAACCATCCGGGTGGGAGCTTCAGATAACTATTTGAAAATGATATGGTTTCTGTGTAGTTGCATTTTAGGTCTGTGTTGCTAAGACTGGTGCATTTTGTGACCCTAGGTGAGCTGCACCCAGTGACATCAAAGCATTTCTCAGAGGTAGTTACTGCAGCAATGTGTAGGGCATACATGGTGTTGTCCTTGGTTTTTGTAGAGTGGCCCCAGCTAAAAATGCTTTCATAGGAGTCAGGAAGGTTTAGTTAATGGTGTAGTTAATGATGTTATGTGGCCTAGTTGCTACTCCCATTAGGCATGTAGTTAGGATATCCTTGACTGATTTCCCTCCTGATAGGCAAAAGTTAATAGTGTTGAGTATTTCTTTTGCTAAATATTCCCATATGTTTCCTTTCTCTGGGATAAGCTTTGGTTCCAGGAATGCAGCTGCTTGTGTTACAAGTACTACAATTGTTACAGAAAATAATAATACACAGTGTATATTACATTTCATGTTTCCCATTGCTAGATTCTTTTCTTCCCTCCCCCCTCTTTTTTTTTTTATTCGTACAATGTGAAAAATGTAAAAGTATCAAAAATTATAAAAGTCTCTTCTTTGTTTAAAAAAAAACATACAAAAAAAGGAAGAAAAAACGCAGAAGAAAAATAAAAAAATATATACACAAAAAAATAATAGAGTGTTATAACTCAGCACCTGGGAGTCCAGTTCTGTGTAATTCAATGATTGCCCTTGGTTCCTCAGAGTTGTTTGGTTCAATGGTGTTGAAGAATGTTGCAAGCGTCCATTGATCTGTGTCTGGATTTTTCTTGAGTCTGATGGGTGGAATTGATTGTGGTGGAGTTTGGCTGTGGTCTTTGACTGCTGGCTTTGCATGTGTCCAATGTATCCAAGAGTCTCGTTCTGCAATCTTAATGGCAGTGTGAGTAGTCAGTAAAACTTGATAGGGTCCTTTCTACCTGGGTTGTAGATGTGAGGTTCTGGTGAAGAACTTGATCCACACCCAATCTCCCGGTTTATATGAATGCAGGGCTTCTTCCAAGAGTAAGGTCTGCATCAGTGCACTCTGAATCCAGAGGGTCTGTAGTCGCTTTTGCAGGGCTGCAAGATAAGAAGAGAGAACCATATCCCCCCTATCTAGGCAGAGGGAATGAGGGTCGAGACCTTGTAAGGTATCAGGAGGCTGACCAAAATGGGGTTGTTGTCAAGGCTGGTATGATGATGGTATGAGGTAGAGGTTTGGTGGCCACCCATTTGGCTTTTGCATCTGCATATTGACTTCCTTTCATTATTGTAGAGTCATCCGTTTGATAGGCTTTACAATGGATGACTGCTAGCCCTTGTGGTAATTGGATAGCCTCTAAAAGTTTGGCTACTAATGATGCATGTACTATTTGTTGTCCTGCTGAAGTTAAAAAACCCTGTTGTTTCCATAGGGCTCCTGTTGCATGGCAAAATATGCTTTTGGAGTCTGTATAGATGTTGGTAGATCAGTTCCTAGCAGTTTCGCAGGCTTTTGTTAAGGCTATAAGCTCAGCTGCTTGGGCACTATGGGAAGGAGGAAGGGGGGAAGCCCAAATAATTTCTTGTAGAGAGACTGCAGCTGCTCCTGTTACTCTTTTGTTCTGGTGCATGTAGGAGGAACTGTCTGTAAAAAGTTCCAAGTCGGGGTTTTGTAGCGGGGTATCTATTAGATCAGAGCGGAGTAGTTCAGCATCATGCACTAAATGGAAGCAATCATGGAGATTGCCTTCTTCCTGTTCTGTGGGGAACAGGGTAGCTGGGTTTAGAGTATTACATCTTTCAAATGTAATGTGATCAGAGGTAAAAAGTTCAGCTTCATATTGAGCCAAACGCTGCTGAGTAAAGGCTTGTGTCTGGCTATTTAAGAGAATTGCAAAAACTTCATGGGGAACTTTTAGCAGTAGAGGATGCCCTAGTACCAAATCTTTAAATCGTTTCACCAGTTCAATTGTAGCTGCCACAGCTCGTAAGCAGGGGACAGTGCCCTGAGCTACTGGATCTAGGATTACAGAATAATAAGCAACTGGCTGGTGTGTGTGTCCAAAAGGCTGTGTTAGAACGCCAGAGGCAACACCTAATTTCTCATGGATGAATAAAGTAAAAGGTTTCCTATAGTCAGGTAACCGGAGTGCTGGGGCTGATGCTAGGGTTTGTTTGATGGTCTGAAGTGTTTTGTCCAGAGATTTGGACCAATCAATGGGGTCAGGCATGTTTTTGCCTGTTAATTGAATGAGTGGTCGGGCTAATTCACCAAATGAGGGGATCCATGGGCGGCAGAAGCCCAGTATTCCCAGTAAAGCTCTTACTTGATGTTTTGTTTGGGGTGGTTTCATGGCTAAAATAGTTTCTACTCGATTAGGGGCCAGTTTTCTAATTCCTGGTGCAATAATATAGCCCAGATATGTTATTTCTTGTTTTAAATATTGCAATTTGGAGGGAGAGGCTTTGTGACCTCTTTCTGCCAGGGCTTTGAGTAAATACAGGGTATCTGTTTTACATGCTAGCTCAGTTTGAGATGCTAACAATAAATCATCAACATACTGGATTAAGGAAGACTGATGTGGTAGGGAGATGGAGGAGAGGTTTGCCTTTAATATTTGTGAAAATAGGGTGGGGGACTCAGTATAACCTTGTGGCAATCGAGTCCAAGTATATTGTTGATCTTGCCAGGTAAAGGCAAATAGATATTGGGACGCTGGATCCACGGGAATGCTAAAAAAAAGCAGAGCACAAATCAATGACAGAAAAGTAAGTGGCTGAGGCTGGGACTTCAGTGATTATAGTGGATGGATTAGGCACTATGGGGGCTCTAGGTGCCATGTGATCATTTATGATTACAGGAAAAATGGGGGTGTTGCAGGGAGAGGTACATTTAATGACAACTCCCTGTTGTAGGTATGCTTGGATTAATTTCTGTATAGGGAGAATTGCTTCTGCAGGGATTTTGTATTGGGGCACACATGGAGGTGGCTCCTGTTTTACTTGGATAGTAACTGGTGTTGCTCCTTTAAGTAGTCCCACCTCTGATGCATCCCAGCCCCATAAGGAGGGTGGTAGGCTTTTTAAATCCTCATGAAGCCCCGTGTTGTTGGTTATCAGCATGATTGTTTTGTACTTTCCTTTTCCTGATTTCTAATTGCAGCCCCTGTTTTCCACATGTTATGGTAGCTCCCATTTTACAAAGTAGATCCCTCCCTAATAGGGATAGTGGTGACTGGCAAATAGTGAATGTATGTTCTATTGTGAAAGGTCCTAGTTCTACTGGTATGTTGTGGGTAAATTCTACAGGGATTATTTTCCCTCCCACTCCCATTATGTTATCTTGAGCCCCTTCAGCCACTGCAGATTTATATGGTGCTTCAGTAATTAATGAGGAGGTGGCTCCAGTATCAACTAAGCAATTGTATTTCTTTCCTCCGATAAGAACAGTAACAATGGGTTCCCCTTCTGGGCCATTTCTTAAGGGGATAGCTAGTCCGTTAAAGGTAGCCAGGAATTCAGTTACTTTTCATTGTCATTTTCAAGTCAAGAAGGGGGGTAGCTCATAGTCTCTCCTTCGCTCCCATTGATGTGTATTGTTTGTGTTTATTGGAGGAAAGGGAGCGCTGGGTGGTGTCTGGTGACTGAAACTTTGTTGCTCAGTGTAATTGATTGGATTATTGCCTGGCTTCATGTTTCTAGGTGGTGGGTGATACTGGTTGTGGGAGGGGTGTTACCTACATTGCCTGCTAAAATGCCCTTCCTGTCCGCACCTATAGCAATGCTGGCATCTGCCTTGCGACCACCCTGCTTTATTGCAATGCCAGCATTTCTTTGAATTGTAAGAAGTTCTACCAGGCATTTGTCTGGCATTATGTTGCACTACAGCAGACATTTTCAGGTCTTCCTGTCCTTCTATTCGTCTTTTTCTCTCTTTCTCTTCCTCTTTCAACTTGTCTCTTTGGTCATAGACAAAGTTAACGATCCTGCGCAACTCTGCTATGTCTAAAGTTGCCCAATTAGAAATGAAGTGATGGAAATGTTGTTTAATATCTAAGGTGGATTGATACATGAAGGCTGAGGCTAAAATCCTCTGGTCCTTGAGGCAGCTAAGGTCTAGATGGGCATATGCAACAGCTGCCTCTGTTAGGCGGACCCAAAAAGCATCAGGGTTTTCTTTTTCCCTTTGCGTGGTTCTTTGGAATTCAGACCAATTTAGAGGCTTTTTTCCAATTTCCTCTAAAGCTTCTAATAAGTTATTTTTTGCTCTTGTGTATTCATCCCAATGATTGGTATCATTGTAGTACTGGCCATGATGTACTGGCCATGCGATGCGGGCTGGGGCTGCCTGTCCAGGGATGGTAGGTAGTTGAGCTATTTGTTCAGTTTTCTCAAATAGTTTTAATAGCTCATCTTTCGTTAGAAAGATTTGTAGCAGCTGGGTCATGTCACCCCAAGATGGATTGTGGCTGTCTATGATTGACTTCAGGGTTTGAATTACTGTTTGGGGATCAGCCCTGAAGGCTGGGGTATCTTTTTTCCAGATGACTAGGTCAGAGGCAGAGAAGGGAGTGTGGGTATAAACGTATTTTAATTGTCCCCTATTTTGCACAGGTCTGTTTAAAAGGGGAGCCATGAATCGTGCCTCAGTTTGTCCATTCAGGGAATGGGTTTCAGGTTTTTCCTGATCTTTTCCCTCAATCAGGTTTTTTTTCCTAGCCATTTCAGCCCAGCAGTACCAATAGGGTATTTGGCTGGGGTTAATGCGTGTTCTAAGTGCTTTTAGGGTTTTATGATCTAAAGTACCGCTATCAGGCCAAATTTGTCTTCCTGTGTCATCTTGCAATAAAGCCCACTTTTTGCAAATTCTTTTTGCATCTCTTTTATTCATTCCAGGCAGGACAGGCACTTGCCTTTTGTCCCAAGCCTCAAGTCCAAGGGGGTCTCTTCCATTGCCCTCAAGCTACAACTTCCCATATTCCCTACCTGATGTGGGGATTATTTTGGTTTAGCCTGGCTACCGCCATCAGTTTTCAGACATAAATGGTCTGGAAAGGACTCTGGTTTCCCTACACATGGAGTACAGGCCCCTTTCTCTTACGGAAACTCCGCCGTCAGTTTGAAGACCCCCCTAAAAAATGGGATCTTGGAGGACCGTCTGCCCCCTAGCAGCACTGGTACAGGCCCCTCCCCACACTCCGCCGTCAGTTTTCAGATCTCCCTTATAGGTGGGGATCTGGAAGGACCTGCTCTGCTTTTGAAGGCAAACTATTTCCAATTTTGTTTGCCAGCAGCGGGTATGGGCCCCTTCTAAATGCACAGGGCTTTGCTTGCGGGATGCACCAGGACTATTTTCCTGCTTTCTATTTATTTCCCAACACCAGTTCCTTTCTCAGCCCGCTCAGTTTTTCATGCATCCTTCAGAAGGACTCACACTCCATGATCACCCCTTGCGTTCCCAAATCCAGCCGGTCACAGCTTGTTGGAGCTAGCAGCTGGTTGGGGTGCGGCTGGCAATCACAGAGGAGGTGAGGTTCTTCTGTTTCCACAGAGAAAACCCACAGTCACACACCTGAACCACTCACGCTTCCACTCTCTTACCTAGTAAGGTTAGAAATTTAAAGCGGTACTCACCTGCTTTCAAGCAGCTGTTGAGCAGAAAGGCTCACGAACTCCCTTTACTACCCTTATGCCTGCCGGACTGGGTCCATGGATATTGTCCCTGGACAAAGAAGGTCCATGCCAGCTGGGAATTGATCTGCGGGCCTGGTCTGGTGGCAGGGTTGGCTGGAAAATCTTCGTGGGTCACCAATTATACAAAGGCTGAAAGTACCTTTCTCTGAGGGTTCAAATTTTCCCGCTGGGAGAGCTCTGGTGCAAGGATACAGACAACTGCTTGAAAGCTGGATCTTTTTATTTTCAGGAAGGTTAGAAACAATGTGCCTGCGTTCCTAGGGCTAGCTAGCTAACTTTGAATGATAAGTTCCCAATTCTTATACCTTTTTTTCCTCCCTTTAGACATTCAAATCCTGTCAGAGTTTGTTTTTTAATTTCCGCCAGAAGGCAACCTCAACGAGGTGCGAAAACAAACTCTGCGGGACAGCTTCCTGTATTACCGGTTTTTTCCTCTGATCTCTTTTAGTTTTGATGGCTTTTTTGTAATCTTCTATTTGTAATTCCTGACGTTTGGCTGTTTTGGTATGTTCTTAATTGTTTGGCTTTTGTCTGGGGGCGCCTCTCAATTTCTTTTATTAGATTTCTTTTCCTATGCAAGCCTGTTCCATGGCTGGCCTAATGTTCCCCCTGGGCCTTTTCCCTTCTGAGTGACACCACTGTCCTCATGAAGTTCCTTTTCTACAGTATGTACTGTCATATATTTGCATCAAGAGGCTACAAAAAACATCAAGTTTATAAACTTTTAGTTTCCTTGCTGTTAACAAAAAAATAAATGAAAAAGTAGCACGTAAAGTCGCTCTTTATGAACTAGAGTAAAAAGCCTTTGGCAGAATCCAGAATTTATATATACCAAATCTTGGTGCACTGGGTGCTGTTTGAAATATACTGAGTGACTTAAAGTGACAGATGTACTGAAAGATAGAACATACTTATTTTCTAATCATGGGGAAATGGCAAAGAGGAAGATAGAGAATAAGAAGCTTATTGTAAGAGTCACTGCTTAACTAGAGCATGAGCTTCTGTGGGTTTCTTAATCTGTTAAGGGAATTGTTGTTCAGAGGCAATAAATCTGACAAGGCATGTAAAGGAATGTATTAACTCAGAGATACTCTTTAAAATACTTTTTTCATATAGGGAGACCATTTAGAATTTATAGTATGTCTCATATTCACATTAATTTTGTTAATTTATAGCCTTTTTGGAAAACTGTTATTGGGTTGGTGCATTGATATTTGGCAAAATGAGGGTTGATGGACCACTAGCAGTTTCTAAAGTATTTGCCTGGGTTTTTTTTACTATTGTAGTAATAGCTTCAAGCTTACACTTTTTTATTTTTTTATTTTTATTCTTTAAAATGAATGCAAGGAGAATGAGGCAGAGGGGGAAGATTTATTTTTGATTTTTAATCATCTTGGCTTCTAGTTCTTACTGCATCGTGATGGTATTCTAAGTGGAAGAATGGGGTAAGTCATGTAAATAGTAAAGGATTTGCTTATTCCTGCTTTGAAATAGTGTTTTGTATTTTTCTTTTGCATTTCTGTGCTTTTGGAGAATTTTATAGCCTAGCCTCAGGCCACATTAAAACTCAGGAGATACTGAACTGTTACTTTCTGAATCTCTACAGTTATCGGATTTAAAAGTCACAATTGCTGTCAATTAACACTTTTCTCTATTGGTGTTGTAATAGGCTGTGACAAAAAGTTTGCATCAAACATTTTTATCATCCGGTCTAAACTGGAAAAGTCTGAATTATTATTATTCTATGTCTTCGTGAGGCTACAGTTTCTTATGCTTCATTATATCAGAAAAGAAAGTACAGTTGTAGCATGATTAAAACAAAAACAAAAGAAATACTCTTGAATTGTCCAAAGATGCTTTTTCAAGAAGAAACTGTACTTTCTTTGTCTGTTTAAAGATGTTTCACTTCTCATCTAAGATGATTCTTCAGTTCTGAAGAACTGAACTCCAGAACTGAAGATACTTCTTGGATGAGAAATTAAACATATTCAAGGTAAAACAAAGGAAGTCCAGTCTTGAAAAAGCACCTTTGGAAAAATCAAAACCTGGATGACAGAGAATCTCCATAGACATTTGCCCTTAAATTGTTTACAAAAACATGACTAATAGATTATTTGATTCATGATTATGAAGTCTATCTCAAATCAGAATTGTCTTTGCAGCCAGCATCTTGGTAAGACAGATCCTCAGTGTTCCTTTCATTTCATTTGGCTGCAGTCAAGCCTATAATGCTGATCATTTGTGACCAATGTCTTGAGCACTCCATTACTTAGCTGATCTGACACAGTTACTAGATTTTTTTTATAATGGAAAAGATAACAAATTACTTTTTCCCATTCAATCCTAATAAACATTACCATTGCATTCAGAAAAGAGCATCAGCATTAATGACAAATATTCTCCACTACATAAGGTTTCTTAAATAAAATGTATGAAATTTGACATACATGGATAATCCTAATGAAAGGGTTTACTAACACTCTCAATGTTATTATAATCACTCCTAACTAAATGAATGAATATACTTTTTGAAAAATCATTATTTTATATCTGTGCAGTATGAAAATTAGTCATCTATTATGTTTATCTTCTTTATTCTGTCAAAGCTGGATTTTATTTTAAAAATTATTTATTGATATTTAAATTTTACTTCCGTATAATTTTATTTGCAGTTTTTTTAAATCCAAAGATTCTATGCAGGACTAAAGAGGAATCACTTACATTTGGTTTGCCAGTCACATGGCCACCTGGCCATGCCCACCCCAATCATATGACCACCTAGCCACGCAATCAACAAGCCACTCCCACCCCAGTCACATGACCACCAAGCCACACCCACAAATTAGGCCATGACCACAGAAATTTATTAAGAAATTTGAATCCCACCCCTGCCTTCATCAAATCTTATAAAAGATTATATAAAAGACCCTACAGGATCTCCTTCATAACCGACAATGAAGACTGGGTTCCCCAACCAGGGTTAGGGAGACAAGCTAAACAGAATGTGCAGCGTTAGTCAGATAGGCACACAGATAAATGAGTGAGCTAAGCTTGTATGTTTATTAACATACAGTAAAAATAACAGATACGCTTGTGCTATCAAGAATATAGTTTATTCCATTATAAGTTCATGGCATAGTCAAATAACAGTCCAATAGTCATGTATCAAGTAGTCAGTCCATTCAGGGATATTCAGTTAGCAAAGTCCATGTAGAATATCCTATGTCAGTTCACTTACAAATCAGTCCTTTGTTGTCTCTCCCGTTCGAGCAATGCAGTCTTGATTCCAAGCAGTAATCAGGGATCATCAAAGCCAGAGAGAGCAAGCTGTAGACTTGCTACTTTTATATTGTTTTTTTAACCACTCCCTTAATTACTATTCCACAGTTAAAGCTGCAGACACTTTAACATACACAACTATGATTCATAGTTATTATTTCACCTAAACCAGTTAGGGTAAACAATGTTATCCCTAACATTCTCCCCTTTTAGGTTAAATAATAACTATGAATCATTTACATCTTTAAATTATATTTTTTACAACTCTCTTTAAACTTAATTGCTCCTTGAGCTTTTGTAAATTGGTCTGCAATGTTTTCTTCTGTCATGCAGTATTCCAATTTAATTAGTCCATTCTTCACTGATTCTCTAACATTTAAATATCTTAAATCAGTATGTTGAAAGGACTGTTCTGTAGATTGGAGATACATGATGTCCCTTCCCCTCTTTTAAGTTCCAGGAAGGCTCCACACTCATTTTCACTAGTGACCCTGAGGACACAGATAAATCTCCAGATGGACTCAATGACTCTCTAAAACAATGCAAATGACTAGCTGTCTGCAAGAAGTACAAGTTCTTCCATTCCCCACTATTCAGTCAGAGCTGAATAAGTTTCTCAGATGAGAAGCGAAACATCTTCCAAAAAAACCAGAAAGTCCAGTTGCCTCTTGAAAAAGAATCTTTGGGGCAACAGACTAAAGTAATACAACCTTCTATAATTAATGAAAAACTGAAATATGGATCATATATTCATGTTAAGACAAGAATAAACATATGGTTTAAGTCACAGGTATATGTCCACTCTGCTGATATATATTGGAAACCAAAGCTTAACCATGACTGCACTAATTTTGGTTAGCTATTAGCACTGGTTGAGATCCAAATGATCATTTGATAAAGGGCCTGTCTCTCTAAGAGAGAGCTGCTGTATGTCTTTCAAGCTTCAAAAAGATATAAACTGCCTATAGTCTAGATGTTGACAACCCCCATAGTCTCTTCTCCCAAAAAATGTAGTGTATTTTCCTGCTGATGTTTGGGAATAGAAAACATAAACAGTGTAGATTTCATGTACTGAAAAAAATAATTTAAATTTCATCCATTGATAGAGCCTTGTTAGATTTTAGTAGTTAGATTAAGGAAATTGTAAGTTCCAAGTTTCTGAACTGATTTTGTGTTGCTGGAGAGATGATATCAGACAACATGATTTATATGATTTTGGCTTAATTTCTTTTTTTAAAAATGACATGTGAGTGGATATGGTCACACAAATGCCACAACTTACAATATATATTTTTGTTCTGAAATCTGAACCAAACATATACACTGGCATTTTAATGATTTTGCCATCATTTGTGTGTATCTTAACCTCATCACAGTTTACTGAAGATGCAACCACCACATTATTTATTTATTTACTTATTTCTTTATTTGATTTGTCAATTGCTTACAAGATAATAGGTATAAGTACATACATAGTTATGAATACATGAAATGGGTATATATAAGAAAAAAATAAAAGAAACAAAAGGACAGGGATGGTAGGCATGTTGGTATGCTTATACGCGCCCCCTACAGACCTATTAAGAAAGGAGTGAGGTCAATAGTAGACAGTCTAAGGTTAAAGTTTTTGGGGTTTGGGGAAGAAACCAGAGAGTTAGGAAGAGTATTCCAGACACTGATCATTCTATTGCTGAAGTCGTATTTCCTGCAGTCAAGTTTGGTGCGGTTAACCTTGCATTTGTATCTATTGTGTGCTCTTGTGTTGTTATGGTTGAAGCTAAAATGCTCATTGACAGGTAGGACATTGCAATTTATGATTTTATAAACCATATTTAGATCAGACCGAAGATGGCATAATTCAAGGTTTTCTAGATCTAGAATTTCAAACCTGGTGGCATAAAGTATTCTACAATGAGTAGAGGAGTGGAGAATTCTTCTTGAGAAATATTTCTGGACTTTCTCAACTGTGCTAATATCAGATACGTAATGGGGGTTCCATTAGGAACTATCCACTACATAGTTCCAAGCTATGTAGGATAAGGTTAACAACTCTAATGCCTTTTTGGCTATATAGTTACACTGGGTTCTAGCACTTAGATCATTAAGGCTAGGTCACACTGGCTGACGTATGTAAAACGTATGTAAGACATATGTAAAAAGGACACAGCGGATGAGCAAATTTTCCATCCGTTGTTATCCACTTTCAAAAGTGCCCCAAATTTGCATAAACAGAGCAGACAACAACAGAAAGGAACAGATGTGGGGAGGATGTAGCGGGGATGTAAAGCGGACATTCGTAGGAAGCCTAGCAGATGAAAGCAGATGGAAGCAGATGACACATCTGCAGGGCTTCCATGGGAGAACATCGAAGCGGACACGTAGCAGAAGGAACGGATGCGTAGCGGATGCTTAGCGGATGATGCGGATGCATCACAGACGCCTATAGGATGCATAGCGGATGCCTAGTGGATGCAAAGCATTCACTGTGCATGCGGCGAGGATGAATTGCATCAGCTCCGCGGATATAAAAGGATGCAGCCCGCAAGCAGGTCACCATTCAGAGGAAAGACCTGCTGCCAGAGACATCTTGAGAGAACACCATGGGGAAGAAGAGGAAACCTGTGCCTACTCCTGCCAGCCCTGGCAAGAAGGACAGAACCATCATCCCACCCACTGGTGCTCACTTTGAAGCTGCTGCTGCTCCTGGTGTTGCTGCTGCTGGTGCTTCTCCTGCTGCTGCTGCTGCTGGTGTTGCTGTTGCTGCTGTTGCTGCTGGTGCTGCTGGTGCTGCTGGTGCTTCTCCTGCTGCTGCTGCTGGTGCTTCTCCTGCTTCTGCTGCTGTGGTGGACCAGCCTCAAGGCCCTCAAAGCCCTGCTTCTGAAGGCCCTGAAGCCCCTGACAGAGGGAGGAAGAGGCAAGGCAAGGAGAAGGGGGAGAGGAAACAGTACTCTATTTCCGAGGACCATGAGGAGGAGGTGCTGGAATGGCTGAGGGAGAACGAGTACCTTTGGAGGAAGGGCCACAGGCTCTATCGTGACACCAAGCCGAAGCAGGCAGCACGGAGAGAGAAGGCGGAGAGCCTGGGCTACACTTCAGATGTCCTTCTGGGGTGGTGGAAGCATATGCACACCTGGTATGGCAAGCTGCACCTGAAGAGATCCGGGCAGGCCGCTGTGAAACTAACTGACTGGGAGACCTTTGTCATGGCCAGGTGCAGCTTCCTGGAGGGTGAGATCCGCCACCGTGGAGCAGCCCCTCTGTCAACACTCTCCCTCAGACAGCCCACAGAGAACCACTACTCTTCCAGCCAGGAGACAGCAACCATGTCCAGGCAGGTGTCTTTGGAGGGCCCCATGACAGAGACCCCCCCCACAGCTGCACTCCCCATGCCAGAGGACGTGGAGGATCCCCTGTCTCAGATGGAGCAAGAAGAGGCAGCCACCAGAGACCAACCCACACCCACACCCAGCTCCACCTCCACAGAAAGCAGGCAGAGAGGTAGACCAGAGGAACAGAGCCACACTGTCCTCTTGGAGATCAGGGACACAATAAAAGCCAGAACAGATCTCCTCTCCCAACTGGTCCATGTGACATACCATCCTCCAACCGCAAGCCCTTCATCAGGTACGTGAGCCAGACCCTCATGGACATGCCCGAGGCCCAGTACCAGGCGATGAAGGAGAGGATCACAGCTCTTCTGCACCACCCTCCAGGCCCAGCTGAACCTGCTGCTACCCACTCCAGGTCTGCTCCTCTACCCCAGCTGATTCACAGCCCTTCCATGGATTTCAGCAGCCCCTCGCCGACCAAGCCTACCACTACCAGGACTTCCCACAGCAGAGGCAGCACTTCTCAGTCCACACCCAGGTTCCTCGGATGCCACAGATGCCACAGATGCCTCAGCTGACCAAGCTGCAGACCAGACAGCCCCACTACACTCCTCCTTCCTCCAACCCACAGCCAAGCCCAGCCTCAGAACATCTGTCATCAGTCTTGGGCCTCACATCCCAGGTCCTTGAGGAAGTACCTCTCAACCTCATGGGACTGAGTCAGCTCTCTGAGAGCTTCCTGCACACACCATCTCCTGTTGTACCCTCGGGGCCAAGCACCCCAATGGTGCCTCAGACCAGCACTCCAGCAACAGCCACCTCCACAGTCCCTGGCCCCTTTACATCTGAGACTATGGGCACGCCTCAGAGTGACTGAAAAGAGTGCCAGAGACTGAGTTGTTATCTGTTCACCTTATCTTTGCTTAAAGACACTTTACTTGGGTCATTTTGCTTTTTAATAAAGTCATACAGTTTGTTATAAATAAAGGTTATCTTTGCTTCACACACTTGGTTCATTTTTTTTACCTAATAAAGTGTTGGGGAAAACTTTGAAAAAATGGTTAATCCTTTGCATGCTTGTGGGATGGGTAAGGATAGCTGTGGGATGGATAGCTGTGGGATGGGTAATGATAGCTGTGGGATGGGTAAGGATAGTTGTGGGATAGATAAACCTCCAGTGCAAGCATAGTGGGACTGTATGGTCCACCCTCCCAGCTGCCACACATATGGCCCTTTATTATCAATAACAATTTAATCATTGATCAACATATTTCAACATAAACAAAACTCTTTATTAATGCCCTATTCATTGTAAGGCCACTCAACATAAATGGCACAATCTCATCCGTGTGATGAGACAGGCTGAAGGAAGCATCCATTAAGCATCTACCATCTTGTCTTGCCACTCCACTGCTCCAGCTGGGGAGTTGCACCAGTGTTTCAGGAGGTTGCGCTGCTTCTTCCCTCCACGTGAAGCTCTGTTGGGGCCTTGCACATCCACAGTGTCTATCAGGTTTCCTCCTTGCCTCCATTCCCCAGGCTCCATGTCCCCATTGCCTTGTTGACGGTCCAAAAGCCTGTTCTGCAACACTGGGTAGCGGTGCGCATTAGACTGTGCAGGATGCAGCAAGCTTCCAAGATGCTCCTCACAGTCTGTGGCTCATGCTGCATGGAGGTGAGAAGTATCTGGAACCTGTTGGCCAGGATGCCAAAGGCGTTCTCCACCACCCTTCTTGCCCTGGACAGCCTGTAGTTGAAGATCCTCTCTTCATGGGTGAGGTATCTTGAACTGTAGGGCTTTATGAGGTAGGTTCTGAGGGAGAAGGTGTCATTCCCCACGATGAAGTAGGGCACATCTTGTGTGTCATTGGGTAGGGGGTCTGGATCTGGAAAACCCATGATGAGATTGCGTTCCAACACACTCTTGAGGTCACTGGTGTTGTATATCTGGGCATCTGAAGCTGACCCATTGCCTGAAGCATCGATGTACATGAACTTGTAGTCAGCATCAACTATGGCAAAGAGGATGATGCTGAAGAAGCCCTTGTAGTCGAAATAATTGGACCCTGAGTTGGGTGGAGCTTTGAAGGCCACGTGCTTCCCATCTATGGCTCCAATGGTGTGGGGAAAGTTCCACCTCTGATACCACTATTCTGCAATTTTCCTACAGCCTTCTTCAGTGGTGGGGCACTGGAGGAGCTCCTCCATGTATTCTTCAATGATGGCCTGCACCACTTCTTGACCACTTTGCTGATGGTGTGGCACCCTCCAGCCGTACTGCATGCTCCTGCAGGTGGTCCCTGAGGCCAGGTGGCGCAGAGTCAGTGCCACCTTCAGTCCAGGGTCCAGGCTGGGACGGAAGTTGGTGTTTGCCTTGGTCAACCTGGGTGTCAGTTCGTCAAACATGTCTGGTGGCATCCTCATGAAGTGCTGGAATGCACGAGTGTCTTCATTCCTGAGCTCCACCATCAGCTTGTCATACAGTCCAAACTCCGCTCTTCTCCTGATCCATCGTCTGACCCAGACAGTTCTTGGACGTCTCCTTCTTTTGTGTAGAAAAGGTGAAAGAGTCTGAAGAGGGCTTGGTTCTGGTGTTGAATGATGGCGACTACCAAAAGGAGTGTGCGATGATCCATGGTGGAGATTAATGGATGATGTGGAAGAGCAAGAGCAAGGCTGAAGAGGTCTGCACCGCAGGGCTGCTGGACTGAAAGTGAGATCCAGGTGATTTCCTCCCCCTTTTTTAGGAAATGTTGGTTTTCCACTAGGTGTCCTTCCACATACTCTAGACATCCTCCAGACATCCTAAATATCTGAGATACGTCCCATATATGAACGTTTTGTCAGTTTTAATGCTTTATATACGAGATGCATCTGCTTAAATTCTTTCTATGTCCGTGCTACTAACGCTGTGTGGACGTTCTGTCTACCTTTCACTTCCTTCCTCTTTCCACTTTCCGCTGGAGAGGATGTGAGTTGCAAGGATGGCCAGAGGATGCCGAGAGGATACATTGGACGTGTAATGGATGACAACGGACACAGAACGTTTGTTGCCTGTATGTGTCGCAGATGTAGATTGTACGCGGCGGAAAGTTCATCCGCTCAAAAAGTTTTGTGCAGCTCAAAACATTTTGAGCAGATGAAATAGCAGTAGACTGATGTTTTACAGTTAGAGCGTATGAAAGACGTACGCAGTGAGTACACAACGGATGCATCGCTTTTTCCAATGTATGGCAAGCTTTTTTGTCCGTTTTACATCCTCTTTGCATCCATTGGTTCAGTGTGACATGGGCTTTAGAGATGAGTATTCCAAGATCCTTTACAGAGCTTAGGTCATCAACAAGATCTTGACTCTTCAGCTTGTATTTTATTTTCTGATTTTTTTTGCCAATATGTAAGACAGCATTTATTTGTTGAGATTTGAAGTTGCCATTTGTTTGACCATTCTGATACATAGTCAAGATATTTTGAAGGGTAGCAGTATTGTCTGTGGTATTGAACAGCTTTATATCATCAGCGAAAAGAATGCAGTTGCTCTTAATATGATCACAGAGGTCATTTATGTAGAGTATGAAGAGAGTTGGTCCTAGAACACTGCCTTCGGGGACACCACTATTGACAGATACAGAATTTGATAGGACACTCCCAATTTTGACCATTTGTTGTCTGTTTGACAGGAATGCTTCTATCCAGTTATGCAGGCGTCCAGAGATACCATAAGATTTTATTTTTAGGAGTAATTTGTCATGTACCACTGAATCAAAAGCTTTACAGAAGTCTATGTCGATTGCGTCTATTGCTTTGCCTGATCGAGTTGTGTAGTCCATATGTTTTTGCAGTGTAAGAGTTGGAGATTACAGGATAGCTTTTTCCTGAAACCAAATTGTTTATTGGAGAGTAGGTTGTTGGTCTCTAAGTGGAGGATAATGGATTGGTTAATAATTGATTCCATGACTTTACATGTGATGCAGCATCAGGAGATTGGTATGTAATTTTCAACTAGGCTGGGGTCTCCCTTTTTGAAGATGGGGATAATTGTAGCTTGTGACCATAGGCAAGGAGCTGGTTCTGACAGATTTTTCAAAGACCTACTTTGGGTCTTCTTACTTGCCCCACAAAATCTTTTCTCCAATGATAAGAATATTATTATTTCTCCTGTTTGAAGAGATCTTGATGAACTTTAAGAAGGTAAGTGTTGATTTTTTTAGAGAGGGGGGGAAATCTAACTTTGATTATCATTATCATTTGTCTCATCATGGTTGAAATATTTAGGTGACTTTATTCCACAAGATCTGCCTGTTAGTTTTCTGAAAGATAATAGTAACAAGAGTAATAACAATGTTCTTATCCTAATTTTTCTTATAGCTACTTTGACTTTGTGGATTTAAACTTTCAAATAAATGTGTATAAGCTTTCCAATTAGAAAAATATCAAAAATATGATAATATGCAAATTTGATTTTTACATCAAATAACTATAGATTTTAACCATTGATGAAAGAATATATTTACCATTTATTTCATCCTGTTCTCCTTCTACCATTGCTTATTATAGAAATTTAAACTTTCCCAGATATTTAGAACTCTTATACAAATTCCATTGCTTTGGTGTGTGTGTTTTCTCCTTAAATACAAAAACAAGATCAATATAGCTGGATTTCTTTTTCACAAAATATAGTAGTAAGAATTGGGCCTGAACACCCCCACCATGAAGGCCTGAATTCAAATGCAAACAAATTCTTAAAGAAAAAAGAAAAAACTTTTCAACCAGCTGCTTTCATCATGTTGTATTTCCCCCTTTTAGAAAAAGTAAAAATCATGTTACTGCTCCTGAAGAAAGAAATGACAGAAAAGCCCCAGAAGACTTACAAATCACTAGGAGAAAAAACTCAATGATTAGATAAAAACAATTTGTGTTATTGATAGCTCCTTTGACCTGTAAAGAACTTTAAATGAAAGACAATTTCAATTACTCCACCTTTCATCACTCTAGCTCATGCCTTTAAAAAGTAAAAAGAAAAATTGAAAGGGTGACTGTAAAATACAGCACTGCAAGTGATGTTGGAAACCACAAGTGCTGCTGGCTGGGTCAGAAATCATTAATCTTACTGAATGACAATCTTCCAGATCTTAGCAATATACCTTTTCCCCAAGGAAGGAAGGGAAGCAAGACACAAGTATGGTGGCTGAATGACCTTGACATGTTGAGCATCACTAGAGCAAGCTGCAAGTCAGTGCTACATGAATGCATGGCTGGGATGCTGGTGATGTGATTAAAACCAGACAATGGCCAGAATATCTCACCAGAAGCAATTCTATTACAACAAAGCTAGCTGGGAGGAAGATGCTCGAGCACAAAAAATTGAGGCTAGCAGGGATTCAGAACTACTGGGGAAAGAATTGGAAACTCAAAAAAACCTAAGCTGTCAATCATTCAGTTACATTTAATATGTGATAAATAATTATTTTATTAATTATTAATATGCCATCTTTACTCCAGCAGCTTAAGGCAGTTTACGTGGGATTCCCTATGTTGACCCATTTTGGTATAGTGGTTGCAGTAACAGCTAACAGATATGATCTATGATGATACTGTTTTTTTAAAAAACAAGCTGCTTATGCCAAATTTTTCTTCTTTTTCCTTACATTAAGGGTTGCCAAACTCATATCATCATGGTGGTGTCATATGATGCATCGTGACTTTTTTCCTCTTCACTAAACCAGGTGTGGGTGTGGCCAACACATGATGCATCCGGACTGTGGGCTGCATGTTTGACACCTCTCCCCTACAGTTTTAATCTATATTTCTATCTGTATTATTTATATAAGTATGTGTATTTGTGTATGTGTGTGTGTATGTATGTGTGTTCAACTATAGTTCTATACAAGTTTTTTTTAACAATTGAAGATAGAGGGGATAGGGAAGGAGGGAGAGATATAAATTTAGAAAACAAATGCCCATAAATAGATGCATTTCAGCACAGTGGGAAAGACTCTGATTGGGCAAGCTATGTTCTCAGATTGTTGCCTAAATGCTAAATGTTAGTGGACAGTTTTAAGGCTTGTGAAAATGAACTTTGACATTGGGCACATTTTTAAATGGAGAAAATTCCTTTTCTATTTCATTCAGTAACTTTAATCTAAGAATGGAATGGCATTTTCACTGCTTACAAATGGAGCTGTTTATTTGAGACTTCAAATAATGTGACAGGAAGACACATTTTCTTACCATTTACCTGGTAGGAAATATGCCATGTTCACAGTTAAAGAATTTCTTTTTCTCCTGATGATACACAAGAAATTAGCCATCAAATTTGTTGGAGAATTTTAAAGGACCATTTTGTACCCATTTTAAGCTTTGAGAAACTCAGAATATTTAATTTGCCCAAGTAACTGGCAAGCAAGAATATTTTCAATGGCACAGTAGGGAAAATTATGATATGACTGCCACCTGTAGTATGTTAAGGATTCTTGTAAAAAAAGCAAGAAAATTGTAGCATGATAAGATCCAGTCAGTTATATCATAAACACATATCTTTAACCACATATTTTAACAGAAGTCTGATAAAAGCAAGAATCGCTTCAAATAACATATATGTGAAAATGCCATATCCATTATTTGGTGCTATTTTATTATTACCTAACATAGATTTTGTTTGATAAATAACTAGGACCATGTAAAGTTGGGGCATTCTGATTCCACATTTGGTTTAAGTACCGGAAGCACAGCAATTTGTTCTATTTATTTATTCATTTTATTTATTTGTTTGTTTGTTCATTATAAATAAAAATTTATTGTGTTTATAAATTACTCAAGGTTACAAAACAAATTTCTATACTCACCACAACAATAATCATGTGAGATGAGGTGTTTTGACCGACAATGACTGATCCAAGATTATTCAGCCAGTTTCCATGTCTAATATGGAACTAGAACTCACAGTCTCCTTGTTTCTAGACCTGTATCTTAACCACTAGACCAAATCTTCTATTGAACCTAAAGCCCATGTCACACTGCACCAACGGATAGAAAGAGGATGTAAAACGGAGAAAAACACTTGCCATCCGTTGGTTAACGTGATGCATCCGTTCTGTAATCACTGCCTCCATTTTTCATCCTCTCTATCCGTCCAGCATCCGTCGACTGAGGTTCCATCCGCTCAAAAAATTTTGACCAGCTCAAAACTTTTTGAAGGGAAAATGTACCCAACGTGTCCATTCTGCATCCGCTACGCATACAGGGAACATCCGTTCTGCATCTGTCGTCATCCGTTACGCATCCGCTACATCTGCTAGGCATCCGCTGGGCATCCGCACAACTCAAATCCGCTCCAGTGGAAAGCGGACACAGGGAGGAAGCGGAACGGATGCGGAACGGATGCGCAGCATTAGTAGCACGGATGGAGAAAGGATGAAAGTGGATGCAGCTCGCAAAGAAAGCATTTAAAATGGAAAAAATGTTCGCAGAGGGGACCTATCTCGGATATTAAGGATGTCTAGAGGATGCCTAGAGGATGCAAAAGGACACCTAGTGGAAAACCTATATTGCCTATAAAAAGGGAGAGGAACTCACCTGGATCTCACTTTCAGACCAGCAGCCCTGCTATGCAGACTTCTGAAGCCTTCATCTGCCTCTTGCTCTTCCACAGCATCCAGTCATGTCCACCATGGATCGTAATACAGTCCTTTTGGTAGCCACCATCGTTCTGAAACAGTGCGAAGCCATCTACAGGCTCTTTCAACTGTTCTACAGGAAGAAAAGGAGGCGGCCAAGAAGCATCTGGGTCCGAAGATGGATCGGGAGAAGAGCAGAGTACGGACTGTACAACAAGCTGATGGTGGAGCTGAGGAACGAAGACACTCGTGCATTCCAGAATTTCATGAGGATGCCTCCAGCCATGTTTGACGAAGTTGTGGAGTGGCTGACACCCAGGTTGACCAAGCAGAGCACCAACTTCCGTCCCAGCCTGGAACCTGGACTCAAGATGGCACTGACTGCGCCACCAGGCCTCAGGGACCAACTGCAGGAGCATGCAGTACAGCTGGAGGGTGCCACACAACACCATCAGCATTGTGGTCAGAGAAGTGGTGCAGGCCATCATCGAAGAATACCTGGAGGAGCTCCTCCAGTGCCCCTCCACTGAAGAAGGCTGGAAGAAAGTTGCAGAGCAGTGGTATCAGAAGTGGAACTTCCCCCACACCGTTGGAGCCATAGATGGCAAGCACATGGCCTGCAAAGCTCCAGCCAACTCAGGCTCCTCTTATCACAACTCCAAGGGCTTCTTCAGCATCATCCTCTTCGCCATGGTCACTGCTGACTACAAGTTCATGTACATCGATGCTTCAGTCAATGGGTCAGCTTCAGATGCCCAGGTATACAACACCAGTGACCTCAAGGAGGGGCTTGGCAGCTTCATCATGGGCTTCCCAGATCCAGACCCCCTGCCCAATGACACGCAAAATGTGCCCTACTTCATCATAGGGGATGACGCCTTCTTCCTCAGAACCTACCTCATGAAGCCCTACACTTCCAGACTCCTCACCCATGAAGAGAGGATCTTCAACTACAGGCTGTCCAGGGCAAGGCGGGTGGTGGAGAAAGCCTTTGGCACCCTGGCCAACAGGTCCCAGGTACTTCTCACCACCATGCAGCATCGCCCACAGACCATGAGGAGGATCGTGGAAGCTTGCTGCATCCTGCACAATCTCATGTGCACCCGCTACCCAGTCTTGCAGAACAGGTTCGTGGACCTCCAACAAGGCAATGGGGACATGGAGCCTGGGGAATGGAGGCAAGGGCGAAACCTGATAGACACTGAGGATGTGCAAGGCCCCAACAGAGCCTCACGTGAAGGGAAGAAGCAGCGCAACCTCCTGAGACACTGGTGCAACTCCCCAGCTGGAGCAGTGGAGTGGCAAGACAGGATGATAGATGCTTAATGGATGCTTCCTTCAGCCTGTCTCATCACACTGATGAGTTTGGGCCATGTATGTTGGGTGGGCCTACAATGAATAGGGCATTTAATAAAGAGTTCTGTTTATGTTGACATGTGTGGATCAATGATTACATTGTTATTGATAATGAAGGGCCATAGGTGTGGCACCTGGGAGGGTGGACCATACAGTCCCACTATGCTTGCACTGGAGGTTTATCTATCCCACAGCTATCTTAACCCATCCCAAAGGTATCCCTGCCCATCCCACAGCTATCCTAACCCATCCCAAAGGTATCCCTGCCCATCCCACAGCTATTACCCATACCACAGGTATTCCTGCCCATCCCACTGCTATCCTAACCCTTCCCACAGGTATCCCTGCCCATCCCACTGCTATCTTAACCCATCCCACAGCTATTACCCATCCCAAAGGTATCCCTGCCCACCCCACTGCTATCCTTACCCATCCCACAAGCATGCAAAGGCTTAAACCATTTCTAAAAGTTTCCACCAAGACTTTATTAAAAAAAATAAATGAAGCAAGTGTGTGAAGCAAAGATAATCTTTATTAATAACAAGCTGTAAAAGAAAAACAACCCAAGTCAAGTGTCCAAATAAAGTCAACTGGTAGCCACCCAGTCTCTGGCGCTCTTCTCTGTCACTCAGAGGTGTGCCCAGTCTCAGGGGTGAAAGGTCCAGGTACTGTGGAGATGGCTGATACTGGAGTGTTGGTCTGAAGCGCCACTGGGGTGCCTGGCCCCGAGAGGACAACAGGGGATGGTGTATTGAGGAAGCTCTCAGACAGCTGGCTCAGACCCGTGAAGTTGAGAGCCCCTTCCTCCATGCTATGGGGTGTCAGCCCCAGTACCGACGACAGATGTACTGAGGCCGGGCTTGGCTGTGGGGTGGAGGAAGGAGCAATGTAGTGGAGCTGTCTGGTCTGCAGCTGGGTGAGAACTGGCATGGGTGGCATCGGTGGCATGGGTGGCATCGTTGGTGTTGGTGGCAGCAGTGGCGTAGGTGGCATCGGTGGCATCAGTGGAACCGGTGGCAAAGGTGGCGTCCCGATGAACCTGTGCCTGGACTGGGAAGGGCTGCTGCCTGTGCTGCTGGACCTCCTGGTAGCCGTAGCCCTGGTAGGTGAGGCCTGTGGAAAGCCTTGGAATGGGAGGGATATCACCTGGGCTGGAGGAGCAGACCTGGACTGGGTGGGAGCAGGTTCATCTGGATCTGGAGGGTTGTGAAGCAGATCGGTGATCCTGTCCTTCACCACCTGGTACTGGGGTTCCACCATGTCCATGAGGGTCTGGTTCACATAGGTGAGGAAGGGCTTGCAGTTGGAGGATGAGGAGTCAGTGTGTACCAGCTGAGAGAGGATATCTCTGCTGCTCCTGATGGTGTCTCTTATCTCCAGCAGGACAATGTGGCTCTGTTCCTCCTGTCTGGCTCTCTGCCTTTCTGTGGAGGTGGAGCTGGGGGTGGATGTGGGTTGGACTGTGGTGGAAGTGCCGTCTCCTTTCTCCCACTCCACCAGTGAGTCCTCCACGCGCTCCGCCACGGTTAGAACAGCTGTCAGCGGGTTCTTCTTCGTCACACTCTCCACAGACACCTGCCTGGAGACAGGAGCTGACTCTCGGCCGGAAGAGGACTGGCTCTCAGCAGGCTGCCTGAGAGAGAGGGTTGTGAGAGGGGCTGCTCCTCAGTGGCGGATCTCACCCTCCAGGAAGCTGCACTTGGCCATCAGGTAGGTCTCTCTGTCCGTCAGCTTGACCGCGGCCTGACCAGATTTCTTCAGGTGCAGCGTCCCGTACCAGGTGTGCATGTGCTTCCACCAGCCGAGGAGCACCTTCGAAGTGTAGCCCAGGCTCTCCGCCTTCTCTCTCCAAGCAGCCTGCTTCCTTTTGGTGTCCCTATAGAGCCTGTGTCCCTTCTGCCATAGATAGTCATTCTCTCTCAGCCACTCCAGCACCTCATCCTCATGTTCCTCCTCGATTTTGTATTGACTCCTCTCCATTTCTCGCGTATGCTTCTTCCTCCCTTTGGCAGGATCACATGGGCCCTCATCAGAGGGGCTTCCAGGTTGTAGGGGCTGCTCCTCCACACCAGCAGCAGCAGCAGCACCAGCAGGACCACCAGCAGCAGCAGCAGCACCAGCAGCACCAGGGGGACCAGGATCAGCAGCAGCAGAGTAAGCACCAGCAGTACCAAGATCAGCAGCAGCAGAGTAAGCACCAGCAGCACCAGCAGCACCAGCAGCGCCAGCAGGACCAGGAGCATGAGCAGGACCAGCAGGACCAGGAGCATGAGCAGGACCAGGAGCACGAGCAGGACCAGAAGGACCAGGAGCAGCTTCAGCAGAGTAAACACCAGCGGAAGCACCACCGCCATAAGCAGCAGCATCGGCTCCTCCAGAAGCAGAAGCAGCAGAAGTCCCAGCCCCAGAAGAGCAAGCCCGTGCTACAGAAGCCCCAGCAGAAGCAGAGTGAGGGCCAGGGGGTGGGAGGGTGGCCCTGTCCCTCTTGCCAGGGCTGGCAGCAGATGGCTGAGGCTTTCTCTTCTTCCCCATGGTTGTGGGGTTGCTGGCTGGCAGGCAGGCTGGCAGGCTGGCAGGCTGGCAGGCTGGCAGGCTGGCAGGCTGGCAGGCTGGCAGGCTGGCAGGC
>BLBF01000040.1:33680612-33712480 GCA_015471245.1 Laticauda colubrina
GGCAGGCTGGCAGGCTGGCAGGCTGGCAGGCTGGCAGGCTGGCAGGCAGCAAGGCTGGCAGGCAGGCAGGCAGGCAGGCTGGCTGGAAGCAAGGCTGGCAGGCAGGCAGGCAGACTGGCAGGCAGGCAGGCTGGCAGGCAGTCGACGTGTCTGGAAGCAGGTCTTTCCTCTGAATGTTGACCTGCTTGGGAGCTGTCTCCCTTTATATCCGCGGGGCTGACGCAATGCATCCTCCCCGCATGTGCATTGAACGCTAGGCATCCGCTTGGCATCCGCTAGGCATCCTCTAGGCATCCGCTAGGCATCTGCTAGGCTTCCGCTGTGCATCCGCTTCATCCACTCGGCGTCCGCTCTGCATCTGCTTCATCCACTCGGCATCCGCTTTGCTGCGGTCCTCCGGAAGCCCTGTGGATGTGTCATCCACTCTCATCCATTTCCATCCGCTGGGCTTCCGTGGAGCATCCGCTTTCAATTCGCCCTGCGTCCTCCCCCCGTCCGTTCCTTTCCGTGTTGTCCGCTCTGGTTATGCAAATTCGGGGCACTTTTGAGAGCGGATAACAACGGATGGAACATTTTTCTCGTCTGCTGTGTCCTTTTTACAACGTTTTGCATCAGACGTGACACACTTTCTGCCTGTAATGTTGACCGGAATGGTCCTCTTCAGTCAGCCTTATGCCTTCACGGTAAATAACTTGCAGTGCTATATTGTCCAGTCTATCACCAAAAGAAAAAAAAAGTAGTTAGAACAAGGTAGCTGGGCCAATCTGCTTTGTCAGTGTACTTTATTTTAGTCATTTAACTTCCAATTGTCACATCTAATGCCAATAGCAATTGCACATAGACAGTTTCATATACAACTTCACAGTGCTTTACAACCCTTTTTTAAGTGGTTTATAGAGTAAGCATATTGGCCCAACAATCTGAGTCCTCATTTTGTCTACTTCAGAAGGATGGAAGTCTGAATCAACCCTGAGCCAGTGAGGAATAAACCTGGGCTGTCAGCAGAATTAGCCTGCAATACTGCATTCGAACAACTATGCCACCACAGTTCATAGATAGATAAAAAACATCTAAAAACATTTCTCTTGTGTTTTTATATAAAAATAAAATTAATGTTAAATAAATTTATATATTTATTATATATGCGTCCTTTCTACTATAATGATGACTTGTGATAAACATAGCACTTAGGCTTACTGAATGAGTGAAGTATATTTTTAACCTTTCAGAAAAATGAAAACAAATTTCCAATTTGTTTTAATAAGAATGAAAGGTATGAATTGACCATGGATTTCAATGGGAGACCTGCTTATAGCATTTACTTATGGACCATCCATTAAAATCATAAGAAATTATTTTTTCTGTCAGATAACTGAACCATCGAAACAAGTATTGTCTACATTATTGGCAATTCCATAGAAGAATATTCCATAGGAGTCTTTACAAGCTGTTTGACTAGATTCTAGGATTATATCCATATATTTCTTATATGCATTTATTTGTGCAGGGAAACATGCATAGGATATGCTTTACTGTTCACCTGTGATTATTTATTTAGAAATGGTTCAGTTCTTATCTCTTTCAGTAAGCATTCTAAGAATTTAGCTTAAATAGAAAGTATATCTGCTGTGATATGTAAATTAAGAAGCCAACCAAATGTCTAGAGAGGCAAAGTATGATAGCTTTGTTAATGTAGACAAGAAAGAAAGTTCTTTATTTTTCATTTTTTTTCTTGTCCCCTTTCTTTGAAGTGCCAAAGTGTGGACTCAAATATCACAACTGCATGCCTTGAGTGAGTTGGATCCATGTTTTGAACACATAATGTTACATTATGATAGTAATACCGTGTTTCTCACATTATAAGGCTGGGCCTTATATTTTTTTGACCCCTCCAAAAAATGGCTAGGCTGTCTTTTCGGGGGTGACTTAATTCCCCCCCTTTCATCCTCGGGTGGGTGGGCGGCAACATCTTGGGGTTTGGGAGACCTTTTCCTTCTCCCTTGCTGCCGCAGCATTCTTCTAACGCCGTGGCATTTAGCGCAGCCACGTGCGGCCAGTCAGGGCTCCTCCCTGCAACTGGAGGCCTGAGAAGACACTTGGCTTCAGGCGCTCCCGTCGCTGCATTCCAAGGGAAGGTGCTTGCCCGAGAGGATCTCTCCCTCTCTCTCTCTCCCTGCAAGGTCTGCGGCTGAGGAGGAGGAGGCTGCAGCCAGTTCCTTCTGCTTGCTGAGAGGTGAGGAAGCTGCGGCTTTGCACAGCAAGTGAAGCGCTGCTCGCCCAGGCGAGATTTGGGAACGAGGGGCAGGAGGAGGCACGCATGCATCCGCAGCTCATTTTCCCACCTCTGCCCAGCCCGCTCAGCTCTGGAGCGGCCCTGGAGGGATGAGCGGAGGGTCCGGCGGGGAGGTGCTCACTGCCTTGGTGAGAGCTCTGCCGCCGGGAAGGAGGGCCTGCCTATCTAGACGGGAGCGCCTGAAGCCAAGTGTCTTCTCAGGGCTCCGGTTGCAGGGAGGAGCCCTGACTGGCTGCACATGGCTGTGCCAAATGCCAAGGCAGCAAGGGAGAAGAAAAAGCAGGAAGGTCTCCCGGTATGAAGTGCCCCACCAACGCAGGCAGCACCATATCCAGGCATGCAAGTACTTCCTAAATGCAACTCCCCCCCATGATTCCCCCCCATTTTGCATGTTTAATATGGGCCTTAATTTGGGGAGAGGGGTTTAATTCGATTTTATAAATGAATGCCTATAAAACATGGTGGGGCTTCCTATTGATGGAGGCCGTATTGTTGGAGAAACATGGTAAATTAATTCATACTGTGAATATTACACCAGCGGTGGATGCATTTGCACTTTTCCCCAGTCAGTTTTAATTTTTATAACTAACAATTAAGCAGCCACTATGAAAAAACAAATCTTCATTTGAATTCAGTGTAACTGGACTTTTCATAGCTAGTTTTGACTCTCCCTTCTCAGGCAGAGTTTGCATTGGCATTCTGCCAGTGTCAATACTGTCCTTTTAAAATGCCATGGGCAACCCTTGCCATGCTGCAAATTCTCTTAATCAGAAGTTTATTTGTAAGGGAAATATTCTGCACAGCGAGTTAATAACTAATGTGCATGAAAAGAACATTCATTCCATGCCACTTCCCTGTGCTTTAACAGAAGGAGAAAGAGGAACAACAATCTTCCCAATGTAATTCCAATACAGAAACAAAAGTGAAATAATACATGTAAGATTCAGTCAAATATTGAAAATCTAAATATTAATTCAATGTTCCATTTTCTTTTTAAAAATGGGGAAATTGGAGGTAATGCACTCTGATTTTTGCAAGAAAAATCTTAATGCTGTTTTGAACACATGAATACAAATGTTAATTTTAGGGGAAAAAAAACCTGATTTTCTGAAAACCTGATATAAATCTTAGTAAAAGCCATAACATTCATAACTGTAAATCCCATACAAAGACCAATAATCTAAAAAAGAGCTTGCCTTCTGTAGTAAGCAGAGTCATTGCAGATAGAATTGCAACCTTTCTGGGTTTGGTAATGTAAATACTTCTAAGTAACCTAAGGTCTTAAGTTCATAACTTTCTCTTTCTTTCATGAGGATTCAGTATACCAACACACTAAGCATAAGATGAATTGACTGAAGCAGACCATAGGAAGAATATTCCACCTCAGTTTTAAAAGAGGGCCCAAATACACAGGAACAGTCAAAGGGTGATCCTTCTCTTCCTCTGGGGGGAGCAGGAAAGAGGAAAAGAGAGAGGGAGAGAGAGAGAAAATTAAATCAGAGGTGATATTCAGCAGGTTCTGACCAGTTCTGGAAAACCGGTAGCAGAAATTTTGAGTAGTTCCGAGAATCGGCAAATATCACCTGTGGCTGGGGATTTTACAGTATCCTTCCCCTCTCACGCCCACCAAGCCATGCCCACAGAACTGGTAGTAAAAAAAAATTGAATCCCACCACTGAGTCAAACCTTTCTTTGTCTAATGTCTACAGTACTTCATAGGACTCAAGGTAGTTACAGCTAGCAAATTAATAAACACAAATCAACAATGTGGAGTCTTTGGTCAAAGGTAGCTCTTTCACCATTAGCAGCTATAAGTCTTGAACAATAATTAAAGTCCTGTGCAACTTCACAGCCAGTTGGTAAGGTATAATCTGAAAAGGTAAAATATTTGAAGGTGGGTAATGGAACTTCTGTCATAGAGATGGAGCCTTGGAGGTGGAATCTTGTTGGCCCTCCAAATTCTTCATCTCATAGAAAGTACATGTTCTCAGCATCCCCTCCCTGAAAGATGCACAAGATGGATTCAAACTTGCCATATGAAACAGCCCTAAAAATAGTTGAGGTCAAACCAGATACTATAGTTTCAGTTGATGCCAGAAGCAAATCAACAACTAGTACAACTATTGGAAGAATGTTACATTGCTAAATTACCTGATTCCAGTCAGCTAAATTATCACTGAAGTTTAGATCAATTTCAGCTTCCAAGTTTTCTTCAATGGCCACTTCACATAGGCTGTATTGTAGTCTAAGTATAAGATGACGACAATATGAGTAACTTTTTCACTTTAAAAATTTCAGCCAAAGTTTGACAACCATTCTCCTGGCCAGTCTCTACCTGTCACTCTAGTAGGACCAAAAATAATTCCTAAAGCATTGATTTACTCTTTTAAGAGAAGTGTGACACTGACCAGTTAGAACTGGAGTAGAGACAGATCAATAACCAACAAACCAACTCCATCTGCTAAGAATTTAGTCTGAGATGGAGATCTACTATTCCTCAATTTTTCTTTCAATAAGGGTTTGTTCCTTTTTCATTCAGGAAATTATAGGGAACAATTACTCTTTTTTTTCTCATGAAGATAGGCATTCTATCTTCTACACAGGAAGGGTTTTTTTTTCTATAGGAATAGAAGTCCCTGTTTCCGAAGCTTCATGTTCTCAACAAACTACTGGATTAAATCCTGCACTTGACCAAATTAATAAACCATATTTGTACAATATAGCAATTTGGTATTTCAAATGTACATTGATGAATTCTTCATAAGATGTTGTGTTTGGGTCAATCACATATCATAATTTCATCTTTTGACCTTAAAAGAGGGATTGTAGCTCAATTTTGGGGTAAATGCTTTAATGTATAAATTCAAATCCTGGAATTTTCATTCAAAGGATTTGAAGTTACTCCCTGACACTGTGAATAACAATTAGATGTCAGATTAAACAATACTGAACTAGATAAATCTGTGCTTGCATTTAATATCAAGCAGGCATGTGTTTATTTACTTTAATTTTAGGAATACAATAAATAGTTTGCTTGTGTGATGATGAACCATCAAGATGAATGATGGACAAAGAAAGAGAAAGATCAGCAGCTTTTTGATGAATGTACAACAGTATCTGAATATAGTGTATTATGTCTTCTCCCTTCATGCTCACATCCTTAGTGCATCTTGAAAACTCGTATTTATATTTGCAATACATAACTTATGAATGAATTTGCAGTTAAAATCCTCAACATGCAAATAGGCAGATATATAATAATTGGCAGGCATAAAAAGCAGAAATAAATTCATAAATCTGCGTGAAGAAGTGTGCATATTTTTATCAATGTACACAAGAAAAGATAGAATTTTAAGCAGTGTGGGAAATGTTATAATGATAACCAAGTTTCAGTTAATAATTTCATGTTTTTATTTATTTATTTATTTTTCTCAAGCAATTATAAGATAACAGGTATAAGTATAAACATAGTTATGAATACATGAAATGGATACATATAAGAAAAAAATAGGACAGGGATGGTAGGCACGTTGGTGCGCTTATGCACGCCTCCTACAGACCTCTTAGGAAAAGGGTGAGGTCAATAGTTGACAGTTTAAGGTTAAACTTTTTGGGGTTTGGGGAAGAAACCACAGAGTCAGGTAGAGTGTTCCAGACATTGATCACTCTGTTGCTGAAGTTGTATTTCCTGCAATCAAGTTTGGTGCGGTTTACCTTGAGTTTGTATCTATTGTGTGCTCTTGTATTATTATGGTTGAAGCTGAAGTATTCATTGACAAGTAAGACATTGCAACATATAATTTTATGTACTACACTTAGATCAGACCGAAGGCAGTGTAGTTCTCAGTTGTTTAGGTCTAAAATTTCAAGTCGGGTGGCATAAGGTATTCTGCAACAAGTAGAGGAGTGTAGAACTCTTCTTGTGAAATATTTCTGGACTTTCTCAACTGTATTAATATCAGATATGTAATACGGATTCCAGACTGATGAGCTGTATTCACTGATCTAGCAAATGTTTTGTACACTCTAGTTAATAGTGTGATATGACCAGAGAAAAAGCTACACAGGATTTGGTTAACAACTCTTAATGCCTTTTTGGCTATGTAGTTGCACTCTAGCACTTAGATAATTAGAGATGAGTACTCCAAGGTCTCTGACAGAGTTTGGATCATCAACAAGGTCTTGACTATTCAGCTCGTATTTTATATTCTGATTATTATTATTTTTTGCCAATATCTAAGACAGCATTTATTTGTTGAGATTTGAAGTTACCATTTGTTTGACCATTCTGATACATATTGGAGATCTTTTTTTTTGTCACAATGAACTTTCTCTTTTAACACCTCCACTTTCATGTTATACTAATGCTGTCATTTGTCCCCCTTCTTCACCTGAATATATGTCTTCAATTCCCTCAGCTCCTGTAGATACAGGGCAAAAGTCTCCTGATTCTATTATTCAGTCTTCTTTTTAGAAAATGGTAGAGACTTGTAAAAGGGATGCCTCTGTCTCAGGAACAGAGCTTGCAGAATTACTGTCTGTTTGTCCAGTACAATATCATCCTGGTCAGGGGCCACAGCTTGGACTGCAAGTAGCAGAATGGGAGGGTCTGCCTTATCAAATCTTAAGAGAAGTTAAAAAGGCAGTTACAAACTATGGGATTAGTGGTACTTTTACAAGAGGACTTGTAGAAAGAATAAAAAATGGTTATACAATGATTCCTGAAAATTGGAAGCAAATATTTCACATGATTTTAACATTTATGCAATATGTGGTTTGGGAGAGTGAATATATGAGACATACTCAAGCTGCTGCTTTAGGAGGGGGAGGACCATATACAGTTGAGCAGCTATTTGGTTCTGGACTGTTTAGTACAATCCCTACTCAAGTTGTTCTTCCTCCAGCTACATTAACTATTGTTTCTGAATGTGCCTTTCGTGCTTTTCTTAAGGTACCCCAAGCTGGAAAACCTTGAGCAAATTTTTCAAACATTCGACAGAATGCCAATGAGCATTCTGTTGAGCATCTATCCAAAGCAATTAGATAGCAGTTTGATCATCAGGAAGCTGATGGTGAACTTCTTCGCCAGTTAGCTATTGAAAATGCTAATGCAGATTGTAAAAGAGCTTTACAGCCATTAAAATCTACTGTCATCACACTCTGGCAGATATGCTGCGAGTCTACCAGGATATTGGATCACAAACTTATAAAATGCATATGTTAGCAGCTGCTATTCAGAAAGGACAGTGACCAATTGGTAACTGTTTTAAGTGTAAGAAGCCTGGCCACTTTCAGAAGGACTGTCATTCTACACCTTCTATGCCTCAGAACTGTCCTTCTAAGAAGTGCCCTATTTGCAAAAAGGGATTTCATTGGGCCAATCAATGTCAGTTTTGGTCAGGAAACTTACCAATGGGTGTGGCACCTACCCAGAATCCAAAGCATGCCTTTCCCATCACTCTGACTCCTCCAGCAGTCTCTCTCATTCCTCCCCAGCCACAGCCGGTAGCGCTGGGATCAATTTAATCACTCAAGAGGAAATAGAGTTTAAATTTCCCATGGAAGTTAAAATAGTTCCATCTCAATTTAAAGGTCCTCTTCCTTCAGGATTAGTTGGCTTAATTTTGCCTTGTTCTTCTGCACATAAAAAGGACTGTTTTGTTGTGCCTGGGGTAATAGATTCAGATTACACTGGTATCCTCATGATTCAGATTTGGGTGAATCTTCCTCAAGTTCTTCCTTGTAATTCTTCTGTTGCTCAATTGCTTCTTCTTCCATATGAAATTCCATCTCCTAGTATAAGTAATCGTAGGGATGCAGGATTTGGATCAACTTCTTTATCTGAAGGCTTACTTCATCAGCTGAACTCCTCTCGTCCTTTGCTAACGGTCTTCCTTAATAAACAACCATTTCAAGGATTATTGGATACTGAAGCCAATGTTACTGTCATCTCCTCTTTACAGTGGCCAGTACAGTGGCCAAAAACGACAGTTTCTTCATTGTGGGGAATAGGAGGTTCTACAGCTGCTTGGCAGAGTGTTCAAGAAATTAAGGTTACAACATCTGTGGGTAAGTCCTTTTTCCTACAACCATACGTTCTAGATATTCATACTAATATTTTGGGCTGTTATATCCTTTCTCTTCTTAATGCCCATTTGATTCTTGATGATGGCTCTTCCTCTTAAATGGCTCTGTTCTACACTGGTTTGGGTGGAACAATGGCCATTATCAAGGGAAAAACTCACTGCTTTACAACAATTGGTTCAGGAACAATTGGCTGCTGGTCATATAGAACCTTCTACTAGTCCTTGGAATACTCCAGTTTTTGTTATAAAAAAGAATAATGGGAAATGCTGTTTCCTTCAGGATTTAAGGGAAATTAATAAATGTATCCAACCCATGGATCCTTTACAATGTGGTCTATCAAATCTTAACTTAATTTCTAATTTTTATAAATTATTAGTAGTTGATCTTAAAGACTGCTTTTTTACTATACTTTTGCAGCCTAAAGACAAATAAAAATTTGCATTTACTGTCCTAGTTTTTAATAATAGCATGCCCACAAAACAATATCACTGGCAAGTGTTGCCTCAGGGAATGCTTAATTCCCCTACACTTTGTCAATATTTCATGGATAATGCGCTTCAACCCTTTCAGAATAAATTTCCTTCCTATTTAGTCTATCATTATATGGATGATACATTGATAGCAGCCCCGGATTTTGATGAATCTAAATTGTTAAAAGAGTTAACAGATATTGTGGCACAACAGGGTTTGTATATAGCCTCAGACAAAATTCAAAAGGTAGAATCTTATACCTACTTAGGATATAGAATGTTACACAATTCCTCCATTCCAATTCTTCCTGAATTACAAGTACAAAAATCACATACATTAGTACAATGGCAAAAATTATTTGGCATTATTAATTGGGCTTGCCCATTCTTCTACATTACAACTGGTGATATGTTGCCCTTATTTCAGTCTTTGAAGGGAGCACAATCACCAGGAGATCTAGTTGTATTAACTGATCTTCAAAGAACATGCCTTCAAGAAATATTGAACAAGTTTAAACATTGATATGTGGACAGGATAACATCCTTAACAATAGGACTTTGCTTAGCTATTCTTCCCACTACACCCTTACCCACGGGATGTTTTTATTCTAATGCGTCCCCGCAAGCGGTCAACATTCATGAATGGATTAATTTGTCAGCTACTCTGCCTAGAAACATTTATCCTTATCAACTAGCATTAGAGGATTTGATTATTAAAGGTCGTAAACGAGCCTTACATCTTACAGGACAGGATCTCATTAGCATAGCTTTCACTCGTACAAAAGTTGAACATGAGCATTTGATGATGATTTCAGAATCATATCAGATTTTGATTCAGAAAAGATTCAGCCTTTTCTCAATATGTGGGAAACTTGTATTCTTTACCCAAGGAGCCTAGAATAGTGGTTACTACTATTTGAAATCCGGCCTTTTCTTCCATTTTTGTGTGAAATCCTATTTCTAAAGCTCTTACAGTCTTTACTGATGGATCACCTACAAGGGGTGTGGTTGTCTGGCAGATTCAACAACAATGGTATTCTAAATTTACTGCCACACAGACTTCAGCTCAACGTGTTGAGCTGGCTGCTGTGATTTTGGCTTTACAATTGTTCAGTGATCAACCTATTAATTTGATCGTTGATACTCAATATGTGTATTTAGCTATGCAATCTCTTCCCTTTTCTTATTGTGCTCTCTCTTTGGATAAGAATTTGTTATCCTTGTTTTTATCTTTAAAGAATAGTTTGGAAACTCACTTGTATTCTTTGTATGTAGAACACATTCAAAGTCATACTCCCTTTACTAATGCCTTGACTGAAGGAAATCGGAAGGCAGATGAATCCTTAAAGAATGTTGCGTTTTTGTTTGCTGATCCTGTTGCTAGCCATTCCTATTTTCATCAAAATGCCAAATTGCTTGCAAAGCAATTTAAAATTTCATTATCTCAAGCCCGGGATATTGTCTGTGCTTGTCCAGCTTGTCAGCAACTGGCAGTTCCCTTTCCAGTGGGTGTTAACCCACGAGAAACCCAAGCCAATCAAAACATGATTAAAACATGAACGTACTTCAGATGTTATTTCTCATTGCCTATCCTCTTTTGCTGTAATGGGTCAGCCTTCTCAGTTTAAAACTGACAATGGTCCCGCTTATATTAGGAAGGAATTTCAAACCTTTTGTCAGAAATGGTTACTTTAGAAATATTAAATGGTTACTAAAAAATATTACTTTAATGCATGGAATTCCTTACAACTCTCAGGGTCAAGCTACAGTTGAGTGAGCTCATCGTACTTTTCAGGCATTGCTTCAGAAACAATTACAAACTGAGTCTGGCCCTTACCATCTGTGAAAGATTCAAAATCTCATTGCTGTAGCATTATATACTTGGAATTATTTAACCTTTTTAGATTATCTTGCAGACTCACCTGTTAATTTGCATTTTCGAACTACTGAATCTTAAGAAAGGCCTTTGGTAAATTATTGCCAAGCTCCAGATCCAACCTGGAAAGGCCCTACACCATTGATCACCTGGGGTTGCGGTTACACCGCCGTAGAAGATCCTTCTACTCAACAAGCAGTGTGGGTTCCAGTGCGCTGTGTTTGTCCGTATCATGGCATGGCATCAGGGCCTTCACAAGGCCCAAGCTTAACAACAACTGCAGCAGGCCTCATTACCTCAGACTCCTAAAAATCTTGTTGCTGCTGTTTTTGCTATGATTACTGCTAACTCTGTTACAATTTTGCTTTGTATTTTCTTGTTTATGGTTAATGGTGTTTCTGCTCAAAATGACACTTCTGTGGTTTGTCTTAACCCTAATTTGTGGGTTCGTCATGCCCAATACATATTTATGACCCATGGCACAAATATTACTTTATACTATGAGCCCCCAATGGCATTTGGTCAAATTTATTTTACCCCAAACTTGATCATGTCTTCCACATTTATTGTCTCACAACTACAATCTATTTCACACTCCTGGCTATTTTCTAAACCCCCTATTCAATTAATTCTGTCCATTGGCGTTACTTGAAAGTTAGTCAATTTAAACACATTTCGCTTCATAATTAGTCTGATTATGATGCTGCCCAGCACATATTTAAAACGCTATGGAATTATAGTTATTGTTCTGACTACGATTGGTTGTCAGGTACCTTTAATTCTTCTTTGTATGGAATTAATATAGCTACTGATATGTATCCTAGTTTCCTATTTTTAATGCCTCTGATCAATCTAATACAGGATCGATATGCTCTGGTTGGCAGCTTAAGGATCCTAATATGTGGTTCTTTTTTGATAAATATGCTACTAATGTTCATCCTCAAGAATTATCAATGTGCAACTATAGATTATTTTACTCTACCTGTTCAAATAGGTACACTCCCATCAGCGGCGTTCCTCTATGGGACCTACATGTAATGATGAAGTCATTATTGACACACAATTGTCTTCTGGTTCTATATTTGGCCATGCATTGGCAGGGGCCATTACAGGAGTCCTTACTCAAGGCTCTTATCCTGGCATAATTGCTCAAAGAAACAGACGATCTATTCTTGGTCTCATCTGCAGACTTGAAAAATCCATAAATGCTACTGCTGCTATTATTTGTGATTTGCAGCATGAAATAGAAGATTTAAATCAAGATGTCTTAGAGCAGTGTTTTGCCATAGACTTTTAGCCCATCAGGGAGGGTTCTGTATGTTAATTGGACGCCGTGGATGTGCTGTGCATTTTCATTCTTTGATAAAACTATTGAGGATGAACTTACAAATTACAATCATACATTCAAAATAATATCCATGCTCATTACTCACCTTTTGAGTGGCTAAGCAACTGGCTCCCTGATTGGTCTTGGCTCAGACAGTTTTTCTTTTAAGCTATAATTATTACTATTGTATTAATTGCAACCTTTTGTTTTATTCAATGTATTCCAAATTTATTCGCATTGTTTCATCCTTCTTCCCCCTCTCTTAATCCTCTACAATTGCGATACATTCATACATCTTTGAATCCTCCATTTAAAATAAAAAACAAGGATATGTAGAGTTGTAATTGCAGGAATGTTCCAATCTTGGATGGCAAACCTCAGATAAAGAATCTTTCCGAGCAAATACAACTCAGGCAAACAAAGTCACGAATCTAAAGGAGGATTAGAGAGGGGAAGTAAACATATGTTAGACTTTAACTAGAGATAATTAATTGTATGGATTACTATGCTGAACAGTAACAAAAGTTAAGCAGTAACTAAAGTTAACCAATGATGGAGGATAACTAAAAATGTGTATAAATGTAAGACTATACTCCAATAAAGTTCATCATGATTCAGTTGTCCATGATCAAACAACTGTACTGCCTCATCATTACAACACTTTTTGAAAGGTAGCAGTATTTTCAGTGGTGTTTAACAGCTTTACATCATCACTTTTTCTATGCAAAGAATTAGGAAAAGCTACACAGTGAGGAATCTTATGTGGAAGACAAGTATTTAATTTAATTTTTCATGAGCACACCAGTTTTCATAAGTTACTCAAGCCCACTTGAAGTTCAGTTTGGAAAAGAAAAGCCTAAAGGATTCCATTTTGTCAGATCCTAAGGAGTTATCACCTACATTATTCTTTTGTCATAAAAGAATTACCTTTTGTAAATTGTTAGTAAGTTGGCATAAGAATGGCCCTTGTTCGGCCAATGCACCACTTATATTTTTATATGCAGAAACAAATCCTAGAAACTAGAATTGTAGACTTTCACATAGTGTTCATAGATTTAAAAAGTTTTTTTCCAAGTAAGTTTTCAGTCTAAATCCTGAGAATGACTACATTCTTTTATCTGAATAATCATGAACTGTTTACAGTTCATGATTATATCAGTTTATATCATGCTCGAGACCCTGATGGAGATTGTTTCTACATATCAAGGAAGCAACTTCAGCTACCACTTAACCGTATCATCTAAAAAGAGCTTGTCTTCTGTAGCAAGCAGTGTCATTGCAGATAGAACTGCAACCTTTCCAGGTTTGGTAATGTAAAAACTTCTAAGTAACCTAAGGACTTAAGTTTATAACTTTTTCTTTCTTTCATAAGGATTCAGCATACCAACACACTAAGTATAAGATGAATTGACTGAAGCAGACCACAGGAAGAATATTCCACCTCATTTTTAAAAGATGGCCCAAATACACAGGAACAGTCAAAGAGTGATCCCTCTCTTCTGCGGGGAGAAGGAGGGAGGGAGGGAGAGATGGAGAAAGAGACAGCCAAACCAGAGGTGGTATTCAGCAGGTTCTGACCAGTTCTGGAGAACCGGTAGCAGAAATTTTGAGTAGTTCCAAGATACCACCTCTGGCTGGAGATTTTACAGTATCCTTCCCCTGCAACTTTCAAGCCCATGAATCACAAGTTCATATTTCTCTTTTTTCAGAAAATAAATCCATGATGTGTTTCCAGTTACTAATAAATGTAGCTGTTGATCTTTCTCTAATCAGACAAATTAGTTTTCCTTCTCTGCTACGTCTGATATCTTCATTAACCATTGTGAGAATGAGAATGGCATTCAGAAACCATTGGATGTTATATGGTAAATGGATGCCCAACAACAGCATACAATTATTCATGGTTATATAATTATCCATATCTATGTTGAAAAAACATTTTGAAAGCAGTGCATAAGACTGAGTGAGCAAATAAATTAGACGTAGCAAATTACACCTTGTAGTGAAACAAGTTTTGTATTTTAAGAATCAGACTCCATCCTACTATATTGTCACCCATAGTCTAGTATGTGATGAAGTAGACCGTTACCTATCTAATGCTAAACTACCTTGTCAAGCAAGAAAACTGTGCAAAGACTTGAGTTTTGAAACCTCGCTTTCCAACATCAGTTTATTGCCGTATTTTAATAAGTGTTGATCCTCAAGTCCTTCTCTGAAGGCCACAGTAATTATCACTTATCATGCTTCTTAGAAGAGAAGTAAGTAGATATGTTCTTGTAGTTTGGGGATCTTATTCAGAACAGGTTTTTTTTTTTAAAGGTTTGGGCTAGCATGATATCTGAAACTAGCCATGGTAGTTTATAAACCATGATTTAAAAGCTTCTTCAGCTGAAATGTCCCTAAGTGCTAAGGCTTAAATATTGGCTGACACTCCCTGCCTCTCTCTCTCTCTCTCCTTCCCTCCCTCCCTTCCTCTCTCTTTCTCTCTCTCTCAGTATAAAGCAGTTTAGCATAAAATTCTCTGGAACTCTAAAGTTTGACAATATTCCATTTTCTTAAAAAGATCAATTCTGCCAGCAAAAGCTATTAAGATCTGATAAAATATTAAAAAGTGAACATCCTTTGTGGTTTTCATATACTCAAATAATCAAAAAGAAACAAAACTTTGGAAGTCTGAATCTTGCCTCTGATTTGTCCTCAAGTCCATTAAGAAAGCCTTGTTAAATTAAGGATTATGTAATGTCCTGTCAGATCCAACCTTGGATTGAATCTTATGAAAAGTGTTCATCCTTACTAATTACTGTGGATCTGAATAATTCTGCTTAAGCAAAGAAAATCATCAACTGGTTAAAAAAAGAATGGAGAATAAATTGATTTCAAATTACAAGCATTAAAACTTCCTATTCCAATCATATCCAGTTTGCTTAGCTTTGCTCTGCTCCTGCTCTGTTCCTGTTCTGCTTTGTTTTGATGCTTTTGAGTCAGTTTTTGATTTCTGGCAAGGTTCCTTAGAAAGATTTTCAGAAGTGGTTTACCATTGTTTCCATTATTGTGCTGTGAGGAAGACTGACTGACTCAGCTGTCTTAGTGCCCAAGGAAGAAGTAGATTCATGGTCCCCTGATTTTTAGCCTGATATCTTAACCACACAAACTGACTCTACCAGAATATATCTTATTTACAGTATTATTTACAATTGTAAGTTGTAGTATTTGGTGTATATGTTATGTTCTTTTAATTTATAAGCTACTCATAGTCATTAAGAATAGCCTTGAAGAATGACCAATAGCTCCTTCTTTTCTTCTTCCTTCCCTCCCTCAACATCTGGATATAACATGATCTTGATAAGTGATTTTGACAAAGTTGTTTGAAGAATTAAGCAAAGTTAAAGTAGAAATGTGCAGATACTAAACGGTGTTCTGTCCATTGTTAGCTAGCATGGACATAAAGAAATGCACTTGACATGTTCCACAGAACAGGCTCTAGAAGAATGATTCTGCAAATGACAGATATGTTTGTATTCAAAATATTTTATATTTATGTCTTAAGCACTTCCCAAATGTATTTTTCTTGAGAAGTTTTTTGTTTTCTGCAGACACATATTAAGTTTCCTGTGAAGAAAACAGTGCTTAGAAATGACATAGGAGTGCAGCCAACCTACCATGTTTAGCCTGATAGAAAAAGCATATTTACTTATATTTACAAAAAATCTTTGTCTAAGTCTTAAGAAATATGATTTTATTATACCTTTACCACCTGCACTCATTATTTTTGGAAATTATATATTTATATGCAATCAACTCCATTGTTATATAGAAAGAAATTGCTGCTTTAAGATACCCATTCCACATAACTAACACAAATACTATTCTTCGTACTATTTTTATTATTTTACTTAGAAACCACTAAGGACTCTTCCAGCCCTGTGATTCTATAACTCTTTGCAGTACAATATAAGAACAACAATACACAACACAAACAAATTCAATAAACATGATAGAAGCACTAAACATTAAACATCCAACATACAAGGGGATTTTATCACCCTAGCCCAAACTCCGGACGTATATAAAATATGCTAAGATTTGTATTAGTGTCATTTTAAAATATTCAGGGTTAATTGTATGATGTTTAAAAATCCCCTTCTTGCTTTTTGTTGTTATTGTTGTTCTTTGTGTTCCTTTCTTGTTTTTATTTTGGTTATACTTAAAAAATTAATACTATTAATAATAAAAACTATTTTGTAAATCTATTATTCAAAAGTATAATTTACATTTGTGTTTTGTCGAGTTATATATAATATCCCAAAAAGAAAGATGAGATGTGAATTATATAGATGCTAAAAGAAATGGAAAGGCACATTAATGACAATACATATGCTCACAATTTAATTTACAAAATTAGAGCTTTCTCAAGTTAAAAATTAATCTATTCTTTTCTGAAATTCTCAACATCTCTGTGGTTCATTCTCAGCTTTGCTTTTGGGTACAATAACTACCAAGGCTTGAAAATGAATATAACACCCAAGCTGATGTTGTCATATAATTAGGATTTTCATAGCCATTCAGGGAATATAGATGTATTCCTTACATTAAAAGTAATGGCAGCAATGTGTTAAAAAGCCCACAGCTTATAACGGTACATACCACATATAATGTAGAGAATTTCCCAGAAAGCATTGTCATGGAAAAGCTAGCCAGTGATCATGAATGTGTCATTTAGGATTAAAAGTTCACTTACAAATTAACCTAACAACTGCTGAAGTTGTTTTTCCTGCAATCAAGTTTGATGTGTTTACCTTGAGTTTATATCTATTGTGCGCTCTTGTGTTGTTATAGTTGAAGCTAAAATACTCATTGACAGGTAGGATATTGCAATATATAATTTTATGTACTACACTCAGATCAGACCAAAGGCAGAATAGTTGTAGGTTGTCTAGGTCTAGAATTTCAAGTCTGGTGACATAAAGTATTCTGCAATGAGTAGTGAGAGAAGTGGAGAACTCTTCCTGTGAAATATTTCTGGACTTTCTCAACTGTATTACTATCAGATACGTAATGTGGATTCCAGACTGATGAACTTTATTCAAGAACTGGTCTAGCAAATGTTTTGTATGCTCTAGTTAATAGCGTGATATTACCAGAGAAAAAGCTACGAAGGATTAGGTTAACAACTCTAATGCCTTTTTAGCTGTGTAGTTACAGTGGGCTCTAGATCATTAGATCATTAGGGATAAGTACTCCAAGGTCCTTGACAGAGTTTGGATCATCAACGAGGTCTTGACGATTCAGCTTGTATTTTATTTTCTGACTTAGTTTTGCCAATATGTAAGCAGAGCATTTATTTGTTGAGATTTGAAGTTACCATTTGTTTGACCATTCTGATGCACAGTGAAGATCTTTTTGAAGGGTAGCAGCATTGTCTGTGATATTGAACAGCTTTACATAATCAGCAAAGAGAATGCAGTTGCTCTTAATATGATCGCAGAGGTCATTTATGTAGAGTATGAAGAGAGTTGGTCCTAGAACACTGCCTTGGGGGACTCCACTGTTGGCAGGTACAGAATTTGATAGGACGCTCCCAATTTTGACCATTTGTTGTCTGTTTGACAGGAATGCTTCTATCCAGTTATGCAGCTGTCCAGAGATACCATAAGATTTTAGTTTTAGGGGTACTTTGTCATGTACCACTGAATAAAGGCTTTACAGAAGTCTATGTAGATTGTGTCTATTGCTTTGCCCTGATCAAGTTGTGTAGTCCATATGTTTTTGCAGTGTAAGTGTTGCAGCTTACAGGATAGTTTTTTTTTTCTGAAGCTAAATTGTTTATGAGAAAGTAGGTTGTCTTTAAGTGGAGGATAATGGATTGGTTAATAATTGATTCCATGACTTTACAGATGACGCAGCATAAGGAGATTGGTCTGTAATTTTCAGCTAGGCTGGGGTCTCCCTTTTTGAAGATGGGGATAACTGTGGCTTGTGACCATAGTTTTGTCAAGGAGCTGGTCCTGAAAGTTTTTTCAAAGATTATGATTAGAGGTTCAGCTATGACAGTGGATAGCTTTTTAAAAAGTAGGCACATATTCCATCCAGTCCAATAGATAGAGATGGTTTTAGATTGCGTCGTGCTTTTTCAACATTGTCTTCCATAAAATCGATATGTATTAGATCATTGTAGTTGTCTGTGGTTCGACTAGGAAATACTGGGCATGATCCATTGCTGTTTACAAATACTGAGCCAAAGAATGTGTTTAAAATGTTGGCTTTCATAGTGTTGTAATTTCAGTCTTTACCATTAGGTCCTTTCAGGGGTGGGATTGACCTTGAATCTTTTAGTTTGTTGTTTACAAAATTTTAGAAAGCACAGGTGGAATTGGTGCATAGAAGGTTTTTCTCTGGTTTAATATAATTGGTGCATTCAGTTTTTATCTGGAGACATACATTTTTCAATCGGTTTTTGAAGTTGCTAATGTGATCAGATTTGTTTTTCTGGTCACAATTGCCAATTAAGGGATGAGAGATCATTGCCTATAAGATCATAGTTGCCTTTTTTGAAGTTATCATTGGGGATCCCATTGTTATGATGATTTTTGTGTGGACGTATATTGAGACAAAAGTCAATCATGTTGTGATCACTGTTGGAAAAGGGTTCTTTAATTTGTGTTCCATAAATTGAATTCAAACTATTGCAGAAGATGAGATCAAGACAGTTGTTAAGTTTAGTATTGTTGGTTACAAGTTTTGCCAGTCCCAGATTTGTTACTGTATTGTAGAAGGTTGCATGTATGTGTTCAGTTTACTGTATTGTAGAAGGTTGCATGTATGTGTTCAGTTGTACATTTGTTAAGGGTCTAGTTAATATGAGGTAGATTGAAGTCAGCAAGAAAGATAAAAGCATGTGGGCAGGATGTTGCCCATGTTAGTAGTGAATTTAACTTGTTTACATGTCACCATCAGGGGCTCTGTAACATAGTAAGAATTGAAATGTGATATTTAAGGACAGTTCACAAATGATGGTCTCAGGAAGAGCAAGCTCCCAGGTAACTTGGATGTTTTTTAGATATAGATTTTTTAGATATAGCAAATCCTCCTCCACGGATTTCACGATCTGATCAGTAAACATGATAGTCTCTTACTATGGTAATGAATCACACTCTCATCTAATCACAGGTCATCCTGGCTCTTAGCACTATCCACTCTCTGCTATCCACTCTACGCTCTCTGCCGCCAGTCCCAGTTCTTTCAAGTCTCACCCTTTTGAAATGGCATGCTACAGAATGGAGTCTTGGGGTCTGCGCTCAAGATGGTGTGCTGGTCTCTTTGCTCACTCTCTCTGCTCATTTTCGGGATCGCCAGCAAGTTCTGTGTTCTCAGAACCTTCCGAAACCTTCCGACCATCCCAGTTAGGTTGATCACAGTTCTGTTACAGATGCAAGTTATAAAATTCAAATATTATTCAGTCAAGCGAGGAGTCAGGGCAAGCAGGGCAGGCAAACAGGCAAGCAAACAAGCAGCAACAACCGTTTTTATTATTATTAATAATAATTATTAATAATTATTATAATAATAAATTATATTATTATAATAAATTATAATAAATTATAATAAAATGAGGAGCAGGGCCCTCCTTGTGGTGGCCCCTAAGCAACAGAATTCTGTCCTTCATGATGGACAATGTATCTGCTTATTATTGCTTTTTAGCACAATTTGAAACTTATGTTTATAATGTGGCATTTCTTTCTTTATGTACCCTTTATGTTATTGATGACTGATTTTTTAAAAATGTGGTTTTGTGAAGCCACAAGCTGGGAATTTGATATTTCAGCCTGAATATATCAGGCATGAATTTTAGCACATAGAAAAGACATGAGTGGCATCATGCAGAGATTCTCCACAACTTCCCTAAACACCAGTGAACTCTGAGATAAATTGGAGAAAGAGAATCAAGCATCCTTGGGGAATGGAAGAAACTGAGTCAGAGGGAAATCTGATTTAAGCAATGTATATCTTATTACAAATATGTAAATAATTTAGTATTGAGCTGAGGGTATCTCTTTTATTTTCTCTGTGTTTTTAAGTCTAAATTCCTGGTGCCTTTGTTTATTGTTTTCAGTATTCATGTCTTTTGTATTTGAAAAATATATTGCATTTTGTACACAATTGGGTATTTCTTTACCTTAGAATTGATTATATATTATTAGCAGATCAATAAAACCTTCTGATCTATCCAGACTCTAACATCTTTGGGTGTGTTTTTCTGGGTGAAATTCCTGCCATGCATTTGTAATCTTAGCAGCACTATATTGATTGTTCTGTACATGTGATTAGCTAAGGTTAAAAAGAAAGTTTTGCTTTCTTTTTTTCTTTTTAATAAAGTAGCCATGAGTACATCATGAAAGTCAGTTAGAAAAAGATAAAAAACCAGAATGCAGACTGGTCCTAACATATTTTGAATAAACAGCTTAAGATTCAATATATATATAAAGCTTGTGTTCTTACATTAGATTTTGACCAATAGGAGTATAATAGGAGTATAAAGCAGTAGTATAAAACTATTTTTATGCCCATAAGGAATAAATATTACTGATGAGTGTTAGAATGGAAAAGACAGTTGGGGGGTACTTCTGGCATGGTGTGGGGGGGTCAGACTTTCAATTATTTTGCTTAAAAAAGCAAACTTTATTTTGGTCAGTTTTGGAATCAGCCAACATTTATAAAGATGTCAAGATTAATGCCATCCCCACTAGATCAGGCCAGGAAATCAACCCCAGATGAATGCTACTTTAACAGAAATTGGTGATTGTAACATAACATAAATTGGCATGCAAAAGTGCACAATTTGTGCCTACTGTCCCTGTCCTTTTGTCCCCATTTATTTGTACCTATTTCCTGTATTCTTACTCAAGTTTATACAGTACTTATTCCTATTATCTTGTAAATGATTGACCAATCAAATAAATAAAATTAATAAATAAACTTTGTATATTTATTGGGATACAAGAAGAGAGAGAAGGTATAGTCTGTACTATACCTTCTTTCTCTTCTTGTATCCCAATAAATTTGGAAGTTGTCTGACTGACCTACTTCCAAATGTTATACCCTTGTTCTGGACTTTAAAATGTTTCAATTCTTTTTGCCTATTTCTGCATTTCTCTATCAAGATCAGTTTTAGTACAAACTGAGCATGAGAAAGCAGAAAAGAAAAAATAAATAAAATTTGTTCAATTTGGTTGTTTGTTTCCTGTTTTTATTATTTTTACAAATTATTCAAGGTGATGAACATAGCCAACAACCTTCCCCCTTACATTTTCCCCACAATATATAGGTCTCCTAACTCTATTGCTAACATTTAATGGTGTCTGGATTTTTACAGCCTAAGTATACTATTGTATCTTATTACTGAGCTGACAGTGTTATTCTACCTCATGAGAATGCCTCAAGCTGCCATTACAGCTGTTGTTCCTTGAGATGATTTATTGTATATGCTTTGATACTAGAATTCTCCTCAACTAAATAATCATTCATGTAATGATAATTCAGAATTACAACAGTACTGAAAAGAGTTTCACCAGTCACATAATAGCAATTTCCAATCCTTCCCAGATAGCTTTCAACAAGCAAAATCAAGAAGGGAGGCTAGATTTATATAACAACTGCATGATTTATTTAACAGCCATGTAAATAGCTTAACAATAGTGATATAAATAGGAATAATCCAATCACATGATGACTTGCTTAATAACCACATACTTAGCAACTGAAATTCCAATTCCAATTGTGGTTTAAGTCAAGGACTACTTGTATTCTGTCTAAAGAAGATGCCAGATCTTTAAATGAAACATTAAGGTGACAGTTTGATTTGAGGTCCCCAAACCTCTTCTATACTTTGGAAAAAGCCAGATTTTTTTTTTCTAAAAAATGCAGCACTCCACAAAGGGCACAGATTACCCATGAAAATCTTTCTCCTTTTAGCTTCTTTCAAACATTCTACATGTATGATTAAAACTGGATAATGTTTCAGTTTTAAAATGGCATTTAAAAGAAGAACATCTTACAGAAAGGTCCTTCATTGTTGTCTTACTTTTTTCAATCAAAGGATAATTTTTTCATAAGGTTAATTAAGCATGGAATTGCTGTACGTACAGTCTAAAATGACACTACCCATTCTATCAATACAGTTGAATCTCATGCCGCTACATATCAAGCAGAAAATGGAAAAATGATCTGAGAAAATAAAGAAATATATTTTTGTTCACAGGTACCATTATTGTGCCTATGAAATTGAATGTACCATATAATAACTAAATTATTTATTTACTGCCATTATTATTTTTGCAAATAATTCAAGGAGGAAAACTTATCCAACACACCCCTGTCCTTCTATTTTGCTCACAACAGCCCAATGAAATCAGTTGGCCTAAGTCCAAGGTCACCCAGCTGACTTTTATGGCTGAGAGAGAACCTGTCTTGAACTCATAATCACTTGCTTTCTAGATTGGTGCTTTAACCACCAGACAAAACTGGCTCTCTAAATTTACAAAAACAAATCACTGAGATACCATAAGACCCTATTTTTGCCCCTTTGGCAACAAATTAACATAATTTCTTTCAAAAGCTTGACAAATTAATATTTGACTTAGCCAATTTCTCACTTAGCCAATGTCAGTCAACCTTGGAAATAAGAGCTTCAGCTGTTACTTTGATAATCATTTTGATCTTGATAGGTGTTTGCAGGAATTTTTCCATGGATGCAAGAACTACAAAGTAGAACATGATTTTAACTTGTATTCATGGTGTACACCTTTACACTGTAGCACATGTATCCAATATCTAATGCCTATTTGGAAAAATATTTTGGGACAGAAATGTACTATGGCAATCTTGAGAATATACTGAGTACTTTTGAACATACAGGTTTCATAAATTTGACAACTTCACATGATTTGTAAGTAAAATTTCTGATTGCTAAAACAGGAACAAAAGAAACTATATCATATTGGGTTTGGCCCAACTAACTAAATGACTTTCATCTTAAGCCCATGTCACACTGGCCAACGAATGCAAAAAGGACACAGCGGACGAGCAAAATGTTCCATCCGTTGTTATCCGCTCTCAAAAAGGGCAAAAATTTGCATAACCGGAGCGGATAACACGGACGCGGGGAGGATGCAGGGCGGATGCAATTAGATGCGGAACGGAAGCCCAGCGGATGGAAGCGCATGGGAGCGCATGGCACATCTGCTAGGCTTCCAGGGGGGCGCAGCAAAGAGGACACGGAACGGATACAGCGGATGCACAGCGGATGCACAGCGGAAGCCTAATGGATGCCTGGTGTTAATTGTGCATGCGGGGAGGATGCATTGCGTCAGCCCCGCGGATATAACGGAAGCAGCTCGGAAGCAGGTCGCCATTCAGAGGAAAGACCTGCTTCCAGACACATCGACTGCCTTGCCTGCCCTGCCTGCATGTCTGCCTGCCAGCCTTGCTGCCAGCCTTGCTACCAGCCTTGCTGCCAGCTGGTCTGCCAGCCTTGCTGCCAGCCTCCCTGCGAGCCTTGCTGCCAGCCTTGCTGCCAGCCTGCCTGCCAGCCTTGCTGCCAGCCTGCCTGCAAGCCTTGCTGCCAGCCAGTCCGCCTGCCAGCCTTCCTGACTGCTTTCCTGCCAGCCTTGGTTCATGTCTGCCTGCCAGCCTTGGTGCCTGCCAGCCTCCCTGCCAGCCAGCAACCCCACAACCATGGGGAAGCACAGCAAGTCTCAGCCATCTGCTGCCAGCCCTGGCAAGAGGGACAGGGCTACAATCCCGCCTCCTGGCCCTCACTCTGGTTCTCCTGGGGCTTCTGAAGCATGGGCTCGGTCTTCTGGGGCTGGGGCTTCTGCTGCTTCTGCTTCTGGAGGAGCTGATGACAAGCACTCCAGCACCAGCCACCTCCACAGCACCTGCACCCTTCACCCCTGGGACTGAGCGACCAAGAGGAGTACCAGAGACTCATTTTTGTCTTATAGCTTGTTGTTAATAAAGTCTATTTATGATTCACACACTTGCTTCATTTCTTTTTTTTTAATAAAGTCTTGGTGGAAACTTTTAGAAATGGTTTAAGCCTTTGCATGCTTGTGGGATGGGTAAGGATAGCTTTAGGATGGGTTAGGATACCTGTGGAATGGGTAATAGCTGTGGGATGGGTTAGGATAGCAGTGGGATAGATAAACCTCCAGTGAAAGCATAGTGGGACTGTATGGTCCACCCTCCCAGGTGCCACGCCTATGGCCCTTTATTATCAATAATAATGAAATAATTATCCACACATGTCAACATAAACACAACTCTTTATTAAACACCCTGTTCATTGTAGGCCAATACATGGCCCAATCTCATCCATGTGATGAGACAGGCTGAAGGAAGCATCCATTAAGCATTTACCATCCTGTCTTGCCACTCCACTGCTCCAGCTGGGGAGTTGCACCAGTGTTTCAGGAGGTTGCGCTGCTTCTTCGCCTCACGTGAGGCTCTGTTGGGGCCTTGCACATCCTCAGTGTCGATCAGGTTTTGCCCTTGCCTCCATTCCCCAGCCTCCATGTCCCCATTGCCTTGTTCATGGTCCACAAGCCTGTTCTGCAAGACTGGGTAGCTGGTGCGCATGAGATTGTGCAGGATGCAGCAAGCTTCCACAATCCTCCCCATGGTCTCTGGGCTATGCTGCATGTTGGTGAGAAGTACCTGGAACCTGTTGGCCAGGATGCCAAAGGCGTTCTCCACCACCCGTCTTGCCCTGAACAGCCTGTAGTTGAAGATCCTCTCTTCATGGGTGAGGTATTTGGAGGTATAGGGCTTCATGAGGTAGGTTGTGAGGGAGAAGGCGTCATCCCCCATGATGAAGTAGGGCACATCTTGTGTGTCGTTGGGCAGCGGGTCTGGATCTGGGAAGCCCACCATGAGGTTGCTTTCCAGCCCCTCCTTGAGGTGACTGGCGTTGTATACCTGGGCATCTGAAGATGAGCCGTTGCCTGAAGCATCGATGTACATGAACTTGTAGTCAGCATCGACCATGGTGAAGAGGATGATGCTGAAGAAGCCCTTGTAGTTGTGATAAGTGGACTCTGACTTGGCTGGTGCTTTGCAGGCCACGTGCTTGCCATCGATGGCTCCAACAGTGTGTGGGAAGTTCCACTTCTGATACCATTGCTCTGCAACTTTCTTCCATCCTTCTTCAGTGGAGGAGCACTGGAGGAGCTCCTCCTTGTATTCTTCGATGATGGCCTGCACCACTTCTCTGACAACAATGCTGATGGTGCTGGGTGGCACCCTCCAGCCGTACTGCATGCTCCTGTAGGTGGTCCCTGAGGCCAGGTGGCACAGAGTGAGTGCCACCTTGAGCCCAGGTTCCAGGCTGGGCCAGAAGTTGGTGTTTGTCTTGGTCAACCTGGGTGTCAGGTGCTGCACAACTTCATCAAACATGGCTGGAGGCATCCTCATGAAGTTCTGGAACGCCCGAGTGTCTTCGCTCCTGAGCTCCACCATCAGCTTGTTGTACAGTCCGTCCTCTGCTCTTCTGGCTAACCATCTTTGGACCCAGACTTTTTTTGGGTGCCTCCTTTTCTTCCCGTAGTAGAGTTCACAGAGCTTGTAGATGGTTTCGCACTGTTGGAGAAGGATGGTGGCTGCCGAAAGGACTTTGTCACAATCCATGGTGGACATGACTGGATGCTGTGGAAGAGGAAGAGCCAGATGAAGGCTGAAGAGGTCTGCACCGCTGAGCTGCTGTTCTGAAAGTGAGATGCAGGCGAGTTGCTCCCCCTTTTTATAGGTAGTATAGGTTTTCCGCTAGGCATCCTCTAGGCATCCTCTAGACATCCTCTAGACATCCTTTATATCCTAGATAGGTCCCCTCTGTGAACGTTTTTTCCATTTTAAAAGCTTTGTTTCCGTGCTTCATCCGCTAGGCATCCGTTCTGCATCCGTTCTGTGTCCGTTCCGCTTCTTCCCTGCGTCCGGGCGGGTGCGAGTTGCGTGGATGCGCAGCAGACACCAAGCGGATATAGCGGATGCGTAACGGATGCGTAGCGGATGCGTAGCGGATGCATAACAGATGAACTGGATACATTTTCCGCGCAAAAGTTTTAGGCAGCCCAAAACTTTTGGAGCGGATGAAATGTCAATAAACGGATGCTGGACGGATAGAGAGGAAGCAAAACGGAGGCAGTGAGTACATTGCGTTTTCCAACGGATAGCAAGGTTTTTTGTCCGTTTTACATCCTCTTTGCATCCATTGGTTCAGTGTGACATGGGCTTTAGATCTCTTGATGAGCATTTGTAAAAAGAAGTTTTGGAATCTATGAGGAATATCTTCTTTTTAATGGGAAGAAATGCATGCATTTCTCAGAGAGGAACAGATTAGCTCCAATCTGTTTCAAAATGTTGATTCAATCTGATTTGGAAAAAAATAAGACATAAATAAGTTTGATTAAAACATTATTTTTATTTCATACTGAAGCACTTCAGAAAATGAAACTTAATTTGACGTTTCCATTTGAAACAAACATATTCAAATTTTATTCAACATTTTGTTCTGAATCAACAATCTGACTTGGCAAGTGTGTTCATTTCAAAGATTTGATCAAATCATGTGTGAACTGAGTTTTCAAAACAAAACCTTCCACAATGTTTAATGCATTCACTTTTCATGCAGCTGATCAGCAATTCTTTCATTGGTTTAACATAATACTTGTGCATTATTTGAATGTTATGCACATGAACACTATTGAAACTACATTTCTGAAATGGCTGATGGTGTCCCTGATTCAGTATTTCATAATATCAAATAAAAGACAAGCCTGATAATACCAGAAATAACACCTCCCAGTAGCTACAAAGTTCCAGTTTTCTCATGATACATAAGACTGATTCAGAAGACTAACACCCTATAACACCTTTTCAATGATAATCCCTTCCTACTAACACCTTTTCAATGAGTAAACTTGTTTTATTTATGGTTAAAATTATAAACGGTTTAAATCCCATTAAATTGTTCTAGCACTAAAATGGTATTAGATATATAACCTGGACTGAATAAAAATTACTACCAAATCCAGATTAGACAAAAGTGTCGTCAAAAAGCAGATAAATGGTTTTGAGTGTATTTTTGGAAAAAGGAAGGTATTAATGTCCTACATATATACATAAATATTTTTTTTTTATTTCTTTCAGTACTTGGTCTGGCTTACAGCCACCTCTATTATAATTTTTACAATACAAGATTTTTTCTGGTTTACTGCTAGCAGCTACTAACTTACTTGTTAGCAGCTACTAACAAACAAATGTGTGTTAAGATAAATGAAACTGTGAAAATAAACTATGTCCCCCCCCCTCCCCCGGCTGCCTCTTTCTTTGCCATTTTTCTGTCATTGATAACAATATTGTTCTTAGAAATTGTTTTTATTCTGCCAGGATCATGTAAGTATCTATGCATCTAAGTGCATCTATTAGTACATCTGTGAAGGGATCATAGAGATCTCACTGAAAAAGCAAACTGTTCAGCATTCAAAAATATGACAATGAGATAACCCATACATTCTCTGCTTTTTTTTCTTCTCATCATGCATTAAGAGCATTTGCTCTCTGAATCCACTCACTACAGAAGGTAATATAAAAAGTTTTCCTACAGCCCTACATCTTAAGCACCGGCAGGATATGATGGAGGGGACTAACTGATATAACAAAGGACATAGCTCAGAGTGGAAAGTAGACACGATCACTGGTAAAAAATATTGGCAGATTCCAACTTTTTCTCCCATTGCAGTCTTGTTCTGCTTCTCTCAGTAGTAGATTCTTCTTTCTGAATACTTAAAGCAAAAATTCAAATATTAGTCTTTCTGTGGGATCAAATAGAAACATCATTTCATTTTAAGTCATAGTCTCTAGCTCCAAATGGAATTTATTTGCAAATGAAGATATTTTTCAACTTCCTTACAAACTTTGCCTTGTGTTTTTCAACCATGCTTTTCAGTGGCTCAAGTACTGCTTTTGCTGACCTGAATCAAAAGTATCATTGGATAAGCTTTTCCTCAAATTCTGCTGGGTTGTGATTTCAAGATCTGACTAAGGAACACTCTCTGATTCTATTGGTTCTACTTCCCAAATAAACCAGTTGCTGTCTAGAAAGTAACTTTCTATAAGTATATGAGTTGTGTATCATGAATGGTGCTGTGGCCTAGAGGCATGGTGGAGCTCTTTCCTCACAATCAGGAGGCTGTGGATTCTATCCTAGGTAGAGGCAAATATTTCTCTCTGGGCACAATGAGAATTTATCTGCTGAATAAAATTCCACAACAGGAAGGGCATCTGGCCAGTAAACACTCTGCTCCATTCAATTGTCCAGACTCCACCTCACAAGGGACTATGAGATCATTAAAAGGAAATGATGATATGAGTCATGCATGATAAAAAAAAAAAGACTATGGAGATACCAGTTTGTACATTGAAATACTTTGCTTCAGTCTAACACATGAGACATAAGCACAATGCTATGGCCAAGTGGCTGAGTCCTAAATTACTTAGCATGACTAGAATAATCCATAGTTGCTAGGTCATGAATTTTGCAAGAGGTACCATGAGCTTCATCTGCTTACACTAGAAAGATATCAAAACAATACTATTGCAAATACACAATTTTCTTCCTACCTTTTATTTCTGGATCGATACAGAAAAAATTGATTAACAATTACACCAATTGAATTTCTGGGTTGTTTTTTTTCAAAAAAAAACTTTTATTTATTTGATAGGGAACAAACACTTCCAGGAAGATGTTTTTGTAAAAAAAAATGAACGATTGAAGTTCCTTCTCCAAACCTGCATGTATAAAGGCCCTGTCACACTGCCCAACGGATGCAAAACAGACACAACGGATGAGCAAAATGTTCCATCCATTGTTATCCGCTCGCAAAAGGGGCAAAAATTTGCATAACCAGAGCGGATAACACGGATGGGGGGAGGACGCAGGGCGGATGGAAAGTGGATGCGGAACGGAAGCCTAGCAGATGGAAGCGGATGGAAGCGGATGGCACATCCGCAGGGCTTCCGGGGGGCCTCAGCAAAGCGGACGCAGAACGGATGAAGCGGATGCAGAGCAGATGCACAGCGGATGAAGCGGATGCAGAGCGGAAGCCTAGCGGATGCACAGCGGAAGCCTAACGGATGCCTGGCATTAATTGCGTATGCGGGGGGATGCATTGCGTAAGCCACACGGATATAAAGGGAAGCAGCTCGCACGTGGCCAGCATTCGGAGGAAAGACCTGCTGCAGGGTACATCGAGTCCTTGCCTGCCCTGCCTGCATGCCTGCCTGCAAGCCTTGCTGCCAGCCTTCCTCCAAGCCTCCTGGCCGGCCTCCCTGCCAGCCATGCTGCCAGCCTGCCTTCCAGCCTCCCTGCCAGCCAGTCTGCCTGCCAGCCTTGTTGCCTGCCTGCCTTCCTGCCAGGCTTCCTGCCAGCCTTGGTGCCAGCCTTGGTGCCAGCCTTGGTGCCTGCCATCCTCCATGCCATCCTCCCTGCCAGCCAGCAACCCCACAACCATGGGGAAGAAGAGAAAGTCTCAGCAACCTGCCATCATCCCTGGCAAGAGGGACAGGGCCACCCTCCCACCCCCTGTCCCTGACTCTGCTTCTGCTGGGGCTTCTGCTGCTCCGGCTCGCTCTTCTGGTGCTGGAGCTTCTGCTGAAGCTCCTCCTGGCGGTGGTGCTGCTGCTGCTGCGTACTCTGCTGAAGCTGCTCCTGGTCCTGCTGGTCCTGCTGGTCCTGCTCATCCTGCTCGTGCTCCTGGTCCTGCTCCTGCTCCTGGTCCTACTGGTGCTGCTGCTGCTGGTGCTGCTGGGGCTCCTGGTGCTTACTCTGCTGCTGCTGATCCTGGTCCTGCTGATCCTGCTGCTGCTGCTGATGATGATGATGATGATGATGATGATCCTGCTGGTGATGATGATGATGATGATCCTGCTGCTGCTGCTGCTGCTGGTGGTGGTGGTGTGGAGGAGCAGCCCTTACCACCTGGGAGCCCCTCTGATGAGGGCCCACCTGGTCCTGCCAAAGGGAGGAAGAGGCATATGCGGGGACGGGAGAGGAGGCAATACTTCATTGAGGAGGAACACGAGGATGAGGTGCTGGAGTGGCTGAGAGAGAATGATTATCTGTGGAGAAAGGGACACCGGCTGTACAGGGACACCAAAAGGAAGCAGGCTGCTTGGAGAGAGAAGGCGGAGAGTGTGGGTTACACTTCGGAGGTGCTCCTCGGCTGGTGGAAGCACATGCACACCTGGTATGGGAAGCTGCACCTGAAGAAATCTGGCCAGGCCACGGTTAAGCTGACAGACAGAGAGACCTATGTCATGAACAGGTGCAGCTTCCTGGAGGGTAAGATCCGCCACCGAGGAGCACCAGGAGCCCCTCTGTCTACCCTCTCTCTCCGGCAGCCTCCTGAGAGCCAATCCTCTTCTGGCCGAGAGTCAGTCCCTGTCTCCAGGCAGGTTTCTGTGGAGCATGCCACGGCGGAGAACCCGCGGACAGCTGTTGTAACTGTGGTGGAGCACGTGGAGGACTCCCTGGTGTGGTGGAAGAAAGGAGACATTGAGTCCATCACAATCGTAGCCGCATCCACCATCCCCCAGCTCCACCTCCACAGAAAGGCAGAGAGCCAGACAGCAGGAGGGGCAGAGCCACACTGTCCTGCTGGAGATCAGGGACACCATCCCCACCACAATAGATCTCCTCCCTCAGCTGGTCAGCACCGACTCCCCATCCTCCAACCGCAAGCCCTCCTCACCTATGTCAACCAGATCCTCAGGAACACAGAGGAACCCCAGTACCATGTGGTGAAGGACCGGATCACCGAGATGCTTCACAACCCTCCAGATCCAGAGGAACCTGATCCCACCCAGTCCAGGTTTGCTCCTCCACCTCCACCCCAGGTGATGTCCCTCCCATTCCATGGCTTCCCACAGCCCCCCACCTACCAGGGCTACGGCTACGAGGAGGTCCAGCAGCACAGGAAGCAGCCCTTCCCAGTCCAGCCACAGAGTCATCGGGCGACACCGTTGCCACCGGTTCCACTGATGCCACCGATGCCACCCACGACAATGATGCCACCGACGACAGCGATGCCACCCACACCAGTCCTCACCCAGCTGCAGACCAGACAGTCCCACTACACTACTCCTTCCTCCACCCCACAGCCAAGCCCGGCCTCAGTACATCTGTCATCAGTACTGGGGCTGACACTCCATGGCATGGAGGAAGGACCTCTCAGCATCACGGGTCTGAGCCAACTGTCTGAGAGCTTCCTCAAAACACTGTCCCCTGTTGTCCTCTCGGGGCCAGGCACCCCAATGATGATACAGACCAGCACTCCAGCACCAGCCACCTCCACAGCACCTGGACCCTTCACCCCTGAGACTGGGCACAACTCCGAGTGAACAATAAGAGTGCCAGAGACTGGGTAGCTGGTTACCTGTGGACTTTATTTGGACACATGACTTGGGTCATTTTTATTTTACAGCTTGTTGTTCAATAAAGTTTATCATTTCTTTTTTTTAATAAAGTCTTGGTGGAAACTTTTAGAGTTGGTTTAAGCCTTTGCATGCTTGTGGGATGAGTAAAGATAGCAGTGGGAAGGGCAGGGATACCTGTGGAATGGGTAATAGCTGTAGTATGGGTAAGGATAGCAGTGGGATAGATAAGCCTCCAGTGCAAGCATAGTGGGACTGTATGGTCCACCCTCCCAGGTGCCATACTTATGGCCCTTTATTATCAATAACAATGTAATAATCATCCACACATGT
>BLBF01000040.1:33717937-33747347 GCA_015471245.1 Laticauda colubrina
ACTTCATCGTGGGGGATGACGCCTTCTCCCTCAGAACCTACCTCATGAAGCCCTACACTTCCAGACTCCTCACCCATGAAGAGAGGATCTTCAACTACAGGCTGTCCAGGGCAAGGCGGGTGGAGCAGAACGCCTTTGGCATCCTGGCCAACAGGTTCCAGGTACTTCTCCCCACCATGCAGCATCGCCCAGAGACAGTGAGGAGGATCGTGGAAGCTTGCTGCATCCTGCACAATCTCATGTGCACCCGCTACCCAGTCTTGCAGAATAGGCTCGTGGACCTCCAACAAGGCAATGGGGACATGGAGCCTGGGGAATGGAGGCAAGGGCAAAACCTGATAGACACTGAGGATGTGCAAGGCCCCAACAGAGCCTCACATGAAGGGAAGAAGCAGCGCAACCTCCTGAAACACTGGTGCAACTCCCCAGCTGGAGCGGTGGAGTGGCAAGACAGGATGATAGATGCTTAATGGATGCTTCCTTCAGCCTGTCTCATCACACTGATGAGATTGGGCCATGTATGTTGGGTGGGCCTACAATGAACAGGGCATTTAATAAAGAGTTGTGTTTATGTTGACATGTGTGGATGATTATTACATTATTATTGATAATAAAGGGCCATAGGTGTGGCACCTGGGAGGGTGGACCATACAGTCCCACTATGCTTGCACTGGAGGTTTATCTATCCCACAGCTATTACCCATCCCAAAGGTATCCCTGCTCATTCCACAGGTATCCCTGCCCACCCCACTGCTATCTTAACCCATCCCACAGCTATTACCCATCTCAAAGGTATCCCTGTCCACCCCACTGCTATCTTTACCCATCCCACAAGCATGCAAAGGCTTAAACCATTTCTAAAAGTTTCCACCAAGACTTTATTAAAAAAAAGAAATGAAGCAAGTGTGTGAATCAAAGATAAACTTTTTTAACGACAAGCTGTAAAAGAAAAATGACCCAAGTCAAGTGTCCAAATAAAGTCCACAGGTAGCCAGCCAGCCAGTCTCTGGCAGTCTTTACGGTCACTCAGAGGTCTGCCCAGTCTCGGGGTGAAGGGTCCAGGTGCTGTGGAGATGGCTGGTGCTGGAGTGCTTGTCTGAAGCGCCATTGGGGTGCTTGGCCCCGAGAGGACAACAGGTGATGGTGTGTTGAGAAAGGTCTCGGACAACTGGCTCAGACCCGTGATGTTGAGAGCTCCTTCCTCCATGCCATGGGGTGTCAGCCCCAGTTCCGAGGACAGATGTCCTGAGGCCGGGCTTGGCTGTGGAGTGGAGGAAGGAGCAGTGTAGTGGGGCTGTCTGGTCTGCAGCTGGGTGAGGACTGGCGTGGGTGGCATCAATGGCGTGGGTGGCATCATTGTCGTGGGTGGCATCGTTGGCGTCAGTGGCATCAGTGTCGTGGGTGGCATCGGTGGCATCAGTGTCATGGGTGGCATCAGTGGAACCGGTGGAACCGGTGGCAACAGTGTCGTCCGATGACTCTGTGCCTGGACTGGGAAGGGCTGCTGCCTGTGTGCTGGACCTCCTGGTAGCCATAGCCCTGGTAGGTGAGGGGCTGTGGAAAGCCTTGGAATGGGAGGGACATCACCTGGGGTGGAGGAACAGACCTGGACTGGGTGGGAGCAGGTTCAGCTGGGCCTGGAGGGTTGTGAAGCAGCTCGGTGATCCGGTCCTTCACCACCTGGTACTGGGGTTCCGCCATGTCCGTGAGGGTCTGGTTCACATAGGTGAGGAAGGGCTTGCCATTGGAGGATGAGGAGTCAGTGTGGACCAGCTGAGAGAGGAGATCTATGCTGCTCCGGATGGTGTCCCTGGCTCTGCCCCTCCGGTCTGCCTCTGTGCCTTTCTGTGGAGGTGGAGCTGGGGGTGGATTCGGGTAGGGCTGTGGTGGACATGCCGTCTCCTTTCTCCCACTGCACCAGGGAGTCCTCCACGCACTCCACCACGGTTAGTACAGCTGTCGGGGGGTTCTCCACCGTGGCACACTCCACAGAAACCTGCCTGGAGACAGGAGCTGACTCTCGCCTGGAAGAGGACTGGCTCTCAGCAGGCTGCCGGAGAGAGAGGGTAGTGAGAGGGGCTGCTGGTGCTCCTCGGTGGCGGACCTCACCCTCCAGGAAACTGCACCTGTCCATGATGTAGGTTTATCTGTCCATCAGCTTAACCGTGGCCTGGCCAGATTTCTTCAGGAGAAGCTTCCCGTACCAGGTGTGCATGTGCTTCCACCAGCCAAGGAGCACCTCCGAAGGGTAGCCCATACTCTCCGCTTTCTCTCTCCAAGCAGCATGCTTCCGCTTGGTGTCCCTGTACAGCCGGTGTCCCTTCTGCCACTGATAGTCATTCTCTCTCAGCCACTCCAGCACCTCATCCTCGTGCACCTCCTCAATGGAGTATTGCCTCCTCTCCCGTCCCCTCTTATGCCTCTTCCTCCCTTTGGCAGGACCAGATGGGCCCTCATCAGGGGGGCTCCCAGGTAGTAGGGGCTGTTCCTGCACACCAGCAGCAGCAGCAGCACCAGCAGGACCATCAGCAGCAGCAGCAGCACCAACAGGATCATCATCATCATCATCATCATCACCAGCAGGATCATAAGAATAATAATCAGCAGCAGCAGCACCAGTAGCAGCAGCACCAGCAGGATCATCAGCAGCAGCAGCAGCAGCAGTAACAGCAGCAGCAGCAGCAGGACCAGCAGGACCAGGATCAGCAGCAGTAGAGTAAGCACCAGCAGCACCAGGAAGACCAGGAGCACGAGCAGGACGAGCAGGACGAGCAAGACCAGGAGCACGAGCAGGACGAGCAAGTCCAGGAGCACTCGCAGGACCAGCAGGACCAGCAGGACGAGGAGTAGCTTCAGCAGGGTACGCACCAGCAGAAGCACCACCGCCAGGAGCAGCTTCAGCAGAGTAAGCATGAGCAGAAGCACCCTCGCCAGGAGCAGCCTCAGCATAGTAAGCACAAGCAGAAGCACCACCACCAGAAGCAGCATCATCACCTCCTCCAGAAGCAGAAGCAGCAGAAGCCCCAGCAGAAGCCCCAGCAGAAGCAGATTCAGGGACGGGGCGGGAAGGTGGCCCTGTCCCTCTTGCCAGGGCTGGCAGCAGGTTGTTGAGGCTTTCTCTTCTTCCCCATGGTTGTGGGGTTGCTGGCTGGCAGGGAGGCTGGCAGGGAGGCTGGCAGGCACCAAGGCTGGCAGGAAGGCTGGCAGGAAGGCTGGCAGGAAGGCTGGCAGGCAGCCAGGCACCAAGGCAGGCACGCAGGCAGGCACCAAGGCTGGCAGGCAGACTGGCTGGCAGGGAGGCTGGAATGCAGACTGGCAGCAAGGCTGGCAGGCAGGCAGACAGCAAGGCTGGCAGGGAGGCTGGCCAGGAGGCTGGGAGGCAGGCTGGCAGGAAGGCTGGCAGCAAGACTTGCAGCAAGGCTTGCAGGTGGGCATGCAGGCAGGGCAGGCAAGGCAGTCAATGTGTCCAGCAGCAGGTCTTTCCTCCAAATGGTGACCTTTTTGGGAGCTGCTTCCCTTTATATCCGCGGGGCTTACGCAATCCAACCCCCCCGCATGCGCAATTAACGCTCGGCATCCGTTAGGCTTCTGCTCTGCATCCACTAGGCTTCTGCTCTGCATCCGCTGTGCATCCGCTTCATCCGTTCCGCATCCGCTCTGCATCCGCTTCATCCGTTCCGTGTCCACTTTGCTGAGGTCCCCCGGAAGCCTTGCGGATGTGCCATCCGCTCCCATCCGCTTCCATCCGCTGGGCTTCCATTCCGCATCTGCTTTCCATCCACTCTGCGTCCTCCCCACGTCCGTTCCTTTCCGTGTTATCCACTCTGGTTATGCAAATTTTTGCCCCTTTTGAGAGCGGATAACAACGGATGGAACATTTTTCTCATCCGCTGTGTCCTTTTTACAAACGTTCTGCATCCGTTGGGCAGTGTGACAGGGCCTTTATCCTTTAAGTAGAATCTTTTATTCTTTCCGGTTATCTCTAGTAATTAGCCTTCCAGGTATTGTCTTACTGTGTTTTTTCTCTCATCCAGAACATTTCCTCAGGATGATATTTCTAACACTTATATGGAAAGTCTTGATATATTTTAATAGGATTTTAAACAAGCTTCAGGTAATATTCTTATAATTCTTTTAAAATCTTATTTCCAGTTAATCTTGTCCATTAATCCATTTAAAAGTTTCGAAACTCAACATTCCAATTCACTTTTTTGATGCTTTCTTCCAGTTATTATTTTTTAATTTAAAAACATTAAATAATACTTCTTTTGCTGTGCAGTGAAAGAAAATCACTCAGTGTAATAAAAATTTGTCCTTATGAAGGTTTTTTATAACAAAAAATCAATTTACAACTTAATTCCAATAAAAGTTGTTAAGAAAGGAAGAGGGTGAGTCCAGTATCCCTTTGAAAACTTTGAGCCATGGCTTTGGCAAAGTTGACTCTCTCAGAGTTCTGAAACCCAGCAAAGACCACTAAATTTACAGTCTCAGTATGGGAACATCCTTCATCTGGAAAGGAATTCAAGGAAACCATTCTTTCTCCAATTCCTTTTTCTGTGTAATCATCAGTCAGCTTCCCTCTTCACAGAGCTGGCTTTAGTTTGCAATTGCTTTTCCAGAAGTCTTTTATCCTCAAATCCCAAGTCAAAGATTCAGATCAAATTATTTTATTTGAATCAGGCTGATTTTCACAGAATAGATAGCAATAATACATGTAGATTTGGTATAAATTACAAACATACATTATATCTTGATTATCAAAAAGTGCATGAGACTAGCTCTTCGTAAAAATGTAAGCTAGGAATCTGTATAGTTTAGAGAAGCATCTGTTTCCCTTTCCCCCCTCAATGATGCCAGTGTGACTCTGACATATATCTCATGGAACAATTGCCAAGAAGTATTTTTTAAAATGATGTTAATAAATGCTAGAGAGAACAGACCAGAAATAAGAGTTGCTCTGTGAATGAGACAGACAGTTTCTAAATTTTATATATAAAATAAATAAATAAATAAGGGAATTATTCAATTCTAGTCCTTGTTCCACAAGAAATAGTCCTGTCCAGTCAATTGTATAAATTCCATGTATCATAACAGGAAGGACAAACATGGAAAATGAAAATAGCTCTGACTTCTTAAATGAATATGTTATGACAATCAATTTGTTTTTTCCAAAATTATGTAATAAATTGCACTATCAATTTCAGTTTCATTAGTAGGAACAGGTATTATCTCTTGTACTGGGAATTTTCTCCTTGATTTAATATATACTTGATCAGAACTACGGAAACTATGGATAAACAGGTTTTTATAAATTAGTCCCTCTTTCTAAGTGATAGAGAACATTTTCACCCCATGACTCAGAGTTAAAAAAGAAAGATACGGCAGCCATTGATATTTATCATTTATATTCCCCAGCAAAGAATTTATCACTGTTCCTTACAGATGTACTGTTACCACTTAGTGCATCCAATTTGTGGTTAGTGAATTGTAATTCAAATGGAAATTAAGGGAAGCAGTGGGCATATTGTCTTTTAATGAAATACAGAATATTATTACATAGATAATGCATTTCCCAAATGAATTTTATATTTTCCATAATAGATGTCCAAATTACAATTTGAAAGCATCATAGTATTATATATGCACAGAACTCACAACATTTCAAGCAGTAAAATATAATTTGAAAAAATAAGCAAAAGTTTACAAGTTTAGACAATGCTGACAAGAAAGCAAGACATGTTAACTCTAACCCTTGTTCTATAGTAAGACCTGACATCTTTTTAGACTCTTTGAAGATTTTCATTATCACACTGCACATAAACATTTCTGCTTTAGGGATTGCACAAGGTTTTGTAGTGGGTTGCTGCTACAGTATAACATGGTATCAATCTTCCCACCATTTCTCTTTCAGTTAAGTAGGTCCAGAAAAAGGGTGTGGGGATTAAACTGAGAGCTAACAATCTTCAGGGCAGAAATACAACAATAATTGCTAAACTACAAGACCATAAATTGCAATGCAAAAATTATGCTAAAAATATAAGATGGACAGAAAAAGAAGAACTGGAATTAAACTACACTTCATCCAAATATGCAACAGTATGCAATAAATATTGTTTTCTAGCCACTCTATTACTTTTGTGCAATTCTTAAACCAGGTTAATCCTATATGGCTAAATTAGCTACTTCAAGTTGTATACAAGTAGTCCTACATTAACAAGTGACCAATATTGCCACTGCTAAATGGCACAGTTATTAAGCATTACTACTAGTGAACATGCTGCTAAGCAATGGCAATTTTGGCACTCCCACTCTGGCAAATCACCATGGAACATATTAAGCACAGGTGTCACATGATCACCATTTGCACCATAGAGTTTCAGTGGTTAGAATGCAGTACTGCAGGCTAGCACACTATTCACTCCAGTTCATTTCCAAGCAGCTCAAGGTTGTTTCAGCCTTCCATCCTTCTGAGATTGGTAAAATGAAGACCCAGATTGTAGGGGTCAATAAGCTAGTGTAAACTGCTTAGAGAGGACTGTAAAGCATTATAAAGCAGTATATAAATCCAAGTGCTATTGCTATTTGTGACCTCCTGCTTGCCTTCCCAACTGACTTTGTTTTTCAGAAGGCAACAAAGAAAGTCATAAATGGCAACCACATAACTATGGATATCATAATGCCATAATCACGAGCTAGGCCAAGATCACAATGAATGCCAAGATCACAATGGAGATGCTATAATGGTCAGAACTCCAAGAATCAGGCCTAAATACTACTCATTCAGCACTGTCACTAATTCTATCAGTTTCTGAAGCAGTGATCATTAAGCGATGATCACCTGTATCTTGGAAATGTCAAGTTTTCTGTCAATACAAGAAACCTGGCAATTGGTTAAAAAAAAAAATAGTAGTCTCAGTAGGTTTAATAAAATTAATGGTTCTATACATCTTTTAGAAATCAATCACCAGCAACTTGTCCACCAAACTTTGTAAGAAATATGTGAATATTTATTATATATAATTATAAGGTAGTTCCAAGCCAAGATGAGGTATTTTGCAGACCAAAGAGTGGGTGCATACGTATATAACTTTTGAAGTTTTCAGAGCCCCTCTGCACACCCTTGGTGTGAAATTCAGTTGTAAATCATCCATTTTCAGCTGTGTGATTTTTATAGCATGGGGGGGGGGGACTAAAATAGGTGTAATCAGTCTCTTCAAGGTTTAATGACCTCTTTTGCATTCAGATAGTTCCTCAGCCATTGAAAAATGACTAAACAAACCAACTTCTCCTCTATTAAGGTCACACTTCACCAGTCACATAGCCTGTGCTCCCTTTGTCCCGGAGCCAACTGCCTTGTAAGAGCCAATTGTTAAATTCTGTGAGCCAATTCACAGCAAAGCTATGCCACTTCATCTAACACACCAATCACCTCTTCTTTTCTTTCTTTCTTCTCCACTTCACATGACTTAAATCACTTCCATTGTTTTAGTCTGGAATAAGTTTCAGGGGATTTATTTTTAAAATAATACTATTTTCTAATATAAATATTGTCCCACATAGTTTTCATCCTAGTTATTTGATAGAATAAATCTATAATCAATACAGAAATAAATTGAGTATTTTTATGAATGTATACCTATTTTTATGTTTAACTGACTTTCTAATCAATTAAAATACAAGAGCAATATTTTTCATACCTTAGTGCCAATCATATTTTTTCATTATTTACAGAACACACACAAATACAGTTGCTAGATTTACAACATAGCTATCATAACATACAATAAAACCAAAATAAAAGCAATAACATAGTTTCTTAATACAACAATAAAAAACATGGTGCCAAACCCAAATCAGCATATGATTACTAAAGCCCATGTCACACTGCCCAACGGATGCAAAAAGGACACAGCGGACGAGCAAAATGTTCCATCCATTGTTATCCGCTCTCAAAAGGGGCAAAAATTTGCATAACCGGAGCGGATAACACGGACGCGGGGAGGACGCAGGGCGGATGATAAGCGGATGTGGAACAGAAGCCCAGCGGATGGAAGCGGATGAGGGCAGATGGCACGTCCGCTAGGCTTCCGGGGGACCTCAGCAAAGCGGACACAGAACAGATATAGCGGATGCACAGCGGACGCCGAACGGATGAAGCGGATGCACAGCGGATGCACAGCGGAAGCCTAATGGATGCCTGGCGTTAATTGCGCATGCAGGAAGGATGCATTGCGTCAGCCCCGTGGATATAACGGAAGCAGCTCGGAAGCAGGTCGCCATTCAGAGGAAAGACCTGCTGCCGGACGGATTACCTGCCTTGCCTGCCCTGCCTGCATGTCTGCCTGCCAGCCTTGCTGCCAGCCTCCCTGCCAGTCTCCCTGCCAGCCTTGGTGCCTGCCTGCCTGCCAGCCTCTCTGCCAGCCAGCAACCCCACAACCATGCAGAAGCACAGCAAGCCTCAGCCATCTGCTGCCAGCCCTGGCAAGTGGGACAGGGCTACCATCCGCCCCCTGGCCCTCACTCTGGTTCTCCTGGGGCTTCTGCAGCATGGGCTTGCTCTTCTGGGGCTGGCACTTCTGCTGCTTCTGCTTCTGGAGGAGCTGATGACAAGCACTCCAGCACCAGCCACCTCCACAGCACCTGCACCCTTCACCCCTGAGACTGAGCAACCAAGAGGAGTGCCAGAGACTCATTTTTGTCTTATAGCTTGTTGTTAATAAAGTCTAATTTTGATTCACGCACTTGCTGGAAACTTTTAGAAATGGTTTAAGCCTTTGCATGCTTGTGTTAAGATAGGATTAAGATAGCTGTGAGATGGGTTGAGATAGCTGTGGGATGGGCAGGGATACCTGTGGGATGGGAAATAGCTGTGGGATAGATAAACCTCCAGTGAAAGCATAGTGGGACTGTATGGTCCACCCTCCCAGGTGCCATGCCTATGGCCCTTTATTATCAATAATAATGTAATAATTATCCACACATGTCAACACAAACACAACTCTTTATTAAATGCCCTGTTCATTGTAGGCCAACCAAACATACATGGCCCAATCTCATCCGTGTGATGAGACAGGCTGAAGGAAGCATCCATTAAGCATTTACCATCCTGTCTTGCCACTCCACTGCTCCAGATGGGGAGTTGCACCAGTGTCTCAGGAGGTTGCGCTGCTTCTTCGCTTCATGTGAGGCTCTGTTGGGGCCTTGCACATCCTCAGTGTCGATCAGGTTTTGGCCTTGCCTCCATTCCCCAGGCTCCATGTCCCCATTGCCTTGCTGGAGGTCCACGAGCCAGTTCTACAACACTGGGTAGCGGGTGCGCATGAGATTGTGCAGGATGTAGCAAGCTTCCACGATCCTCCTCACGGTCTGTGGGTGATGCTGCATGGTGGTGAGAAGTACCTGGAACCTGTTGGCCAGGATGCCAAAGGCATTCTCCACCACCCGTCTTGCCCTGGACAGCCTGTAGTTGAAGATCCTCTCTTCACAGGTGGGGAGTCTGGAGGTGTAGGGCTTCATGAGGTAGGTTGTGAGGGAGAAGACGTCATCCCCCACGATGAAGCAGGGCACATCTTGCGTGTCGTTGGGCAGGGGTTCTGGATCTGGGAAGCCCACGATGAGGTTGCCTTCCAGCTCTACCTTGAGGTGACTGGCGTTGTATACCTGGGCATCTGAAGATGAGCCGTTGCCTGAAGCATCGATGTCCATGAACTTGTAGTCAGCATCGACCATGGCAAAGAGGATGATGCTGAAGAAGCCCTTGGAGTTGAAATAAGTGGCTGGAGATTTGCAGGCCACGTGCTTGGACTTGGCTGGAGATTTGCAGGCCACGTGCTTGCCATCTATGGCTCCAACGGTGTGTGGGAAGTTCCACTTCTGATACCACTGCTCTGCAACTTTCTTCCATCCTTCTTCAGTGGAGGGGTACTGGAGGACCTCCTCCTTGTATTCTTTGATGATGGCCTGCACCACTTCTCTGACCACAATGCTGATGGTGTTGGATGGCACCCTCCAGCCGTACTGCATGCTCCTGTAGGAGGTCCCCGAGGCCAGGTGGTGCAGAGTGAGTGCCACCTTGAGCCCAGGTTCCAGGCTGGGCCAGAAGCTGGTGTTTGCCTTGGTCAACCTGGGTGTCAGCTGCTGCACAAATTCATCAAACATGGCTGGAGACATCCTCATGAAGTTCTGGAACGCCCGAGTGTCTTCGCTCCTGAGCTCCACCATCAGCTTGTTGTCCAGTCTGTCCTCTGCTCTTCTGGCAAACCATCTTCGGATCCAGTCTCTTTTTGGGTGGCTCCTTTTCTTCTCGCAGTAGAGTTCACAGAGCTTGCAGATGGCTTTGCACTGTTGCAGAATGATGGTGGCTGCCGAAAGGACTTTGTTACAATCCACGGTGGACATGACTGGATGCTGTGGAAGAGGAAGAGCCAGATGAAGGCTGCAGAGGTCTGCACCGCTGGTCTGCTGTTCTGAAAGTGAGATGCAGGCGAGTTGCTCCCCCTTTTTATAGGTAGTATAGGTTTTCCGCTAGGCATTCTCTAGGCATCCTCTAGGCATCCTCTAGACATGCTTAATATCTGAGATAGGTCCCCTCTGCGAACGTTTTTTCCGTTTTAAATGCTTTGTTTCTGTTCTGCATCCACTAGGCATCTGTTCTGCATCCGTTCTGCATCCGTTCCGCTTCCTCCCTGCGTCCGGGCGAATGCGAGTTGCGCGGATGTGCAGTGGATGCCTAGCGGATATAGCAGATGCATAATGGATGCGTAACGGATGCCTAGCAGATGCGTAGCGGATGCAGAATGGACAAACTGGATACATTTTCCACGCAAAAGTTTTGGGCAGCCCAAAACTTTTGGAGCGGATGAAACGTCCATAAACAGATGCTGGACGGATAGAGAGGAAGCCAAATGGAGGCAGTGAGTACATTGCGTTTTCGAACGGATGGCAAGGTTTTTTGTCCGTTTTACATCCTCTTTGCATCCGTTGGTTCAGTGTGACATGGGCTTAAGGTACAGATACCCAAAGCAAAATTTTCCAAATTTCACAGCATAAGGGATTCTCAAGAAGTAAAATTCAGACTTCTGCTAGGAAACTGTCCTGAAGGGACCCATCAAAGAAAAACATTCATTCAACACCCCTGACATAACATTTCCAATCTTAGTGAGAACACATAATCAGATGACAGTTCTGAAAATACCCAGGAAGGAGCTCAATAGGTTAAAGATTAAAGTTGGCACTCAGAATTGTATTCATCAAAAACCATCACAAATGGATGCAATGCGAATAGTATGCAACTATAAAAGCTCTCACCATTAAAATGTGGGCAACTGTATTCTATACTATTTTCACTTTCCATATAGTTTTCTTTCTTTTTTGGGGGGGGGGAAATTGTTTTATTGATTTTTAGAAACAAACATAAACAAACACAACACAGAACATGAAAATATAAAACCTCTTTTCTGAAAGCAGCCTGATCCCAGGTTACATCTCTTTGTATAGACACCAATTCAAGTTCATGCTCATTTTTATATACCATTCCATATCTTATTATCATTCTACGTTTTCTATATAGCTTCTCCCCTCTTTTAACTTTCTTAATTTTATTTTTATTTGTTTCATCTCAAATCAGATCATTGCATTTATATTCTTTGTCTGTCCTATTTCAGCTGTCTATTATCTTTTCTCATTAAACAAAATTCCTCCTGTGGTCACTGATTGGAGTATGATGCCTTAATATATTTCCCTTAAAATTATAACACTTAATATAGAACATAACTTCCATTCGGATTCTGCGTAGTACATTAAAGCTACGCACTACATTTTAAAAAGAAAAAGAAAAGAAAAATATAAATATATAATATAATTAAAACAACGATCCATACCAATTCAATTCTATCATTAATATTAATATTCATTTAAATTTTAAACATTTAACACATTACTTTTCAAATAGGTGTCATGCTTCTATGGGAACGCTTATAAACTTTCCATAATTACTTCCCCCTCACTTCACTTGCATTTTAAAACATTATATCATTAAAATGTTCCCATTCCTTTCTAAATTAATTTTCTCATTTAATTCATTCCATTTATTTTATTCACAAATGTTTCACTAAATCATATGTTGTTTCCAATTTTCTAACATTTCTAACAAGTGCTGACGATTGCGTCTCACCACACCTTTAGGTACATCCACCAGATATGACCTTAGACTCATTTGATTCTGCAGCACAGTCCCAGATTCTTTTGTATCAGTGACCCATACATGCTTTCCTGGTACCAAATCACTAAGAGGTTTTGCAGGATGTCTCCTGTTGTAGTATTCAGTGTTCAATTTCCAAGCAAAATGGTCAGCATCTGGCAATGCTGGGTCTAGCTGAGAGGGAAGAGTCAGCACAGTGGTATGAAGACATCACCCCATAAGCAGCTGAGCCAGACTGAACCCATTCTGGGCAGGGGTAGCTCTGTAGGCAAGCCAGGGCCAGATAAAGGTCGCTAGTCTTTTTCAAGAGACTTTTCACTGTCTGAACTGCATGTTCAGCTTCTCCATTACTTTGTGGAAACTTTGGACTGCTGGTAACGGGTTTGAACCCATATGTGGATGCAAAATGGGAGAAATCTTGGCCAGAAAACTGTGGTCCATTGTCTGACATCAACTCCTCTGGAATTTCACGCTGAGCAAAGATTGACTTCAGAGGGACAATGACATCAGTGTTTGATAGCAGTGCAATCTCAACATATCTGGAGAAATAGTCTATCACAACCAAGTATATTTTCCTTCCAAGTACAAACATGTCAGTCCCTCACTTTTGCCATGGTCTTTCAGGGCACTCAGATGTCATGAGTGGCTCTTTAGGATTCTTACGCTCTTGAATAGATGTCCTGCATTTGAGCACCATTTTACTGACCTGCTGACTGAGTCCTGGCCACCACACAGACTGACGAGCACATTCTTTGCATTTCACCACCCCTTAGTGTCCTTCATGCAGCCTCTCCAACACTTCATTCCTCAGAGTGGATGGGATCACAAGCCTAGTGTCTTTCAATGGTAATCCATCTTGTACAGCGAGTTTAGCTCATTCTGGCCAGTATCCTCTCAGTGCAGGTTCCTGTTTTGCATACACTGGCCATCCATCTGCACACAATTTCATGACTCGAGAGCAAATACTATCAGCTTGCAACTGCTCTTTTATGATTTCCATATGTGTGGCTAACAGGCAAGGTATCTACTACACAGTCCACATATATGTTAATGCTTTACATCAGCTCCAGTTCTGCTTTGGACATGTGAGAGTCCATAGGACTGCAGTGTCTGCTGTCCCAAGTGACTTTCCGGGCACATGCACAATGTAGTAAGAGTAACACATGAGCCTCATCTTGAATCGCTGAATTCTCAAGGGTAGAAGATCTAGTGTTTGGTCTCCAAACAAACTGACAAGTGGTTTGTGGTCAGTCTCCAGGCAGAAATGCTTTCTTAGGAGGAAATCCCGAAATCTTTCACATGCCCAGGTTAGAGCCAGGCCTTCTTTTTCCACCTGTGCATAGTGTTGTTCAGTTGGAGTGAGTGAAAGCGATGCGTAAGCCACAGGCTTCCATTTATCTCCCCACTCTTGAAGGAGAACGGCCCCCAAGCTATATGACAATGTATCTGCTGACACTTTCATTACTTTGTTTGGATCATACATGGCAAGCACCGTAGGGGAAGACAAAGCATATTTCAACATCTTAAATGCCCTGACCTGTTCCACATCCCGAACCCAACAGTTTTTCTTAGAAAGGAGATCATGAAGTGGCTTGTCTTTTTCTGCCAACTGAGGGATGAACTTCCCCAGCTGATTTACCATGCCAAGGAAACTCCTCAGTTTGTTCACACTAGAGGGCTCCTTAACAGCTCTGATAGCCTCTGTTTTCCTTGGGTCAGGTCGTATCCCTGCATCAGAGATGATGTGACCCAAAAAGACCACCTCACTCCTGGAGAGTTCACATTTATCCACGTTCAGAGTGATTCCTGCCTTTTCTAGTATTTTTAGCCACTGCATGGAGTCGATTGTCATGTTCATCTTGGTCCCATCCCCACACCAGTAGATCATCAATATGGCAAACTATACCTTCCAGGCCCTGTGTAACTTCCACCATCATACATTGGAAATGTTCAGATGCTGAGGCAATGCCAAATGGAAGATGGTTAAAGTGGAACTGCTCAAAGGGTGTAATGAATGTGGTATACTTTGCTGAATCCTCGGTGAGGGGTATCTACCAAAACCCCATGTTGGCATCTAATTTACTGAACATTTTATCAACAGCCAATGTTCCAAGACTCTGTTCTACTAATGGTAAAATGAATTTTTCATGACACATATACTTGTTCAAGCCAGTCAGGTCCACACACAAACGCACCTTTTTGCTGTCCTTCTTGGGCACCACTACCATGCCTGCACACTAGTCTGTAGGCTCTTCCACACAAGTGATTAGTCCAAGTTTTCCATGCATTGAAGCTCATCTTTGACTTTCCCCATCAATGATAGGGGAATCCTCCCTGGAGTTTTCAAAGAGAAAGGCACAGCATCGGGTTTGAGCTTAATACAATAAGGTTGGTGAACTTCCCCTAGGCCACTGTATAACTTAGGGTAGCTTGACTTCAGGTTTTCCATGTCCATAGTGTCCACACAAACCAACAGACCAAAAGCTACAATAGCTGGCAGTCTCAGCAAAGGCATACTCAGATCACATATACCTTCTCTGTAATTTGTTTTGCTCCTTTCTTTAGCTATAGTTTGGCAAACCCCATCACTTCCAGTGGAATTCTCCCTGGACCCAGTAGAGGTCTCTCTGCTTTTTGCAGCACCGGCACCTGTGTGTTGTGAAAAACGCTGGCAAAATTCTTCTGTGAAACAATAGTGACATTTGCTCCAGTACCCAACTTGAATGTGATGTTTTTATCCATTATTCTGATTTCCACAGTCCATGGATCAGCATGTGATGTCACAGAGCTGACAAAGAAGCTTCTCTCCTCTTCCTCAATGCCATGCACAGCCTTGCTTGCAAAACAAACATGTTGATAGTGACCCTTTTCCCCACATGTATGGCATTTACCATCCTTAGCAGGACATTCCTGTCTAGGGTGAAGCATGCCACTGCATTTGTGACACTAGGGGTCTTTAGTGTTTTTGTTCTGCCTGCTTTGAGGCTTTGCTCCATCATTCTTTGATCTGCTGAATTTTTGCTTTTCTTTCTGATGCCTGCCTTTAAACAGTCTGTCCAAAGTGTTCATATCCTTTAGGTTTACAGCACTAGCATCACTTCTCAATGTGGTTTGCTGTTTTTTAATCTCCTCTGATTGTCTTGCCATATTAATAGCTTTGTCCAGGTCTAGCTCTTTTTCCATTTGCATGCGTTCTGATAGCTGTGTATCGACCAAGCCTACTACAATCCTGTCTCTGATGAGCTCATCGTGTAGTGCTCCATTGTCACAGTGTTCTGCTAATGCATACAGCATTGTGACAAATGCATCAACTGTCTCATTTGCTTCTTGTTTGCGCATATTAAATCTTGCACGCTCATACACAATGTTCTTTTTTACTACAAAGAATGACTGAAAGCCATCTCTTACTTTAGTATACTGATGCTGATCAGCTTCACTGAGTTTCAGGCCACGCAGAACGTCATCTGCTTCGTCTCCCATACAGTAAATCAAAGTGTTCACCTGGTTTTCTTCAGAGCTTATTGTGAGATTGCTTGCTTACCTAAATCTCTCAAATCACCATATCCATTTTGGATACAGTCATTTGGTTTGGAAAAATTAAGGGCTCCGGTGGTTGGATGTTAAAAGTAGCGCTGGGTGTGCTAGCCATTCTGCTAATTCCTTCCTCATTCTGCTCATCCCCACTGCCACTCATTTTCCTCTTTTGGGTAGACCTCGTTGCCCAGTTACCATGTTACAGAACTTCTGACACCATGTCGTATTTTATAATAATACCATTAACACGTGAGTTCTCTGCACACAAACTGCTTTATTTTTCTTAACTCCTCCCTTCTGGTTCCTTCATACTGTGTCACCTCAAAATATGTCCTTCGCTACTCTCAGTCTAACATTGGTTCCTCTTCACAGTTAAACATCAACAGGTTCCATTTACCCTACACCACAATATGAAGAATATTGCAATAGTCCACAATAGTAGGATAGGGAATGAGTTATTAGTGCCAGGACTTTCTGCACTAGGTAGGTTGGAAGTACAACTGTAGTTGTACTTCTAACCGACAAACCTGGAGAAAATCTTCCACCTCTGAATCCAGAAGTAGCCATAAATTAGGAAGAACTCCCAAGACAAAGATCTTCATGGGTAGTGACATCTAGGCGTAGGCTTCAAAAATTTTAGCAAAGAGTTCTCTGTCTGGCTGCTGGGTGAGCATGGTCATGGTGGGAATGGCCTATTCAGCCTCCTGCACCACAATGGAAGGGGCATTTTAGCCCTCCCTAAGCTCAGGAGGCTTTCCTTGACTCTCCAGGAAGGTGAAAATGGCTCCCTGGGCTCCAGAGACTCTCTGGAAGAAGCTCTTTCCCGAACTTCCAGGAGGCCTGTTTTTCACCCTCCCCAAACCTCCACATGGGCCCTGCACTTACCTTGGATCCAAAACAAGCCACACGGGGACTCCTGGGTAGGGTGGGATGGGTGGGGCAGGGCAGGGTGGGGCCAGCCAGGAATGAATTTGGGGTTTTCTGAACTGCACAGAATCTTAGCTAGGGGCTCTCCCAAACCCCTATGAACTCCAGCAGCCCACCTCCTGGTGACATCTCATCCAGACTGAAAACTGGAGAGGGGCACCAGCTGGTTGCTTGACAAATATTTCCATCTTGACAGAATTCATCTTATGTCTACTTAATTCCATCTCCTACCATATCCTCTAGTTTCTGGTTTGAGACCTTTAGCATCTCTTGCCTGACCCAGGTTAAAATATATATAATTGGATATTCAAGGTCTTGGTTGTTATCTTTAAAGCCCTTTATGCAGGGGTGGGATGCTATCAGTTTGGTTCTGTAGAACCTGGAGCTTATGAAGAGCAGCTGACACCGAACCGGTTCAGTGTTTGGCCCACCCACCTGTCCAGACTCTAGGCTGTCCTTTATTCCCTGCTGAGGTTGAAAAAGCAGGAACCAAGAGTATTTTCAAATGCTCCGCATCTGAGCACAGTGCTTGTCAGTTGTCCAGACAGGACAGCTGATATTTCTTGCAAACACTACGCACACATTTGTCCGCAGTTCAGAGAACCAGCAAATTGCTCCACTGGCTGGCCCTGCCCCTCCTGCCTATTCACTCCTATCCTGGCATGCGAGCCATCCAACTTGCCTAGTTTGGTAAACTGCTATTTTTCCTTTCTCCCCCCACCCCCCCGACCATCAGCTGCTCTGCTCTGCTGGGAGATTTAGATAAGCTAGAAAACAGGAAATCCTTAGATTTCTTGCTTTCTAGCTTATCTAAAACAAGAGCCAAACCTTCCTTAGGACTGAAGCGTTTCAGCGCAGACTCAAATAGCTGATTGCAGATAGATAGATCTCTAATTTAATATGTGATTCTGTGATCAAGTCAATCTGCCTGCCTGCTTTGCCTGCTTTTGGGAAAAAGTTGTTATTTTTTATATAAAAAATTCAATATTTACACACATGGTATGTTGTCAGTTAATTTTGTGAGTTTGCTTGCAAGCAAACTTTATGTGACAGACTCAGGTAGCTGATTGCAGATAGATAGATCTCTGAGTTAATCTGTGATTTTGTGAGCAATCAATCTGCCTGCCTGCTTTGCCTACTTTTGGGTAAAAGTTGCTCTTTTTTATAAAAAAAAATCAATATTTACATAAATATGTATAATATTTACATACAAGCTGTGCTCACCCAGTCACATGACCACCAAGCCATGCCCAGTCAGCAAGCACACCCATCCAGTCACATGACCCCAAGCCATACCCACAAATTTAGGCCACACCCACAGAACAGGTTGTTAAGAAATTTGAATCCCACCCTTGCCTTTATGGCATAGGTCCCAAGTATCTGAGGAGCTGTTTCACCACAATGGGACTAGTCCACCCCAGTCCTTCAAGTGGAAGAGGTCTACTTTAGATCCCATATGGCCAAGTATTTCAGCTGGTGGGGTCCAGAAGAGTTTTTCTTCTGTGGGTCCCACTTTCTGAAATATTTTACCATGGGAAATAAGATCTGTCCCCACAGTCCTTCTAGAAGAGCCTGAAAATTTGGCTGTGCTGGTTGGCCTGGGACCTGATAGGGACACACTACATTAGGGGTGGTGACAGAATAGAGAAATGATCCCCACCTCCATGTCATACCCATCTTCTTGATTTTTTTTAGCTTTCAATTTAAGCTTTCTTAATTTTAACTGTTTTGTATTATCTTTTTAATTTTTTTTCTCATATTGTAAGTGACCCAAAGTCACATGTATTAGTGAGATGGGTGGCATAAAAATTAAATAAATAAAGCACTCCCAAAAAGAAAGATTGGATAACGGATAGTGCTTGATTAAAATTGTTGAAGCTAGGGAAGCTCTTCTCAGAAGAGATCATATCTCACCTCCTTCAAGGTATTGAACATGACTTGTTCCCTGAAAATTGTTTATTTTCTGAATCCAACTGTTTACACACATATAAAACAAAAACAAAGTACCCAGAGCAGCTGAATGGGTATGGATACAAACTACAGGTGATAGAACTTATGGCAACTATCTTCTTCATTTGAATCTACAGTCTTTTCATACTATTTCAATAACTGTTGTATCCATCCATATTCATTCACCACCCAGGCATTCTTAATCTCAAAGGCATTCCTTAAGGCCCGGTCCCACTGGTCGACGGACGCAAAATGTATGCATAAAGGACACAGTGGATGAGAAAAATTTCAGGGGTGGCTCCATCCGTTGTCATCCACTCCAAAAAGTGGCAAAAATTTGCATAAACAGAACAGAAAAGAACGGACGTGGGTAGTATGTAGCAGGGATGTTAAACAGATGTTCATAGGAAGCCTAGTGGATGACAGGGGACGGAAGCAGATGACACATCCGAAGGGGTTCTGGGGGAGAATTTTGAAGCGGACGCATAGTGGAAGGATCAGATGCATAGCGGATGAAGCGGGTGCATCATGGACACCTATAGGAAACAAAGCGGATGCCGCATGGATGTATATCAGATACAAAGCGTTCACTGAGCATGTGGGGAGTATGAATTGCATCAGCTCCATGGATATAAAAGGATGCAGCACACATGCAGTCAGCATACAGGGGAAAGACGTGCTGCTACATACATATAACAGGAACACCATGGTTTGTCAGTCAGGCAAGAAGAGGAAGCTTATGCCTACTCGTTCAAGCCCTGGCAAGAAGGCTAGGACCAGCATCCCACCCCCTGGCAATGACTCTGAAGCTGCTGCTGCTGCTCCTGCTGCTGTAGTGGACCAGCCCAAAGGCTCTCAAGCCCCTCAAAGCCCTGCTGCTGAAGGTCCTGCTGCTCAAGCCCCTGAAGGCCCTGCTGCGCAAGCCCCTGAAGGCCCTGCTGCTAAAGCCCCTGAAGACCCTGTTGCTAAAGCCCCTGAAAGCCCTGCTGCTCAAGCCCCTGAAGGCCCTGATGCTCAAGCCCCTGAAGGCCCTGCTGCTCCAGCCCCTGAAGGCCCTGATGCTCAAGCCCCTGAAGGCCCTGATGCTCAAGCCCCTGAAGGTCCTGATGCTCAAACCCCTGAAGGCCCTGCTGAAGCCCCTGCCAGAGGGAGGAAGAGGCAAGGGAAGCAGAAGGGAGAGAGGAAACAGTACACCATTTCTGAGGAGCATGAGGATGAGGTGCTGGAATGGCTGAGGGAGAACAAGTACTGCTGGAGAAAGGGCCACAGACTGTATCGGGACACCAAGAAGAAGCAGGCAGCTTGGAGAGACAAGGCAGAAAGCCTAGGGTACTCTGCAGAAGTACTCCTTGGATGGTGGAAGCACATGCACACCTGGTGTGGCAAGCTACACCTCAAGAAATCCGGGCAAGCCACTGTCAAGCTCACTGACCGGGAGATGTACGTCATGGCCAAGTGCAGTTTCCTGGAGGGTGAGATCCCCAACCAAGGAGCAGCCCCTCTGAGACACCTCTCCCTCAGACAGCCCACAGACAGCCAGTCCTCTTCCAGCCAGGAGCCAGCTACCCTGTCCAGGCAGGTGTATTCAGAGGGGCCCCGACAGCTGCACTCGGCGGCAGAGACCCCCCCGACAGCTGCACTCCCCATGCCAGCAGACTTGGAGGTTCCCGTGGAGGATGACGCCCTGCTGTCACAAATGGAGGAAGAAGCAGCAGCCACCAGAGGCCAACCCACACCCACACCCAGCTCCAGAGGATGCAGGCAGAGAGGCAGACTGGAGGGCCAGGACCACAGTGTGCTGTTGGAGATCAGGGACACAATGAAGACCAGCACAGAACTTCTCTCTCAGCTGGTCCACAGCAACATACCATCCTCGGGCTGGAAGCCCTTCATCACCTACGTGAGCCAGACACTGAGGGACCTGCCCGAGGCCTAGTACCAGGTGATGAAGCAGAAGATCACAGCACTTCTACACAACCCTCAAGGCCCAGCTGAAACTGCTCCTACCCAGTCCAGGTCTGCTCCTCCACCCCAGGTGATGTCACCGCCTTTCCATGGCTTTCAACAGCCCCTCACCTACCAAGGCTACGACTACCAGGACTTCCCACAACAGAAACAGACCTTCCCAGTCCAGGCCCAGGTTCATCGCACACCAAAGATGCCACACCTCGCCCAGCTGCAGACCAGACAGCCCCATAACACTCCTCCTTCCTCCACCCCACAGCCAAGCCTGTCAACGGACAATCTGTCATCAGTCTTGTGCCTGACATCCCAGGTACTTGATGAAGGGCCTCTCAACCTCATGGGACTGAGTCATCTCTCAGAGAGCTTCCTGAACACACCATCCCCTGTTGTACCCTTGGGGCTAAGCACCACAATGGTGCCTCAGACCAGCATTCAAGCCACAGCCACCTCCACAGTCCCTGCCCGCTTAACAGCTGAGACCATGGACATGACTCAGAGTGACTGAGAATAGTGTCAGAGACTGAGTTGTACTTGTTAAGTTTATCTTTGCTTAAGACACTTTACTTGGTTCATTTTGCTCATTGAAGAACATCATAAAGTTTACCTAAGAAAGTTAATAAAGATTATCTTTGCTTAAGACACTTGGATCATTTTTTTTACTTAATAAAGTGTTGGTGAAAACTTTGAAAAAATGGTTAAGCCTTTGCATGCTTGTAGGAAAGATAAGGAAAGTTGTGGGATAGTGCAAGCATAGTGGGACTGTATGGTCCACCCTCCCAGCTGCCACACATATTATCAATAACAATTTAATCATTGTTCAGCACATTTCAACATAAACACAACTCTTTATTAATGCCCTATTCATTGTAAGGCCACTCAACATACATGGCACAATTTCATCAGTGTGATGAGACAGGCTGAAGGAAGCATCCATTAAGCATCTACCATCCTGTCTTGCTACTCCACTGCTCCAGCTGGGGAGTTGCACCAGTGTTTCAGGAGGTTGCGCTGCTTCTTCCCTCCACGTGAAACTCTGTTGGGGCCTTGCACATCCACCGTGTCTATCAGGTTTCCTCCTTGCCTCCATTCCCCAGGCTCCATGTCCCCATTCCCTTGTTGATGGTCCACAAGCCTGTTCTGCAACACTGGGTAGCTGGTGCGCATGAGATTGTGCAGGATGCAGCAAGCTTCCACAATGCTCCTTACAGTCTCTGGGCGATGCTGCATGGTGGTGAGAAGTACCTGGAACCTGTTGGCCAGGATGCCAAAGGCGTTCTCCGCCACCCGCCTTGCCCTGGACAACCTGTAGTTGAAGATCCTCTCTTCACGGGTGAGGCATCTGGCAGTGTAGGGTTTCATGAGGTAGGTTGTGAGGGAGAAGGCGTCATCACCAATGATGAAGTAGGGCACATCTTGTGTGTCGTTGGGTAGGGGGTCTGGATCTGGGAAGTCCATGATGAAGTTGCGTTCCAGCCCATCCTTGAGGTAACTTGCGTTGTATACCTGGGCATCTGAAGCTGACCCGTTGCCTGAAGCATCGATGTAGATGAACTTGTAGTCAGCATCAACCATGGCAAAGAGGATGATACTGAAGAAGCCCTTGTAGTTGAAATAAGTGGACCCCGACTTGACTGGAGCTTTGCAGGCCACATGCTTCCCATCTATGGCTCCAATGGTGTGGGTAAAGGTCCATCTCTGATACCACTCTTCTGCAAGTTTTCTCCAGCCTTCTTCAGTGGTGGTGCACTTGAGGAGCTCCTCCACGAATTCTTCGATGATGGCCTGCACCACTTCTCTGACCACTCTGCTGATGCTGTTGTGTGGCACCCTCCACACAATATGTATGTGGTTCCAGAGCCAGGTGCCGTAGAGTCAGTGCCACCGTCAGTCCAGGGTCCAGGTTGTGATGGAAGTTGGTGCTAGGCTTGGTCAACCTGGGTCTCAGATGCTCTACAAGTTTGTCAAACTTGGCTGGTGGAATCCTCATGAAGTGATGGAATGCACGAAGGTCTTCATTCCTCAGCTCCACCATCAACTGGTCATACAGTCCAAACTCCATTCTTCTCACGATCCATCCTCAGACCCACACAGCTCTTGGACGTCTCCTTCTTCTCCTTCTGTATAAAAGTTGAAACAGTCTGAACAGGTTTTGATTCTGGTGATGAATGAGTGCAGCTATCATACGGACTGTGTCATCATTCATGGTGGAGAACAATTGATGATGTGGAAGACCAAGACCAAGGCTGAAGAGGTCTGTACACCATGGCTGCTGGACTCATACTGAGATCCAGATGATTTTCTCCCCCTTTTTATAGGAAATATCAGTTGTCCACTAGGTCTCCTTCTACATACTCTAGACATACTGCAGACATCCTAAATATATGAGATACATCCCAGATACAAACGTTTTGGCCATTTTTAATCCTTTATATATGAGATGCATATGCTTACATCCTTTCTATTTCCGTGCTATGAACACTGTGTAGATGTTCCGTGTACCTTTTGTGAGTTGAGGTGATGGCCAGAGGATGCAGAGAGGATACAGCGGTTGTTTAATGGATGATAACAGACATAGAACGTTTGTTGCCCGTATATGTCATGGATGTACATCGTACGTGGCGGAAAGTTCATCCGCTCACAAAGTTTTGTGCAGCTCAAAACGTCTTGCATGGATGAAATCTCAGTGGACGAATGCTCGACAGATAGAGCATATGAAACATGTATGCAATGAGTACACAACGTATGCATAGCATTTTCCAATGGATAGCAAGCTTTTTTAAACATTTTACATCCTCTTTGCATCCGTAAGTGCAGTGGGACCGGGCCTTTACTTATTATCCATCTATCCTTAAACACATTAAACAATCATCATCCTTGTCTTACTCTATTTACTGTCAAACCATTCAATAAGCATTTCATTTAATTTCATACTTGATTTGTTTCCAGAATATGCTATTTTATAATATTCAGCAGTCAATTTCATATTTTCATAATTCAAACCTCTCCATTTTATCATTTTTATAAGAATTTTTTCTCAGTGTTACTCAATGTAAGGTAAACATAAATTGATATTAATATTCACCAAGTAATTAGTTCATCATATTCACTAATTAATTAGTTCATAATACAAATATTTGAACAAAAAAGTACAATTGTTCTCAACTTACAACAGTTCATTTAGTGACCATTCAAAGTTACAATGGCACTGAAAAAAGTGACTTATGACTTATGCTTAGCAACTGACTTATACCTATGATGGTTGCAATATCCTAGGGTCATGTGAACATCTTTTGCAATCTTCTGACTAGCAAAGTCAATGGGGAAGCCAGATTCACTTAACAACCATGTTACTAAATTAATAACAACAGTGATTTCCCTACAAATTGTGTCAAGAAAGTTCTTAAAATCGGGCAAAACTCACTGAACAACATAAATTTGAGGTTCAATTGTGGTAGTAAGTTGAGGACTACCTGCATTTTTATATCAGAGATTGACAATATGTGGCACTCTAAATATTGCTAAAATGCCATTTCTAACAACCCTAGGAAACATAACCAATTGTGACACATGCAATTCAATTCATAGTACTTACAAATTTAGAAAGCAAAGTAGCTTAGAATTGCAGGGACCATTTTCAGTAATTGAACTTTCATTATCTTTCTTAGATAAAGACATATTAATTAGATGTTAGGAAGAAATATGAGTGATGGGAGAATGTTGTTCCTCAGCCTTTAAACTTTCACCTTTTGCTACCTTATTTTGACTATAAAACTTCCCACTCAGCATCAGAAAGTTTCCAATCTCATAAACTGTACAAAGGAAGTTTTTGGCTGATAGGTTTCATGTTCCATTCTTGAATAGAACAACACTGGAGAAAAGATCTTTCCTCCTACGGTTTGTTTTCCTTCATAAAATTCCTTTTTTAGGAACTTTCCTTTCTCAAGGAAAAAGGCATAGATGTACCTTCATAAAAGGACACATTTGAGATCAATAATCGGCAAGACGGAGTTATGGGATAGAACAAACTAAAGTTAGGGAAGGGTTAAGGATACCTCTTTTTTTCCTTTCTCAAAACAGTTCTGTACTTAATGTTGCAATTATCGAAATCAAATAAAACTTCATTGGATACATTTGTGTGCTTTATCTACTTTTCCCATTCATTTAAAAAAAGATTTTGCCATCTTGCAAACTCAACTGTAATTTATTCTGCTCCATATATCAGCAATCAAATTACTGGCTGTGTTCTGATTCTAAAACGTTTATTGTTGGTATTGCTTGGTAATCTGTGCCAGCCTAAGTTTAATATTTTGTATGCCATCATCTCAAAACATAATTCATGAGGACTAATATAATTTGGTTCCCCAAAATCAGAACAAAGCACAGATTCATTTTGAAATACTTTATTATAAACAAAGCTTCATGCAACTGTGCATTTTTAACTATAGGCATTCACTATCTTGTCTCAAAAGTGAAGTTCCAAATTACAGAAGCAAGCAACAATCAAAGACAAACTGAAATTAAACAGGTGATTTTGTGGTTTGGGCCCACAGAAGATACAAATTATATAACATTTGTAATTTAAGACTCACTACATATTGCAAGGATATAATTAGAAGCCTAGTATAGCATTTAAGATGACTTGCTTAGTTTTTGTGTACAAAATACCTTCCCTATTCAAAAAGCAGCTGATAAAGCAAAAGAAAAATCATATCACATTAAATAAATAGGCCTGCCTTATTTTCTACAGAAAGCCCCCAGACATTTTGAGGAAGCCAATTGATAGGGTAAGAATATATCAGTCTTTTCCCATGTTTTTTTCATAATAGAATCTCTTAATATTTTACACATAGTCATTTTGTGTATCCACATGCAAAGCAGCAGAGTTAACTATATGCACAATGAAAAGCTATCCTTCTCCTTCCTCACTCAAGTTTCTTATTGCTTCAATATTAACTTTATTTTCTCATAACATTGAATGATTGGACTTTAGACCTGTAATCTGCAGAGTCTTAAACTTCAAGAGGAAAGAAAATCATGGTGCATTAGCTACACACTGAAATAAATTTGTTCATTAAAAATATTCTACTGATAAATACCAAATAAATCACAATCAGAAAACAAGGCACTGGAACATATGAGAAATGAAATGGAATTAAAGACTAAAAAATTATATGGAAGTTTTTATAGCCACTGGAATCAGTAGTGATGCTATGGAGGAAGTTACAAATCCTTGTTGGATTTATACATAACATTAGAAAGCATGATGCCTAAGTGGTTAGAGATGCTGAGCTTCTCAGATGGAAAGCTGATAGCCAGGTTCAAGATCCGGGTGATGGGCTGAGCTTGCATTACTTGCGCCAGCTCCTGCAAACCTAGCAGTTTGAATGCATGTAAATGCAAGTAGATAAATTGGTACCACTTTGGTGGGAAGTAATAACATTCTGTCTACCTTGGTGTATACTCATGCTGGCAATAGGACCATGGAAGCATCTTCAGAGAACACTGGCTCCCTAAAAGCCCTGTCACACTGCCCAATGGATGCAAAACGTTAGTAAAAAGGACACAACGGACGAGAAAAATGTTCCATCCATTGTTATCCGTTCTCAGAAGGGGCGAAAATTTGCATAACCGGAGTGGATAACATGGAAAGGAACAGATGCGGGGAGGATGCGGGGAGGATGGAAAGTAGATGCAGAACGGAAGCCCAGCAGATGAAAGCGGATGGGAGCGGATGGCACATCCGCTAGGCTTCCGGGGGACCTCAGCAAAGCGGACGCGGAACGGATACAGCGGATGCAGAACGGATGCTGAGCAGATGAAACGGATGCAGAGCGGAAGCCTAATGGATGCCTAGCGTTAATTGCACATGCGGGGAGGATGTATTACGTAAGCACCACGGATATAAGGGAAGCAGTTCAGAAGCAGGTCACCATTCAGAGGAAAGACTTGCTACCAGACAGATTGACAGCCTTGCCTGCCCTGCCTGAATGCCTGCCTGAAAGCCTTGCTGCAAGCCTTGCTGCCAGCCTCCCTGCCAGCCTTGCTTCCTGCCTGCCTGCCAGCCTTGCTGCCAGCCAGTCTGCCTGCCATCCTTGCTGCCTGCCTGCCTTCCTGCAAGCCTTGGTTCATGTCTACCTGCCAGCCTTGGTGCCAGCCTGCCTGCCAGCCTTCCTGCCAGCCTTGGTGCCTGCCTCCCTGCCAGCCTTCCTGCCAGCCTTGGTGCCAGCCTTCCTGCCAGCCTTGGTGCCTGCCTGCCTGCCAGCCTTGGTGCCTGCCTCCCTGCAAGCCTTCCTGCCAGCCTTGGTTCCTGCCATCCTCCCTGCCAGCCAGCAACCCCACAACCATGCGGAAGCACAGCAAGCTTCAGCCAACTGCTGCCAGCCCTTGCAAGAGGGACAGGGCTACCACCCCGCCCCCAGGCCCTCACTCTGGTTCTCCTAGGGCTTCTACAGCACGGGTTCGCTCTTCTGGGGCTGGCACTTCTGCTGCTTCTGCTTCTGGAGGAGCTGATGACAAGCACTCCAGCACCAGCCACCTCCACAGCACCTGCACCCTTCACCCCTGAGACTGAGCAACCAAGAGGAGTGCCAGAGAATCATTTTTGTTTTACAGCTCGTTAATAAAGTCTATTTTTGATTCACACACTTGCTTCATTTCTTTTTTTTAATAAAGTCCTGCTGGAAACTTTTAGAAATGGTTTAAGCCTTTGCATGCTTGTGGGATGGGTTAAGATAGCAGTGGGATGGGTTGAGATAGTAGTGGGATGGGCAGGGATACCTTCGGAATGGGTAATAGCTGTGGGATAGATAAACCTCCAGTGCAAGCATAGTGGGACTGTATGGTCCACCCTCCCAGGTGCCACACCTAGGGCCCTTTTTTATCAATAACAATGGAAGCATTGATCCACACATTTGAACACAAACACAACTCTTTATTAAATGCCCTGTTCATTGTAGGCCCACCCAACATACATGGCCCAATCTCATCCGTGTGATGAGACAGGCTGAAGGAAGCATCCATTAATCATCTATCATCCTGTCTTGCCACTCCACTGCTCCAGCTGGGGAGTTGCACAGTGTTTCAGGAGGTTGCGCTGCTTCTTCCCTTCACGTGAGGCTCTGTTGGGGCCTTGCACATCCTCAGTGTCTATCAGGTTTTGCCCTTGCCTCCATTCCCCAGGATCCATGTCCCCATTGCCTTGTTGGAGGTCCACGAACCTGTTCTGCAAGACTGGGTAGTGGGTGTGCATGAGATTGTGCAGGATGCAGCAAGCTTCCATGATCCTCCTCACTGTCTCTGGGCTATGCTGCATGGTGGTGAGAAGTACCTGGAACCTGTTGGCCAGGATGACAAAGGCGTTCTCCACCACCCGCCTTGCCCTGGACAGCCTGTAGTTGAAGATCCTCTCTTCATGGGTGAGGCATTTGGAGGTGTAGGACTTCATGAGGTAGGTTGTGAGGGAGAAGGTGTCATTCCCCACGATGAAGGAGGGCACATCTTGCGTGTCGTTGGGCAGGGGTTCTGGATCTGGGAAGCCCACAATGAGGTTGCGTTCCAGCCCACCCTTGAGGTCACTTGCGTTGTATACCTGGGCATCTGAAGATGAACCGTTGCCTGAAGCATCGATGTACATGAACTTGTAGTCAGCATCGACCATGGCGAAGAGGATAATGCTGAAGAAGCCCTTGTAGTTGTGATAAGAGGACCCTGAGTTGGCTGGCACTTTGCAGGCCACGTGCTTGCCATCGATGGCTCCAACGGTGTGGGGGAAGTTCCACCTATGATACCACTGCTCTGCAACTTTCTTCCATCCTTCTTCAGTGGAGGGGCACTGGAGGAGCTCCTCCTTGTATTCTTCGATTATGGCCTGTACCACTTCTCTGACCAAAATGCTGATGGTGTTGTGTGGCACCCTCCAGCCATACTGCATGCTCCTGTAGGTGGTCCCTGAGACCAGGTCGTTCAGAGTGAGTGCCACCTTGAGCCCAGGTTCCAGGCTGGGCCAGAAGTTGGTGTTTGCCTTGGTCAACCTGGGTGTCAGGCGCTGCACAACTTCATCAAACATGGCTGGAGGCATCCTCATGAAGTTCTGGAATGCCCGAGTGTCTTCGTTCCTGAGCTCCACCATCAGCTTGTTGTACAGTCCGTCCTCTGCTCTTCTGGCGATTCATCTTCGTACCCAGACGCTTCTTGGCCGCCTCTTTTTCTTCCCGTAGTAGAGTTCACAGAGCCTGTAGATGGCTTCGCACTGTTGCAGAAGGATGGTGGCTGCCAAAAGGACTTTGTTACGATCCACGGTGGACATGACTGGATGCTGTGGAAGAGGAAGAGTCAGATGAAGGCTGCAGAGGTCTGCACAGCTGGGCTGCTGTTCTGAAAGTGAGATGCAGGTGAGTTGCTCCCCCTTTTTATAGGCAGTATAGGTGTCCCTTTGCATCCTCTAGGCATCCTCTAGGCATCCTCTAGACATCCTTAATATCCGAGATAGGTCCCCTCTGCGAAGGTTTTTTCCATTTTTAATGCTTTGTTTCTGTGCTGCATCCGCTAGGCATCCGTTCTGCATCCGTTCCGCGTCCGTTCTGCTTCCTCCCTGCGTCCGAGTGGATGTGAGTTGTGCGGATGCGGAATGGATGCCTAGCGGATATAGCAGATGTGTAACGGATGCCTAGCGGATGCCTAGCGGATGCAGAACGGACGCATTGGATACATTTTCCGTCCAAAAGTTTTGAGCAGCTCAAAACTTTCTGAGTGGATGAAACGTCCATAAACGGATGCTAGACAGATAGAGTGCGGTATCTGCTATCCCGCATCAGATGGGCGCCTCATGACAGGGAG
>BLBF01000040.1:33747357-33780113 GCA_015471245.1 Laticauda colubrina
GCATTGATATACAATTGAAAGCACATAAATGATACATAGTTACAACAATAGAGAGGAAGCAAAACGGAGGCAGTGAGTACAGAACGGATACATTGCGTTAACCAACAGATGGAAAGCTTTTTTGTCCGTTTTACATCCTCCTTGCATCCGTTGGTGCAGTGTGACAGGGGCTTAATCTTTTTTTATCCACAATAATTTTTTACTTCTTATTTTGACTAAAATTATTCTTATTTTGTCAAAATTCAACTAATTTTTGGTTAAAACAAGATTATTATTTGTATTAAACTATGAACTTAGTTGTAGTTTAGTCAATAATTATAATTAAATTTTAATTAAATATGCTTTGTTAATTTAATCTATATAAATTTAATGGAAATTTTGTTGTGTCAGCTCATTCTTCTCCAATCATAGAATATCTTCTGTGACTGAGCTGAAATAATTTTGATTGTTTTTCCCAAAGTGCTTAGAAAGCATCAGCAAATTTGATGATTTATTCTTAAACTGTGTCATGGAAGCACACTGATGGAGGAGAGGAATCTATGTAGGACATCCTGAGATTTAATGCATTAACAGACTTAATGCATAATTAATCATTAGCCAAGGTTCTGCTGAAAAAAAGTTGCAAGTGGGATTTCAATAATACTGTCCTCCTGCTGATTGTAAAGGTGAGAGAACTAGCAAAAGGTGCACTGAATCCCAAAAAGACTAAGTAACAGCCTAACTGTATTTGCATAGGCACCAGCCTTCAGGAGGAAGGGGGAAAGGCACATGGCTGTGGGTTTTAATAAAGCCTGCATAATAGAAAAGTTTAGATCAATTAACCTGATAAAGGCTTTCAAAAAACCCTGCTTAGAATTTTACTTTTCTTTAGTCCTGTGCCAAAGTCACATTAGCTAGGACTTCTGGGTTTATTTATTAGTGGCTTTTATTAGTGTTAAATGGAGTGGAAGATTTGTCCTTGCAACACTAAGCAAAGCAAGAATATATATAATTAATGGAGTATAAATACTGTATAAATCAGGCAATATTTCATTTTTCTGTTCTATTATTTAAGTGTGCAGATGAATGAAAAATTCTTTTTTTCAAAGGAAATGTTGTATAGGTTGGGTTGATATCAGCAGATTTTAAGATGGGGAGGTAAAAAGGGAGCAGCAGAATAGTGGAAATTAAGGTTAGGGTTCAAAGAGAAAATTAGCTTATTACTTCAAGCACAATAAGAGACATACATGACACTTGAGGTAAGATTTCATTCTGGTGACTTGGTTATTTTAGTTCTTTCTCTGTATGGAATGCAGAAAGAGTATATTTTTAGTTTAGCCTCTCTCTTTTTTCTTTCAGTTATTAAATACCTTGAGCTGATTCTAAAAACGAACACAAAATTATCCTGAGATCTGGTAATTTGGAATCTGCCATATATACCACAACCAGAGTCCATTCAAGGAAAAAAAAACATGAAGACACTTATCTAACTGATATACAGTGTATTTAAACCCAAGATTTTATCAGGTCTGAATAAAAGGGGCTAAATGAGCAATTTCATTATACTTTTGCATGTGGCAAATATTCTGCTATGCTTTGATGTGCAATGAGACCCAATCATATACCAAAAAGATTTTTTTTAAAAGTTGCATAGGATATTTGGTTTTCTCCAATGTTAGGCCCCTCGTTTACCTCTTTCTGTTAGCAGGAATAGCTTTGTTAGCAATACAGATTGTAAAGCCATCATACAAAGATAATGTGAAAAAAATATAAACTGAATTCAAAAAGATTCAAAAGTTCTCACCAGTATTAAAAATCCAAAGGTAGGATTGTGTTTTTCAACATTCTTGCTGAGGAATTCTGAATGTTGTAGACATCTCAAAAGTCACCAAGTTTGAGAAATACTGATCTAGGATTATCAAATCTGAAATTTAAAAGGTCATCATGATGTCTAATAAATTGCAGCAGAAAACAAGTTCTTGTATCTCTTCTGCCAATGATAGTTGGTCTGTGAACATCCAGAAAAATGGAATATTTTTTCTAGATGTTTGCAGCCTAAATGTCATTAGATGCAGACAAGAGACAAATTTCCTAAGAAAGCTATACCACAAGAATATTTCCCTAACACTGTACTGCATTTAGACAGTTCCTTAAATATAAGAGCTTCTTAGCCCCTGCCTGAGTATTATATGTCTTGATATCTAGCACTAAGCCAACTGTTGGCATAGTTATTTAGTCTTCTGTTATTCTACCAGAAGATGTATAAATTAGATGAAGGCTTGAATAAACAAGGCCAAAGTCCAGATATATTTTTTCCTGTTGCTTAGTTTGGGCCTGATATATGGCAATATCTTTTTCCCCCATTTGCATACTTTCTATCAGAAAGCATGACAATATCTCTCCAGAGACCTGGGTAGATACTTACAGAGAATCTAAAAATATAATTATAACAGTATGTAATAGTAGTAATGTTGACATGTGGTTTTTTCAATTTCTTGTGCTTTCTGAATGTTTTAGTACTGAGTAAAAACAATCCAATTTGCAAAAGTGTAAATTCATTGTAAAACCTCTCATTATTCTTTCATTTCACATGTTTGTGAATTCACAGAATATCTATATTGCTATCTCATATGTAACATCTCTGTCACATTGTACAAGAGTGGTATGTTGCATGCTCATGCCATATATGATCATCTCACGTGCGTTTTGTCCTCAGCAAAAGCTTCTGCCTGAGCGCAGTTATTATATTTCTCATCTCTGCATGGCTGCAGGTTATAGTGTGACCAAGAATTGGATTGTAATTCGAGCATCTAATTTTTACATCATTAATCAAATTGGGGAAAAAAAGAGCAGAGATAAATTATTTTTAATTTTGAATTCCTGTTCTACATTTTTCATACTTTGCTTTTAATTGTTTCCTTTTATATAAAGCATGTAAGCATATCAAATCAGCTAGATATAGGCCACAATAATCTAATGGAATAGGCTGCTATTTCCTTCCAGCTTTTCAATCACATTTTATTTTTAATGTTAGCTAGATCTTTCTCACAGGTTAAATCAACTTGAGAGAACAGCCTCACAAGATAATTTCATTTATCTTTGTGTCACATAAAAGTTTACAAATCAAGCCAAAAAAGACTCCTGGGAGGCATAACACAGGCCCACAGTTAAAAGGATCATGTAAAACATTTCAACAGTTATAAAAATTCAATTGCTCAGTTTAGTCAGGTAGCTTGAGGATTTTCTTTTCCCTAAATGATCCAGGGCTCTAGCTCATTGAGCTCTTTACATGATACATCCTGCATCCCTTGGAAGTTCCTTTGATTTATGGTTGAACAGAGTACATTTTTATGGTGTATTTCAAGCAAAATGCCAAGCATCAGGACACAACTGATAAATTACAAGGAAAAGCTTCCCAACTAAAGCAAAGTTTAAGAAAAGCGTCCCTAGCTCTGAATTCTGAGAATTCTCATCTATCTCAGTTTATAAAGTCAAGTTACCCTTGAGTTCAGTTTGTCTTCTAATGATGAGATGGAAATGTCCAAAATTCTGACTATCCCTTATACATAGCAGTTTTACTACCTATGCCAGTGCTATGACAATTCCCCAGACTTATGATCCTACCTTTTTGGGGCACAGAATCAGAGGTATCTCAAGAGTTCATAGCAACCTTGAAACTTAACCAGTGTATATGATCTGTAGTTGGTGGATATTATCATCAGTCCTGAACAGATTACTCCATGTTAAGCCCATGTCACACTGGCCAACGGATGCAAAAAGGACACAGCGGACGAGCAAAATGTTCCATCCATTGTTATCCACTCTCAAAAGGGGCGAAAATTTGCATAACCAGAGCAGATAACACGGACGCGGGGAGGACGCAGGGCGGATGCAAAGTGGATGCGGAACGGAAGCCTAGTGGATGGAAGCGGATGGGAGTGGCTGGCACATCCGCAGGGCTTCCAGGGGGCCTCAGCGAAGCGGACGCGGAACGGAAAGAGCGGAAGCAGAGAGGACGCCAAACAGATGAAGCGGATGCAGAGCGGAAGCCTAGCGGATGCACAGCGGAAGCCTAACGGATGCCTGGCATTCACTGCGCATGCAGGGAGGATGCACTGCGTCAGCCCCGTGGATTCCGGAAGCAGCTCGGAAGCAGAGGAAAGACCTGCTGCCAGACATATCGACTGCCTTGCCTGCCCTGCCTGCATGTCTGCCTGCCAGCCTCCCTGCCAGCCTTGCTGCCAGCCTCCCTGCCAGCCTTGCTGCCAGCCTCCCTGCCAGCCTTGCTGCCAGCCAGTCTGCCTGCCAGCCTTGCTGCCTGCCTTCCTGCCAGCCTTGGTTCATGTCTGCCTGCCAGCCTTGGTGCCTGCCTGCCAGCCTTCCTGCCAGCCTTGGTGCCTGCCTCCCTGCCAGACTTTCTGCAAGCCTTGGTGCCAGCCTCCCTGCCAGCCTTCCTGCCTGCTTTGGTGCCAGCCTCCCTGCCAGCCTTTCTGCCAGCCTTGGTTCCTGCCAGCCTCCCTGCCAGCAACCCCACAACCATGTGGAAGCACAGCAAGCATCAGCCATCTGCTGCCAGCCCTGGCAAGAGGGACAGGGCTACCATCCCGCCCCCTGGCCCTCACTCTGGTTCTCCTGGGGCTTCTGCAGCACGGGCTCGCTCTTCTGGGGCTGGCGCTTCTGCTGCTTCTGCTTCTGGAGGAGCTGATGACAAGCACTCCAGCACCAGCCACCTCCACAGCACCTGCACCCTTCACCCCTGAGACTGAGCGACCAATAGGAGTGCCAGAGACTCATTTTTGTCTTATAGCTTGTTGTTAATAAAGTCTATTTTTGATTCACACACTTGCTTCATTTCTTTTTTTTAATAAAGTCTTGGTGGAAACTTTTAGAAATGGTTTAAGCCTTTGCATGTGTGTGGGATGGGTAAGGATAGCTGTGGGATGGGCAGGGATACCTGTGGGATGGGCAGGGATACCTTTGGGATGGGTAATAGCTGTGGGATAGATAAACCTCCAGTGCAAGCATAGTGGGACTGTATGGTCCACCCTCCCAGGTGCCACACCTATGGCCCTTTATTATCAATAATAATGTAATAATTATCCACACATGTCAACATAAACACAACTCTTTATTAAACGCCCTGTTCATTGTAGGCCAACCAAACATACATGGCCCAATCTCATCTGTGTGATGAGACAGGCTGAAGGAAGCATCCATTAAGTATCTACCATCCTGTCTTGCCACTCCACTGCTCCAGCTGGGGAATTACACCAGTGTTTCAGGAGGTTGTGCTGCTTCTTCGCTTCATTTGAGGCTCTGTTGGGGCCTTGCACATCCTCAGTGTCGATCAGGTTTCGGCCTTGCCTCCATTCCCCAGGCTCCATGTCCCCATTGCCTTGTTGGAGGTCCACGAGCCTGTTCTGCAAGACTGGGTAGCGGGTGCGCATGAGATTGTGCAGGATGCAGCAAGCTTCCATGATCCTCCTCACGGTCTCTGGGCAATGCTGCATGGTGGTGAGAAGTACCTGGAACCTGTTGGCCAGGATGCCAAAGGCGTTCTCCACCACCCGTCTTGCCCTGGACAGCCTGTAGTTGAAGATCCTCTCTTCACGGGTGAGGAGTCTGGAGGTGTAGGGCTTCATGAGGTAGGTTGTGAGGGAGAAGACGTCATCCCCCACGATGAAGTAGGGCACATCTTGTGTGTCGTTGGGTAGGGGTTCTGGATCTGGGAAGCCCACGATGAGGTTGCATTCCAGCCCCTCCTTGAGATGACTGGCGTTGTATACCTGGGCATCTGAAGATGAGCCATTGCCTGAAGCATCGATGTACATGAACTTGTAGTCAGCATCGACCATGGCGAAGAGGATGATGCTGAAGAAGCCCTTGTAGTTGAAGTAAGTGGAGCCCAACTTGGGTGGAGCTTTGCAGGCCACGTGCTTGCCATCGATGGCTCCAACGGTGTGTGGGAAGTTCCACTTCTGATACCACTGCTCTGCAACTTTCTTCCATCCTTCTTCAGTGGAGGGGCACTGGAGGAGCTCCTCCTTGTATTCTTCGATGATGGCCTGCACCACTTCTCTGACCACAATGCTGATGGTGTTGGATGGCACCCTCCAGCCATTCTGCATGCTCCTGTAGGAGGTCCCTGAGGCCAGGTGGCACAGAGTGAATGCCACCTTGAGCCCAGGTTCCAGGCTGGGCCAGAAGCTGGTGTTTGCCTTGGTCAACCTGGGTGTTAGGCGCTGCACAACTTCGTCAAACATGGCTGGAGGCATCCTCATGAAGTTCTGGAACACCCGAGTGTCTTCGCTCCTGAGCTCCACCATCAGCTTGTTGTACAGTCCGGCCTCCGCTCTACTGGCGAACCATCTTCGGACCCAGACTCTTTTTGGGTGGCTCCTTTTCTTCTCGCAGTAGTGTTCACAGAGCCTGCAGATGGCTTTGCACTGTTGCAGAACTATGATGGCTGCCGAAAGGACTTTGTTACAATCCATGGTGGACATGACTGGATGCTGTGGAAGAGGAAGAGCCAGATGAAGGCTGCAGAGGGCTGCACCACTGGGCTGCTGTTCTGAAAGTGCGATGCAGGCGAGTTGCTCCCTCTTTTTATAGGCAGTATAGGTTTTCCGCTAGGCATCCTCTAGGCATCCTCTAGGCATCCTCTAGACATCCTTAATATCCGAGATAGGTCCCCTCTGCAAACGTTTTTTCCGTTTTAAACGCTTTGTTTCCATTCTGCATCCGCTAGCCATCTGTTCTGCATCTGTTCTGCATCTGTTCCGCTTCCTCCCTGCGTCCATTTACCGCTGGAGCGGATGGAGTTGCGCGGATGCATAGCGGATGCCTAGTGGATATAGTGGATGCGTAACGGATGCGTAGCGGATGCGTAGCAGATGCAGAACGGACGAACTGGATACATTTTCACACAAATGTTTTAGGCAGCCCAAAACTTTTGGAGCGGATGAAACGTCCATAAACAGATGCTGGACGGATAGAGAGGAAGCAAAACAGAGGCAGTGAGTACAGAATGGATACATCGTGTTAATGGCAAGGTTTTTTGTCCGTTTTACATCCTCTTTGCATCCATTGGTTCAGTGTGACATGGGCTTTAAGCTTGGGATCTTCAATGGCTCCATTAGATGTCCACCCAAAACAAGTGATTAATCTGACTTGGTTTCAGAGTGACCTTGGAATTCTGTTTGAAATATTGAGATATGGTTCAACTGAGGCATTAATTATTGCCTGGAATGACAAGCCGATTGGAGTGCAACTCTGTGGACCTATATCCACACAACTCCAATCTATTTGTGTATTCCAGTGGATCTTCCAGATGATGAAGTGGCAGAAGTGATGACTAGAGCACTATTGGAGAAGACAAATAATGAATTTGACCAAGCCCAGATAACAGCCTTTGTTAAGGATTATACTGTGGTGGTAAGAGTAGCAACATGCAATTATTTCTCTTATTACATTCATTGATTGCTGGCTGGCAGCCTTTTGGGCAAGGAGGATCTGGTAACATGCTCTTTCCAGTTACCTGAGATAAGTTGAATCTGTTATTCTTGCAAACAAGGTCCTTTATTATTAGTTCCATGGCCCACCCGTTCAGTTAAGGGTTCCAGGGAGTTGATATATTGTTAGAACCATGCAAGGGAAAAACATACTCAAGAGAGGAGAGGGTACTATCGTGTTTCTCCAACAATACGCCCCCCCCAATAGGAAGACCTAGCATGTTTTCTAGGCATAAAATAAAATGAAGCCCCTCCCCCAAATTTAGGCCTATTTTAAAACATGCGAAATTGGAGGGGAAGGCAGGGGGGGAACTTGCCATTAGGAGTGCCCCACAGTTATGTCTTGCCATCAGACGCTCCTAACAGCCGATCATGGGGAAGTGCGGAGGGTTCCCTGCCCCACAAAGTGCCTTTGCTGCAGACCTGGGTCAGCGGACAGGCGATGGGGATGTCCACCAGCAGAGTTTCAGCCACTTCTCAGGCCTTCATAGCTTCCACGTGTTCTGTATAACTTGGAAGGTTCCAAGTCGTTAATTCTGATTGGCCAAAAAGGCCAATAGTGGATTAGTTCATTAGGAACCAATCCAAGAAGTTGCTCAAAGGCAGCAGATTAAATGAGTGTCATTGGCTACAAGCTGGCAGGCAAGCCTCTATATAAAGGGCTGCCGTGGTTTGAGCCAATGTTCCGTTACTGTTGCTGTTAACCGAATAAAGAGTTGTTAGTTGGAACCCGGTCTCTCGCACTTCTTTTCTGGATGGAATACTGGTGATGAAGGTGGGATCATCTTGAAGCTGAGACCGAGCACGCGGCGAGAGAACAAACCATGCTAGACGAGATGGCTGGTACTAACGCGCCGCCCACATCATTTAACCCCAATGAGGAAGATTGGGAGACTTATATTGATCGCTTCCTGATGTTTCTGGAGACCAATGAAATGGAAGACATTTCCGATCAGCGAAAAAGGGCTGTCTTCCGAACACATTGCGGGCCAGCCGTATTTAAGATGGCAAAGGCATTGGCGAAGCCCAGAGATGTGAAACAAATGACCTGATCTGAACTTAACCGAATGCTGAAAGCTCATTACCTGCCGGTTGTCTCGAACCTCATCAAGAGACATGAATTCTATAAGAGAGACCAGAGGGAAGACGAAACCATTGCTGATTTCATGACAGCTCTGCGCCATATTGGAGGAGCCTGTGAATTCCAAAATATGGATGAGGCAATGCGAGATCGTGTCGTGTTAGGTCTTAAGGACTCTACCCTACAAAGCAAACTCTTAAACAGACCTAACATAATGGTGGCAGAGGCAATTGTGGAAGCAACCGCCACGGAAGCGGCAAAGAAATCAGCAGCCACAATGAAGATGATGAACGCCAGTGCTAACACAACAGCCTCTCCAAAGGAAAGAAACTCCGGTGGAGGAAGGAAGCAAGCTGCCACAACCACACACCACGAAGACCTAGACGAATCATCAGACACTGACAAAGATGACAATGAGGTCCACTGCCTTTACACAAACCAAAAAAGGCGTGAAAGAAAGAAAAATTGGCAAGAATGCGCTGGTTGCAGTGGAAACCACCCCCGAGCCGAGTGCAGGTTCCTTGATGCTATTTGTCGGGTTTGCAAAAAGAGGGGACAGATTGAAAGAGTCTGCCGAAATCGAAGAAACAGCAGCCCTAGCAGATGCGGTAATTCCCTACCAAGAACTGACTCAAGACAAGCCGACAGAAAATGGGAGTGCAGCAAGGGAACCAGCAACTGAGAAAACACAATCAGACTGTCACTATAGGAAGTGCGCACACGGAAAGCGGGAAAAAGGTCAGAATTGTAGTGCCCATTGAAGGAAGCCCTTGTGAGATGGAGGTCAACTCAGGATCTTTTCTGTCGATGGTGTTGTGGAACACAATTAGACGTCTAATCCCAAACATCAGACAAAAAGAACTCAAGAAACAAAAATTAATTCTCAAAGATTACCAGGGAAATAGGATTCCTGTGATAGGTCTGGGGCACTTCAAAGTAACTTACAAACAACACGCTGAACTCCTGCCATTGACTATAGTCAACCGAGACCATCCCAGCCTTCTGGGCATCAAATGGCTCACACCATTGGGCATCGGGATGACCGGAGTGAACCAAATAGTCGCGAGCGATTGGGAAGAGAACCTGCTACACGAATTCCAGGACGTCTTCAATGGAACTCTAGGCAGGTACCGGGGAACCCCAATATCCTTTAGCCTCGATCCCCAAATAGCACCGAGAAGACTAAAAGACAGATGGGTCCCCTTTGCATTAAAACCCAAAATAGATGAGCAATTAAATAAATAGATTGCACAAGGGGTCACAGAACCAACTGACCACGCAAGGTGGGAGACTCCAATAGTAACACCTGTAAAACCAGATGGGCGCATCTGTGGAGATTACAAGGCTACCCTGAACCATGTCCTACAGCAAAGCACATACCCGATACCAGTTGTGCAGCACTTACTGCACTCACTTGGGGGAGGAAAATTTTTCGCTAAACTTGATTTGGCCCAGGCATATCAGCAACTTTCAGTAGACCCCTTAACAGCCAAGGCACAAACAATAGTAACACATAGAGGGGCATTCAAATGTAACAGACTTCAATTCGGAGTGAGCATTGTCCCAGGAATCTTCCAAAGCCTCATGGAATGCCTATTAAATGGAATAAAAGGGGTCGTTCCATACTTTGATGATGTCCTAATTTCAGCAAAAAATGCGACCCAATTAGAAGCTAGACTAAGGGAAGTGTTAACGAAATTCAGAGAATCCAGCCTGAAAGTTAAAAAAGAAAAATGCTGCCTGGCCACTGACCGTGTCGAATTTTTAAGATATTTGATTGACGAACAAGGTATCCACCCAAAAAAAAAAAAGTCAAAGCAATTAAAGACACACCGAGACCTAGAAATAAAATGGACTTACAGGCAATCTTCAGTCTGATCAATTTTTATAATGTATTCTTCCCCCACAAAGCAACGATAGCAGAACTATTGCATCAGGTGCTAGATAAAAAAACTGTTTAGACTAGGGGTCACAAAGAACAAAGATTTCAAAATATCAAAGACTTGTTAACCTCAGACATATTTCAAAATATCAAAGACTTGTTAACCTCAGACACCATTCTTATTCAGTTTAGTAATACTCTACCCTTGATGGTCACCTGTGACGCCTCACCTTTCGGAGTCGGTGCCATCCTGAGCCACCAATTACCTGACGGGAGAGAGGCACCCATTGCTTTTTATTCAAAAACACTATCCAAAGCGGAACGCAACTATAGCCAACTACACAGAAAAGCCCTGGCAATCGTCGCTGGAGTAAAACGCTTTCATGAATACCTATACAGTAGATCATTCTCCATTGTGACTGTCCATAAACCATTACTAGGGATTTTGGCTGGGAATAAACCCACACCAAACATTCTATCCCCATGGATGACTAGGTGGTCAGAATTCCTGGCCGCCTATTCATACACATTGCTGCATCGACCCGGGAAACAAATCGCCCATGCAGACGCATAAAGCCAAACACCTTTACCAGTCTTAGAGGACAACCCAGCTCCAGCCACCACCACCCTACAACTAGAAACCTGCCCTGAACTTCCATTGACTGCGGATGATGTCTCCAGAGCCATGGCACAAGACTCATTGACTGCCCACATTTTGACTTGGGTAGGTAAAGGCTGGCCAGAAGGCCAAAAGACTGAAAACTTTAGACCTTTTTGGACTAGACAAACTGAACTGTCAATGCAAAAGGGGTGTTTGTTGTGGGGAGATTGGGTGGTGATTCCATCCAAATTACAAGAAGAGGTTTTAGGCATGTTACATGAGGGCCACCCAGGCATAGTTAAAATGAAAAGCCTGGCCAGGAGCTATGTCTGGTGGCCTGGCTTAAACAAGGACATTGAACGCTGGGTTGCAACATGCCACAAGTGTCAGAGAGCTAGACCCACCCCACCACAAGTTCCCATACGGGACTGGGAGACCTCACGAGGCCCTTGGTCTCGAATCCATATCGATTTTGTGGGACCAACTAGGGGCAATACATTTTTAATAGTTGTGGATACATATTCAAATTGGCTCGAAGTCATATTAATGTCATCTACAACAACCGACGCTGTTATAAAACAGCTAAACAAATTATTTGCAACTCATGGGTTACCTGACTTGTTGGTATCAGACAATGGGCCACAACTAACAATACAATTTGAACAATACTTAGCCTCTTTAGATATACGCCATGCACTAACCGCGCCAGCCCACCCAGCGGCGAATGGTAGGGGCAAGCGAATGGTCCAGTTCATAAAAGAAGGCCTTGAGAAAATGGACCATGGGGATGTCCAAGACAAGCTAAACCGCTTACTTACACTACAACACATCACTTCCAGTAGCACAACTAACAAGAGCCTGGCAGAATTATTAATGGGGAGAAAACTCAGATCCCATTTAGATAGGTTGCACCCCAATTATACGTGCGAGAAACCCCCCAACTCTTCCAGCCAATACCGCACTTTCGAAATCGGCGACCTGGTCTATGCAAAGAATTTTACCGGGGACCCTCTTTGGCTTCCAGCCACGATCACACAAGTAATAGGCCGCCGGGCCTACCAACTAACCGTGGACGATGGAAGAGAGTGGAAGCAGCATATAGACCAGCTTCATTCCTGCAACATCGAGCGCAAAACAACCGTGCAACCTCAAATAATAAATTTCGATGAAAACAAAACCAAGGGGGGGGGGGAATACAAATAAATAAAAAAGGGCGTGAAAATGAACTATTAAAACCTCAACCAGAAAATCTAACCAACCAAAAAGAGCACTTACGGTTAGATGAGACCATCAGAAAAAAGTCCTAGTGAAAGGGAAGCCAACCTGGAAGGTGCTAGCCAGGCCAGCTCAACCAGCCTGGTTGAACCGGGAGGGATCGGCAGAACCACTTCGACCGGCCTGAGAAACTCAGGCAGGAGAGGCAGTGCTGACTCACCCTTCCAGGTGGTTCCATGGAGAAAAGCTGGAGAGACAGCGATCCCGACCGAACCGCTTGAAGTCCTAGGTGAGAATGAACCATGCAGGTCAACTGGGACCAGAAAAAACCCCACCTACCTGCGCAACATCACTCACATAGGACTGAACTAAAGGGGGACGGGTTAATTCTGATTGGCCAAAAAGGCCAGTAGTGGATTGGTTCATTAGGAACCAATCCAAGAAGCTGCTCAAAGGCAGCAAGATTAAATGTGTGCATTGGCTACAAGCTGGCAGGCAAGCCCCTATATAAAGGGCTGCCACGGCTTGAGCCAATGTTGTGTTACTGTTGCTGTTAACCAAATAAAAAGTTGTTAGTTGGAACCCGGTCTCTCGCGCTTCTTTTCCAGACAGAACACCATGATTTCCACCCATGCTGGCGCCTCTCTCGCCAGTGCTGTCTCGAACAACAGCATCTGAGATGCTCCCGCTTTTTCCCCATCCCTGTTACAACAGGAAAAAAACATTTTGAGGTACCTGGGAGCGTCGCATGCTGTGTTTTGGTTTAATCCCGAAAAGCTGGGTGGGTGTGAGAAGAGCCGAGCGAGCATCTCTGCTGCTGCTACCCTTGGTGCTCCAGCCTTGGGCTCTGCAAGTCCTAGTGCACAGCCCGTTCCTGCATTTCAAGCATGCCCAGGCCAAACTGCAGCTGTCCCTCTCTCGCTAGTGCTGTCTCCAACAACAGCGGCAGCAGTGGCAGGAACCATGGAAGTTACGGAGGCAGCTCCCCCACCCGAGAAGCAGCTGAAACACTTCCACAGTTCCTGCTGCTGCTGCCACTGTTATTGGAGACAGCGCTGGTGAGAGAGAGACAGCTTCAGCTTGGCCTGGGCGAGTTTGAAATGCAGGAACGGGCTGCGCACCGGGACTTTTGGAAACTTGCACACCCGAGGCTGGAGCACCAAGGGTAGCAGCAGCAGAGACGCTCACTCAGCTCTTCTCATGCCCACCCAGCTGCTCGGGATTAAACCAAAATGCAGCGTGCGGCACTTCCAGGTACCTCAAAATGTTTTTTTTTTCCTGTTTTTACGGGGACGGGGGAAAAGTGGGAGCAAGTCAGATGCTATTGTTCGAGATGGCACTGGTGAGAGAGATTCCAGCACCAGCGGGAACCATGGAAGCTATGGAGGCCTGAGAAGCAGCTGAAACGCTGCCAGAAGACATCCCCACCACCCGCCCGCTGACCCAGGTCTGCAGCAAAGGCGCTTGGTGGAGGTAGGGAACCCTCCACGCTCAACCATGATTGGCCGTTAGGAGTGGCTGTTGGCGAGGCATAGTTACCCATGGTGCACCCTAGGCGAGGGTGCGCAGGGGGGGGAGAAATGAATTCACCCCTGAAAAGATGTCCTTGCCATTTTTTCGGGGCTCAAAAAAAAAATAAGACCCAGCCTTATTATATGAGAAATACGATACTAGCTTATACAAGTACAGTATTGGTGTACTATTTCATGAAGAAATCATTTCTGGGCCCAACATAGCTAGACAATTTGCATCCTATCTCCAATATTTTTCTTGGACATGGCACTGAAAAGCTGGGCCTGTTGCAGCATTAAAAGGCTTGAAAAAATGGACTACTTTCAATATGGGTTCAAACAGAATATATTACTAAAATGACATTGGTTGTACTTGATAATCTAGGGAAGATTTAGAGTGGAATTATTCATCCATCCTAGCCTTGTTTGATGTCTCAGCAGCCTCCAGTACATGATCATAACATTTTGGACTAAATCCCAGGGCAATAAGAAACCATTTCTGTACTGTTGTAAAGAAAGAACCAAATGTGTCGCTTAGATACTAGAAATTGCATACATGAAGGAGTATACTTTTTAGCTGTTTATATTATACCCAAACAACCAAAGTACACTATTAAGTATAAAACTTCCAACTTCAAGTTCTAGAACAGAATGTGCAATACAATATTGAGATGGAAATATAAACACAGACTGGAAAAAAATGGAACCATCAAGTCCAATTCTTTCTTTAGTACTTAGCTTAGTTTCCATTTGAATATATCCAATGAAGAAGAGATCTCCACCACTCTAGGTAATTGGTTCTTCTGTCAGACTGCTTCTATTACTTGAAAGACTTTTCCAATATTAAATCAGAATCTGACTTCCTCTAATTTAAATCCATTTTTCTATGTGCTACACCTAGAAAAGAAAACAGCTTTTAAACTTCTTCTGTGTTACACTATTTTAGACATTTGAACAGTGTAGTTATATCCAATCTGTTATGCTTAAGGCTAAACATGCCTACTCAAGGTAGGCTCAAATTACAGATTGAAAGGGAATGACTTTTTCATGTGATTTGGAAACCATACTTGTGAACACACATATGCCCTTCTGCAGTCTCAGAACATTGATTACATATTTGGGTTATAATCAACTGTTACTCCAATATCTTTTTCATAAGTAGTACCAAATCATGTATTTCCTTCCCATTTTGTATTTTGGTGTCTAATTTATGTTTCCTAACTTTGCCTCTGTTAAGTTTCATTCTGTTATTTTAAAACAACTAGTCCACCTGTCAAAGTCACTCTGACTTTCACTTTTGCATTCTAGGGTATTAGTTATCCAATCCAGGTTTATATCCACTGTATATAAAATAAATATTCCTTATACTTTCTTATCTAAATCATTAATAAAAATACTGAAAGAAACAAGACTAAGATCTTGCCCTTTTGGTGCCAGAGTCAACTCGATATTCCACCTCAGTTAATAAAAGTTGGTAACTTGCTGGTTATCTAAAGCATTTTATTGGGTATCTAGAACATTTTACTAGATATCTGAGTATTCAGAGCATTTTATTGGAAGGTGTAATTTAATGAGTTCTGTTTACATATGCCAGGTAATATAATATGATGCTTACATTAGCTATGATCCTGATTATTTTGCCATTTGGGACCAGGTATTTGTTTTCAATCTAACTTATATCACTTATTTGCTGATAAAATAATAAGTGACGGTGCTTAGTAAAAACATGGCATAGCATCATAGCTACAGAGCAGAGATCCCCAAGTTATTTTAGTCAACAGGAAGATCCAGGCTGAGTTCCCCTGCCCCATATTCTTCACGTCAGTAACTGTAAGTTTAAATTGTCTATCAAGATTACTGGGAGGATTAAATGAGGGATGGAAAACTATGCTGCTTTGCAGGTTCTTAATGAAAAGATATAAATATAATACATAAATAAAAACAAGTAACAACTGGTAAATGTCTACGGAGATTCTCAGCCATCCAGGTCATGATTGTCAAAAAGGTGCTTTTTCAAGAGGCAACAGGTCTTTCTTGTTTTTCTTTGAAGACATTCCATGCACAATTGATTTTTCTGGTCCAAAGTTATTTCTCAATATATTTTTTAAGTATAGTTGCTATGCAACTCCTACTTTTGATGCATTCTAGGAAACTTCATAAATTGTATTGGAAATGTAACAAAATACATTGACTGGCAATTGGGAAGTTATAAATACTGCTTATATGAGGCTTGGAAACAAAAGTTTCATCAATTATTTTAAAATGGATAGAAGAAAGATAACAATTGTTTTGGTAGATTTCATTTTTTACTTGTAATAAACTACAATTGGAACACTATTTGTGTTAATCATTTAATACTGGAAGCAAAAAGAAGCAAAATTACATAATTAAATATGATTGTAAACCTATAGCTGTCATGTTTTTAATCCAAGTTATCTGCTTAAAGTAAGTTAGGTAACTCTTTCAGTCCACCAGATATGCACATTTGCATAATATACATAATACAATATATCTACAAGAATCCTAAGCCTGGATTAAGGTTTGTATGTGTGAAATGACATTTCTTTTAGAAATCTTGGTCCAATTACTAGCTAAAATAAACTGATATACTTTGGCTAACAAAGTTACAAATTATTAACTTCTGGACTTCTGTCTAATATTTGTGAAGAAATTATTAAGTAGTCTTAAACTATTTTATGTCAATTGTCAAGAAAAAAATGATAGTTTCAGGATGCTATTTATTTACCTTATATTGTAATTAAAGAATGTGATATATAAAACCAAGTCTTATACGTACATTCATAAAAAGATACTAAAATACAGTTTAGCCAATCCAACAAGGGTTAGAATAACATGCCCAAGGACCTATGAACCATTTTTAAAAATTGGAATTATTAATTTCTTGATTTTATTTGAATTCTATAGTCACCCATCTCGACAAATGACTCTGGGTGGGGATATAAGAGGGGAATAAGAGGGGAAAGAATGGAAGAAATAAATAGGAGGTTAGTACTGGATACATAGTATCAATACTGTATGTCATTGAAAACAATGGCAGTGAAAGCCATTAATTGTTGAGGGTTGTGATGCTGGGACAAACAGAGGGACTGAAGAGCTAGTTCCATTCTTCACCCCTCTTTTCTGGTGCTGAAGCATCCTAAAAGGATACATGAAGCCTGAAGGAGGCATGTTAGAGTGGGGATATTGAGGAGCAGTTTGATCATACGCGATCACCAACACGACAGAGAGAAACCCCGTTGAGTTCAGCAACCGATAGGCTGGCATATTTTAGATGGCAGCCCTGAAGTCCAAAGAGTCAGCAAGGGTAAGCAAGATCGAATGACAGCTTGTCATACCTCTGGTGGAGACTGACTCTGAGGAAGAGGAGGAACAGCCAACAGGGAGTGGGAATGTGGCTCCAGAGGTGGTAGAGGAGGCTAGGCAGAGGCCAGCTGAGCAATCAGAGGAGGATCCAGGTCCATCCCCTATTTATCCTAGGTCACGCAGGGAAGAGATGATCAAGGAAAAGTGAGGTCTACTCAGGAGGAGATTATCATGATTCTCCTCGTGGCTTGCAGCTGGGAGCTATGTATATAAGTTTGTAACTGCGTAATCAGAATTGCTGGAGTCAAAGTTTAGTGTTTACTTTGAAAGAGGTTTATCTTTGCTGGTATTCTTCCCATGGACTTTCCTCGGTTATCTTCCTGGAATGTATGATTAATTATCTTGGCTTGCTTCGGAACTCTTGTCAATATGGTTTGTTCTGGTTTTCTTTTTGCCTCATTATTTACTTTTGTGACTTTAAACTGTGCCTAATAAAATAATGAAGTTAAGTTGAAGGCATTACCAGACTTGTATGTTTTGGGTTTTGGATTATTTTGAGAGACTACAGATCATCACATAACTCATGATGAAGAGTGAGGAGAGGATAGTGCAAAATAATTTGCATCATAGAAGATTAACAAGAAAGAAGGTTTGTACTGCATTGGAGATTGATTTATCATAACCCAAGAAAGTGGTGAGGAAGCAGAGGTGAGAATGAGTGGAGAGTAACTGGGAAACAATAGATAGCCTACAGAAGCAGGACACTTTAATGAACAAAATAAAAGAAGATAGCGATCTGGAATACCTTCTGATTATTAAACTTTAAACTTTGAAAGTTTTTGAAAAATCATAAGCTTTGAAAAACTGAAAAACATGAGAGCAGAACACAAGTTACTAGGCTGTGAACACTGTGCTTTACCAAGGACTGACAGATATTGAGCGTCCATAGTAAAGAGCAAGTTAACTGTACACTAACAAAGATGGAGTCAGCGGAAAACTTTGAGAGATTGAAATATTAATATGAATCTGATGAATTGATAATTTTTCTTATTTTTGAATTTTTGAATCTGTTAATTGAGTATTTGGTGACTATTGTTCCTTTCTTTTTCCCTTCTATTGGATATAATAACCTAAATGCTTTTTGAAAACCACTAATTATATAGTTAATATTTAAACTTAGATTTACTTCAATATATATATATATTAGATTTAAATTATAATTAACTTCAATAGAGTTTAGTGCAAGTAATTTGGAGCTATTATTATTTAAATTATTTAACATATGGCTAATTAAATAATTAATTATATTTATTGCAATATATTAAATGATTGAAAGCTCTAGATAATTTATACTTATAGTTATATCTTTATATTTAACAGTTTAATTAAATTTTTCTCTTTGTATTTTGTATATTTACCTATATAAAACTTAGATTTTCTGATGTTTATATTAAAATTTATATTTACAACTTAAACTGCAAGTTATGGATATATTTATACTTGAATTGATGCTTATATATTTACATATTTAAAAAGAGTTTTGTATAGATACTTATACAGTTAGATATGCTGATCTTTTACTTAGTCATTCACCTTGAAAGTACAGAATAGAAATGTGAATATCAAGACTTTATACAATAATATAACATTATAAAAACTCTTAATTTTCCTTCAATTCAAATCCTCACCAGTCATGGTCACATATTGACATGGCGTGAATGAGTGGAGAGTTAGCAGAAGTGGCAGAAGTAGAAATTATAACGAATTTGTGAGCAGATCACAACCCACTGCAAATTAATTGGAAAGGTAGAAAAAAAAAACCAAGAAGATGGATTCTAGATTCTCAATTAATAAAAGATGAGGAATTTATTAAGAAACTCAAGGAAGAACTAAATTTCTTCTTTAAACAAAATAATAACCAACATACAACTATTCAAAACTTATGAAAGCTGTTATACGGGGAATTGTAATATCCTATGTTGCAAAAAAAATAAAGTTATGCCCAACAAAATAATTTACGTCAAACAATTATGAAATTAGAAATAAAATTACAGAATGCCCCACAAAATGCTCAACTACAAGAACAATTGATTTTTTTCACAAACATAAACTTAACTTAGTTGAACAGGAAAAGTTGGGTAGAAATTTGAAGGCAACCAAGCAAATACACTTCGAACAAGCAAACAAGCCGGGAAGATGGTTAGCTTACAAACTTAAAAAAGAGAAAGAGAAAAGAACCATCTATCAATTACAAAATGAAAATGGAAATTATCAACATACACTAGAAAAGAAAAAAGAAATTGCACACAAATATCTTGTACAGCTTTTCAAAATAACCCGAGAAATAAAAGTCTTGACTAAGGACATAACTATGACAGAATTAAATCAAGCAATTAGATCCCAGAAAAGTAATAAAACCCCAGGCCCTGATGGTTTCCCAGTAGAATTTTACAAAGTGATAGAAGAACAAGTAGGACCAGTAATGGTTGACCTATATAACGACATATTAATGTCAGCTAAGATGCTGGATACGTGGAGGGAATAACTAACTTCGCTAATCCCGAAGGGGGACACAGATGCTAAATTGATACAAAATTATAGACCAATTTCTTTGTTAAATGTAGATTACAAAATATTCACCATTATTGCTAATAGATTAAAGAAAATTCTGTATGAGTATATACATTCAGACCAAAATGGATTTCTCCCAAACAGACAAATATGAATAATTTAAGAATAATAATGGATAGTTTAGAATACTACAAAGCTCACATGAAGAAACAAGTGGCCTTTGTTTTCTTGGATGCTCAAAAGGCATTCGATAACCTTAATTGGCAATTTATAATCCAACAAATTTTATTATATGAATTTTGGCACCAAATTTAAGATTATAACAGCAACTTACTTGGTACAAAAAGCAAATATTATAATTAATGGGGAAAACACCCAACTTTAAATATAGAGAAAGGAGTTCGACAAGCCTGTCCCCTATCTCCTCTGATCTTTATACTGTCATTAGAAATACTATTAGAATAAGTCAGGCAAAATTCAGAAATAAAAGGATTGAAAACTAGAAATCAAGAATATAAACTGCAAGCATTTGCAGACGATATGGCTTTTATCATTGAAGAGAAAGGACAAACATTAATTGAGAATTAGAAAGGAATGGAGCTGTGGCAGGATTGAAAACCAATGGACAGAAAATGAAACTTTTAGTGAAAAATTTAACAGAATTACAAACAGTCGAATTAGAAAGAACACTTTGATTTCAAACAAGAAAAATTGAATACTTGGGTATATGGCTGACAGCACACTGCAAAGCAATAAAGAATAACTATAATAAATTACTACAGCAAACAAAAAAAGACTTAGAATTATGGACCAAAATGCAATTGTCATTGTTAGGAAGAATAGCAGCCATAAAAATGTCTATACCACCAAAATTTCTATGTCTGTTCCAGACTATTCCAGTTAAATTAGAAAAGACCTTTTTCAATAACCTTAATAAAACAATAGCAAAATTTATTTGGCCGGGTAACAAACCCGAATAAAAATGAAATTACTACAAGATACAAAGAGCAGAGGAGGTTTTGGATTGCCAAACTGGAAATTATATTACAGTGCAGAAATATTAGTTTGGTTAAAGATTGGATTAATTTAAAGAACAAAAGAACACTACTTATAGAAGGTCATGACCTGCAGAGAGGATGGCATGCCTTTCTGTGGGATACAGGACCCACCAAACAACAGTACTTCCATAGACACTTTGATTAGAGATTCATTAATAAATAACTGGATTAAAGTTTAAAAGAAACATTACATAAAAATCCCGATTTGACTATCTACAATGAAAGCGATGACCCACCCAAACAATTTAGATTTAAACAAAATGTTAAAATATAAAGACCTATTAGATATCCACGGAAATTTTAAAACAATACAAGACCTCTAAGGACAAGGGTTACAAGTAGACTGGTGGGCTTATCTTCAAATATTGGACACAATATAAAATTATCAGATTGAGAGAGAGAGCATATGGAACATAAATCACAAATTAACAAAATCAACAATGCATATAATGCATATAAAATGTTCTATAGGTAGTACCTAACTCCTTCAAGATTGGTGAAAGTGTACCCTAAAATGAGTTCCATATGTTGGAAATGTTAAAAAAAGGAGGGAACATACTACCATATGTGGTGGTCCTGTTCAGAGGCTCAAAAATATTGGCTAAAAAATCAAAGATTGGCTATAGGAAATAATTAACGAACAATTAGATCTAGAACTGGAACTCTTCCTATTGGGGATCTTTAAAAAAATATGTAAAATACTTATTATTACATATATTAACTGCTGCCAGGATTGCCTTTGCCCAATGTTGGAAACAACCATGCATACTCTCAGAGAAACTTGTTATACAAAAAGTTGTGAATTGTACAGAAATGGACAAATTAACGTTGAGCTTAAAAGATAAAGAGGTATTGATATTTTATAAGGTGTGGGAACAATGGTATAACTGGATAGAATGGAGATAGATTAAAGATAGGTAATTATTAAGTATAAGTAATAAAATAAGAATGTAATTATGCATAATTTAATATCTGTAAATAATGCACGAATTATTGTCATAAGAGAATCACTACAAATTGCTGTTTCTGAATGATATATTTTCTTTTTTATGGTTTTAATGTAATAAAAGTTTAATAAAATATATTTTTTTAAAAAGAAAGCCATTAATTGTTTTCAATGACATGTTGACATTTTGCACCACACTGAAAATTTTGGGAACTGTTAAAGGAGCATAAAAATTAACATCTTTAATTAGAAGGTAATGGTCCAGACATTTTTTCCAAAACTTCCTGAAAATGCAAAAATGAAAACTTGAACTTTTCGAAGAAGCACCTGCCTTCTATCACTGAGCTGTTTCTCTTCGTAGCACATGTAGTTCAATTAGAGCCACACAAGTAGAAGAATCCAAGGAATAATGGATGAAGAAATAAACAGAAGGTGCAACTTCCAGTAATAGATATTTTTCTAAATAGGCAAATTTATTGCTTTCAAGGTCAACATGAAAGTCTGAGGAATGAAGTATTTCTGAAGCCTCAGAGAAAGAATATAAGAATACTTGAGGTAAATAATGGATTTATATAGAATGAAGATATATCTATTATCCAAATCTTTGTGGCAATAATTTCAAAATGTTTAAAGATCATGATTCAGAAGAATTATAGTACCTAAGGTGTGACAAAATGCAACTGTGAGAATTTCCATCTGTACACATTAGTTACAAGTTTTGATTATGAAGTTTTAAATATGCCAGATCATTATTGTTACTTAAAAGATGTCACACCATATATTTTTGAGGAAAATGATTTGGAGAAAAGTGGCCATAAAGTATTTTTAAAACATTTTCATTTCAAGAGAAGTAGGAAAATGGGTCACATTGAAGATTGTATTACATATACTGCAATATCTAATTACTTCTTACTCTAACAATATATAAAACTAGATTCCATAAAAACTGGAAAATTATACTTTAATACAAGAACATTTGTCTCTATACTTTCTTCACCTTCTCAAATTAACAAGGAAACAAAGTGTTAATCTACACAAAGCTTAAGATTTTTCAAAAATTTTCAAAGTTTAAAGTTTAATAATCAGAAGGTATTCCAGATCGCTATCTTCTTTTATTTTGTTCATTAAAGTGTCCTGCTTCTGCAGGCTATCTATTGTTTCCCAGTTACTCTCCACTCATTCTCACCTCTGCTTCTTCACCACTTTCTTGGGTTATGACAAATCAATCTCCAATGCAGTACAAACCTTCTTTCTTGTTAATCTTCTATGATGCAAATTCTTTTGCACTATCCACTCCAACGGCTTCCACAAAAACAAAATCACTGGCTTGATCCCAAAAACACACCAAGATATAACAGAGACCTAGAAGATCAACAGACCTATGGAACAGCTGTCCTGCCCTACATAAGAGGTACTACAGACAAAATCAGTAAGATACTACACAGGCATCACATCAAGACTGCCTTCAAAACAGACAAAAAAATAGCAGCCATCCTGAGGAACCCCAAAGACAAAATTGACCTGGAAAACCAAGGCATATACAAAATTCCCTGTACATCATGCCCGGCCACATACATTGGACAGACCAATAGAAGAATAAGTACCCACCTAGATGAACACAAAAATGCAGTAAAAAAGCTGGAACACACCTCTTCACTAGTCCAACACATGAAAGCCACAGGTCACAATATCAACTTCAATGGCACCCAAACCCTAGCCACTATAGAAAACCCCAGCCACAGAATCATCAGAGAAGCCATAGAGATTGAAAAAAGACCTGAAAGCATGAATAGAAGAGATGATTCCACCAGACTGTCAATCATTTGGAAGCCTGCACTCTCAAATAGAAAGATCTCCACACCACAAGCCAGGCAAACACCTGGACACAAACAGAGTCCCTCTGATACCTCCAGCTCAAACACCCCCCCACCAGGCACCCAGATGAAACCTGGCTTCCTAATAGATAACAGCCGTCCTTTCACACGAAGTCAAGCTGCATTGAAAGCCTCCAGTGCAGGAGCAGAGTGTTGCCAGCCAATCAAAGCCACAAAACAGACAGAAGAATCCAGAAACACCAGTCAATCAAACTCCAAGTCCAATAAACACAGATCAAGACTCCCAACCAATCAGGATGAAGAAAAAAACCATCCTGGCACAGCATAGGCTAGCCTCAAATTTAAAACCAAAGACTGTGAGACTCTGACCCACATACAAACTCTATACAGAAGCCTGATGATGGCAGATAAGATTCTGCTGAAACGTTGCTACAACTTTAACAGAACTACTATGATGTGGGATAATACCCGAAGGAAGCTAAACAGCACACATGTAAGTACCAGCGAAAGCTTAAAAAAAACAAATATATATATATATGTATGTGTGTGTGTGTGTGTGTGTGTGTGTGTGTGTGCTGTTCAGCTTCCTTCGGGTATTATCCCACATCATTGGAGTTGTGCTTTTAAAGTTGTAGCAACATTTCAGCAGAATCTCATCTGCCATCATCAGGCTTCTGTATTGTGTCGAACTGTATTCTGTATTTTAAAAGCACGACTATAATGACTAAAATACCGAAACAAAGCTGAATACCATACATGTAAGCACCAGCAAAAATTTAATAAAACAAATATATATGGTTTGTTTATACAAATACATTCTCAGAGAAATGACAGAATTGATGCATTATTCAGCTGTAAACTGTTAATGAGAGAGTTAAACTCACAGCGTGGACTCACTTCTTGGCTATGTTAGTGATTTGGGTTTGATGTTATTTAGCTGCTTTGTAGTTTAACTTTTGAAAAGTTTGCAATTGTTTTTGTTAATTCTGTTCACTGCTCAAAGTCACTGGTTGAAATAGGCAGCCATATAAAATAGATAAATAAGTAAAATAGTAGGATGGCAGTACTAAATTGATCTTGGAAAAAGAAATCCATGGGAATTTATGCAGTTAGTACTTCAGGAGACCACCTGACTCTAGGCTACATGTGGAATTCAAGAAATGTCACAGAAGTTTAAAATCGTATCTGTCCTTTTCCAAGAAAACAATTTGATCACCAGGAGTCAAGCTTGATTCAGTGTGAATCTTTGCTTTTTCAAATCTTACTTAAAAGAATAATCTATAGATCAAAGATTATTTTTTACATATAGCTAAATGAAATAGCTATAAAAGTGACATTTAGTACCCAGCCAGTTCTTTTTAAGGCATGTGCCACTTCACATTCATTCACCTGAATCCCAAAATTGACTGGGAATTATTAAAATCAAGCCATCTGTGGTTCATAGATGTGCACCTTGGAATGATCCAGTATGACATGTGTAGAAGTCAAAAAAAAATACCAGGTTTAAAGTACCATATTTTAAATACATTATAGACACAATAATACATGATCTGTACCTAGATTTATATACAACCCCGCTAAGCTTTACAGCACTGTCTAAGAGGTTTACAAATGTCAAATCTGGCTCTTCATTTTTCCAACCTAGCAAGGACAAAAGGCTTAGTCAACCTTGAGCTAATCAGGATTGAATTCCAGACTGTGGGCAGGGTTAGCCTGCAGTACTATATTCTAACCACTGCACCATCATGGCTGATAGACTGTAGCCACAGAAAATAACTTATTTTTCCCTACATTACTGTTTTTTGAAATTATAAAGACTTCGCAAAATCTTGCTTGTTTCCTATTTTTGGCAAGTGTAACATGATAACAATTTGCTTTGAAGTTCTTGCAGTTACAAAGTTTTGTTGTTTCTGTTTATGAGATTATATGTAAACTATTTTGCATAGGTGTAACATTCCTGATGCAAACCATAATTATAATGCCATGTAAGAATAGAATGCAAACTGCACCCACCTTATCTCCATCTTAAATCTTTTATTAAGTTTAAAATCAAATACCAAACTGGATATAAACATTGTTTCTCTTCATTCTATCAGTTAATTCAGATAAATATGAGGTTTTGCTTTTTCTTAAGGCCCTGTCACACTGGCCAACCAATGCAAAACGTTTGTAAAAAGGACACAGCGGACGAGCAAAATGTTCCATCTGTTGTTATCCGTTCTCAAAAGTGCCACGAATTTGCATAACCAGAACGGACAACACGGAAAGGAACGGACGGGGGGAGGACGTAGGGTGGATGGAAAGCAGATGCTCCACGGAAGCTTAGCAGATGGAAGCGGATGGGAGCAGATGGCACATCCGCAAGGCTTTCAGGGGAGCACAGCAAAGCGGACGCGGAACGGAAAGAGAGGATGCAGAGCGGATGCTGAGCGGATGAAGCGGATGCAGAGCGGAAGCCTAGCGGAAGCCTAGCGGAAGCCTAGCGGATGCCTAGCATTCACTGCGCATGCGGGGAGGATGCATTGCATCAGCCCTGTGGATATAAAGGGAAGCAGCTCACAAGCAGGTCACCATTCAGAGGAAAGACCTGCTTCCAGACACAGCTTGCCAGCCAGCCAGCCAGCCAGCAAGCCAGCCAGCCAGCCAGCCAGCAACCCAACAACCATGAGGAAGAAAAGGAAGCCTCTGCCATCTGCTGCCCGGGCTCGCTCTTCTGGTGGTGGGGCTTCTGCTGATGCTGCTTCTGGTGGTGGTGCTTCTGCTGGTGCTTACTCTGCTGATGCTGCTTCTGGTGGTGGTGGTTCTGCTGGTGCTTACTCTGCTAGCACTGCTCCTGGTGCTGGTGCTTCTGCTGGTGCTTACTCTGCTGGCACTGCTCCTGGTACTGGTGCTTCTGCTGGTGCTTACTCTGCTGGTGCTGCTCCTGGTCCTGCTATTCCTGCTGGTGCTCCTGGTCCTGCTGGTCCTGCTTTTGCTGCTACTGTTGTTGTTGTTGTTGCTGCTGCTGCTGGTGGTGTGGAGGAGCAGCCCCTACAACCTTGAAGCCCCTCTGATGAGGGCCCATATGGCCCTGCCAGAGGGAGGAAGAGGCAGACGCATGAACGGGAGAGGAGGCAATACTCAATCGAAGAGGAACATGAGGAGGAGGTGCTTGAATGGCTCAGGGAGAATGAATATCTTTGGCGGAAGGGACACAGGCTCTATCGAGACACCAAGAGGAAGCAGGCTGCTTGGAGAAAGAAGGCGGAGAGCCTGGGCTACACTTCAGGGGTGCTCCTCGGCTGGTGGAAGCACATGCACACCTGGTACGGGAAGCTGCACCTCAAAAAATCTGGCCAGCCCGCGGTCAAGCTGACGGACTGAGAGACCTACGTGATGGCCAAGTGCAGCTTCTTGGAGGGTGAGATCCACCACTGAGGAGCAGCCCCTCTCACAACCCTCTCTCTCAGGCAGCCTGCTGAGAGCCAATCCTCTTCTGGCCAAGAGTCAGCTCCTGTGTCCAGGCAGGTATCTGTGGAGCGTGCCACAATGGAGACCCCCCCGACAGCTGTACTACCCATAGCGGAGTGCGTGGAGGACCCCCTGACGCAGTGGGAGCAAGGAGAGGGCACTTCCACCACAGCCCAACCCGCATCCACCCCCATCTCCATCTCCACTGAAAGGCAGAGAAGCAGACCGGAGGGACAGAGCCACACTGTCCTGCTGGAGATCAGGGACACCATCAGGAGCAGCGTAGATCTCTCTCAGCTGGTACACACCAACGTCCCATCCTCCAACCGCAAGCCCTTCCTCACCTACGTCAACCAGACCTTCATGAACATGTCGGAAACACAGTACCAGGTGGTGAAGGACAGGATCACCAATCTTCTTCACAACCCTCCAGACCAAGCTGAACCTGCTCCCACCCAGTCCAGGCATGTTCCTCCACCCCAGGTGCTGACACTGCCCTTCCAAGGCTTTCCACAGGCCCTCACCTACCAAGGCTATGGCTACCAGGAGTTCCAGCAGCACAGGCAGCCCTTCCCAGTCCAGGCACAGGTACATCGTACGCCACCAGTGCCCCTGATGCCAGCAATGCCACCCACGCCACCAATGCCAGCCACGCCACAGATGCCACCCACGCCACCGATGCCATCGACACCAGTCCTCACCCAGCTGCAGGCCAAACAGCCCCACTACACTGCTCCTTCTTCCACCCCACAGCCAATCCCGGCCTCAGAATATCTGTCATCGGTATTGGGGCTGACACCCCATGTCATGGAGGAAGGGGCTCTCAACATTGCGGGGCTGAGCCAGCTGTCTGAGAGCTTCCTCAACATACTGTCCCCAGTTATCCTCTCGGGGCCAGGCACCCCAATGGCGCCTCAGACCAGCACTCCAGCAGCAGCCACCTCCAGAGCACCTGGACCCTTCACCCCTGAGACGATGGGAATGTCTCAGACTGACTGAGAAGAGTGCCAGAGACTGGGTGGCTACCTGTTGACTTTATTTTTGCTTTGGACACTTGACTTGGGTCATTTTTCTTTTACAGCTTGTTATTAATAAAGATTATCATTGCTTCACACACTTGCTTCATTTATTTCTGTCAATAAAGTCTTGGTGGAAACTTTTAGAAATGGTTTAAGCCTTTGCATGCTTGTGGGATGGGTAAGGATAGCAATGGGATGGGCAGGGATACCTATGGAATGGGTAATAGCTGTGGGATGGGCAGGGATACTTTTGGAATGGGTTATAGCTATGGGTTGGGCAGAGATACCTGTGGGATGGGCAGGGATACCTTTGGGATGGGTAATAGCTGTGGGATAGATAAACCTCCAGTGCAAGCATAGTGGGACTGTATGGTCCACCATCCCAGGTGCCACATCTATGGCCCTTTATTGTCAATAACAATGTAAGCATTGATCCACACATTTCAACATAAACACACTCTTTATTAAATGCCCTGTTCATTGTAGGCCCACCCAACATACATGGCCCAATCTCATCAGTGTGATGAGACAGGCTGAAGGAAGCATCCATTAATCATCTATCATCCTGTCTTGCCACTCCCCTGCTCCAGCAGGGGAGTTGCACCAGTGTCTCAGAAGGTTGTGCTGCTTCTTCCCTTCACGTGAAGCTCTGTTGGGACCTTGCACATCCTTTGTGTCTATCAGATTTCGCCCTTGCCTCCATTCCCAAGGCTCCATGTCCCCATTGCCTTGTTGGAGGTCCACGAGCCTGTTCTGCAACACTGGGTAGTGGGTGCGCATGAGATTGTGCAGGATGCAGCAAGCTTCCACGATCCTCCTCACAGTCTCTGGGCGATGCTGCATTGTGGTGAGAAGTACCTGGAACCTGTTGGCCAGGACGCCAAAAGCGTTCTCCACCCCCCGCCTTGCCCTGGACAGCCTGTAGTTGAAGATCCTCTCTTCACAGGTGAGGCATCTGGCAGTGTAGGGCTTCATGAGGTAGGTTCGGAGGGAGAAGGCGTCATTTCCCCATGATGAAGTAGGGCACATCTTGTGTGTCGTTGGGCAGTGGGTCTGGATCTGGGAAGCCCATGATGAGGTTGCGTTCCAGCCCCTCCTTGAGGTGACTGGCGTTGTATACCTGGGCATCTAAAGCTGACCCATTGCCTGAAGCATTGATGTACATGAACTTGTAGTCAGCATTGACCATGGCGAAGAGGATGATGCTGAAGAAGCCCTTGTAGTTGAAATAAGTGGACCCCGACTTGACTGGAGCTTTGCAGGCCACGTGCTTCCCATCTATGGCTCCAACGGTGTGGGGGAACTTCCACTTTTGATACCACTGCTCTGCAACTTTCTTCCAGTCTTCTTCAGTGGAGGGGCATTGGAGGAGCTCCTCCTTGTATTCTTCGATGATGGCCTGCACCACTTCTCTGACCACAATGCTGATGGAGTTGTTTGGCACCCTCCAGCCGTACTGCATGCTCCTGTAGGTGGTCCCTGAGGCCAGGTGGCGCAAAGTCAGTGCCACCTTGAGCCCAGGGTCCAGGCTGGGCTGGAAGTTGGTGTTTGCCTTGGTCAACCTGGGTATCAGCCGCTCCACAACTTCATCAAACATGGCTGGAGGCATCCTCATGAAGTTCTGGAATGCATGAGGGTCTTCGTTCCTCAGCTCCACCATCAGCTTGTTGTACAGTCCTTACTCTGCTCTTCTCCCGATCCATCTTCGGACCCAGACACTTCTTGGCCGCCTCCTTTTCTTCCCATAGAACAGTTGAAAGAGCCTGTAGATGGCTTCCCACTGTTGCAGAACGATGGTGGCTACCAAAAGGACTGTGTTAGGATCCATGGTGGACATCAATGGATGCTGTGGAAGAGCAAGAGCCAGATGAAGGCTGCAGAGGTCTGCACAGCAGGGCTGCTGGACTGAAAGTGAGATCCAGGTGAGTTCCTCCCCCTTTTTATAGGGAATATAGGTTTTCCTCTAGGTGTCCTTTTGCATCCTCTAGGCATCCTCTAGACATCCTTAATATCCGAGATAGGTCTCCTCTGTGAACATTTTTTCCGTTTTAAATGCTTTCTTTGCGAGCTGCATCCGCTTTCATCCTTTCTCTGTCCGTGCTACTAACGCTGCGCATCCATTCCGCATCCGTTTCGCTTCCTCCCTCTGTCCGTTTTCCGCTGGAGCAGATTTGAGTTGTGCGGATGCGCAGCGGATGCCTAGCAGATATAGCGGACGCGTAACGGATGACGACGGATGTAGAACGGATGTTCCCCGTATGCGTTGCAGATGCAGAACGGACGCATTTGATACATTTTCCGCTCAAAAAGTTTTGAGCAGCTCAAAACTTTTTGAGCGGATGGAACCTCAGTCGACGGATGCTGGACGGATAGAGAGCGTGAAAAACGGAGGCAGTGAGTACAGAACGGATGAATCACGTTAACCAACGGATGGCAAGTGTTTCTCTCCATTTTACATCCTCTTTCCATCCGTTGGTGCAGTGTGACATGGGCTTTAGTCAAAGTGGTTCTTTCAATCATTGTATTTCAACATTTGCAGAGCTATCCTTAAAAAGTCTGTTTGAATCTGTCCTGATTTGTTGAGAACAAACTCATTCAAAAATCTTTTGGGCATAATTCTGATTTTATTTAAACATTATAGTTTTAATTTTTTTCCATTTTAGGTTTATTGATTTTATCGCTGTTATTACAATGGTCAATTCAAAAAATAAAAGAACAGAAGTTAACTAGATATACCCTTTAATTGTTCTGGACACTCTCTGATCAAGGTTAATAGAAATGGTAGACCAATACAATGGAATCTCCATGAATAAAATACTTTTTCTTCATACATCATTCTAAACTATAATATATTTACTTAACTTTTTCCAAGTTTGATCTACCCATTAATTAGTGTAAAATGCAAGGCATGTTCAGCAAATCAGTTTTAAAATCCCAGTTTATTGTAAATGTGTTCTGTGTAGACAAGGAGACAAAGTTTACTGTTTCAAGCTGAGAATTTTATCAATGTGTCATTCTGTTAGAAACAGCTTGCTTCATTAGATTCTATGGTTTAGGTTCGAAGAGAGTTCCTCACACAACAAAAAAAAATCCATTATGTACATGTTTGCCAGCATGAGAAAACACCGAAGCAAGATTATAAGCAGAGTTGAGTTTAGGGGCCTTAATCTTAAATCTTAGACACAAGTTCTTAGATCAGGTGTTAGTTTTACTCCTTCAATGCTTATAATGAGTGCTGCTTTTTAGCAAAAAAGAAACTTCAGGAAGTCATGATCTCCTACTGAATTTATGGGCCTTTTGACATTTGTAAACAACCATTGAACATTTTTTTAATTCCATGTCTCCAGATTATTGAATTGATCCTGTCACCAACATATCTGTGAGATAACATTAAGTAATCTTGAACAATATTGTTGCTAATGTTGCATTAGATCTCCTTAAGCCAACAGCAACCAAAAACAGCTGCCAGCATTTCAAGCCTGTTACATTTCACTACCCAGTTCAATGACATGAAGTCAGATGAGACTTAAAAAAGGCACTTATTGGTCATTTCAAGATAATGCTGGCATTATCTGTTGCTGTTCTATTATTGTCTCCCCGAAAGAGCTGGTCACAACTGGAACATGAAATGTAAAGAAAACTATTTGCTGGGACCTGAAATCATTAACAGTGAAATGATCTAACAGTGAAGTAGCACAAGAGTGAAATGTTGTAACAAGCCCATTACCTCCAGAACAAATTACATGGAGCAACTTGGAAATCAACTTTTAATGTTTACTATGAAATATGAAAATGCTGCTTGTGACTCAGTTGTTTCTGATTCCTTTTTTAAAAAAAATCCACTTTGGGTTGCAATACAATGAGTGCAGGAGGAAGGTCATGGAAAGGAAGTTAAGAGAATCTTGGAGTCAGACCCACTCTATTCGTGATATAGTAATGTGATTGGCACATATTTTTTCCACTGGTTGAAAAAGCCAGAAGGATGAAAATAAATCTGATGGAATCAACCTAATACTTTCCTTATCAAATGCTTTGCACACAAAATCAAGATAGTACTATTTGGCTGTAAGCAGAGCAGAAGCAGACATCAAAACACGGATTGACCATGGGAGCAGGAAATTTCATGCCTCTATAGTTTTGCAAAATAGACATCTCTTTAAATCAGCAATGTGACAGAGATTTAGCTGCTTCATCTCTGCACACATTTCCTGTTTGCAAAAATAAAACAGTTCCTTAAAATTTAACTATATTGCAGCAAGGAAAGATAAGGCAACTTGATGTCCAGAAGATGTTTTAAAACAATTCTCTCACAATCATAAAACAATCTCCTGGATCTATCCATTGTCAAGATAATCATCAGAGGAAACCAGGCTTGCCTATCGCATTATTTGTGGCTCATTAGAGGCTCAAGAAACTGAATATTAGTCTATTATGATAACAAGAGTCACATCTGCTTTATAAAATCACCTAAATTCTTACTGGATTCTTACCTCTTGTATAATAAATGTTATTTATTAAAGATTTTTGAGCACATTTAACTGGCTTCAGTCCAGTATGCTAGGAAAAACCTGAGAGATGTTTTAATTCAATCTCCATTATAGGTAGTCCTCAACTTATTGTCATAATTGTGTCCAAAATTATGATCATAAGATTGTGGTAGTAAGTTGAGGCATTGCATGATTGCACCTGAGTTTTTGACAATTTTTGTGGTGATCATGAAATGAATACAGCAGATGTTTAAGCCCATGTCACACTGGCCAACGGATGCAAAAA
>BLBF01000040.1:33780123-33802623 GCA_015471245.1 Laticauda colubrina
ATTCCGAGGAAAGACCTGCTGCTGGACACTTCGAGTTCCTTGCCTGCCCTGCCAGCCTGCCTTCCAGCCAGCCTTGGTGCCTGCCTGCCTGCCTGCCTTCCTGCCTGCCTGGCTTTCTGCCAGCCCTCCTGCCAGCGTTCCTGCCAGCCTTGGTGCCTGCCAGCCTCCCTGCCAGCCAGCAATCCCACAACCATGGGGATGAAGCAAAAGCCTCAGCAACCTGACGCCATCCCTGGCAAGAGGGACAGGGCCAACCTCCCGCCCCCTGCCCGACTCTGCTCCTGCTGGAGCTCCTGCTGAAGCTGCTCCTGGCGGTGGTGCTTCTGCTGGTGCTGGGGCTTTTGCTGGGGCTTACTCTGTTGAAGCTGCTCCTGGTCCTGCTGGTCCTGCTGGTCCTGCTCGTGCTCCTGGTCTTGCTCGTCCTGCTCGTCCTGCTCATGCTCCTGGACTTGCTGGCCCTGCTGGTGCTTACTCTACTGCTGCTGATCCTGGTCCTGCTGGTCCTGCTGCTGCTGCTGCTGCTACTGCTCATGATGATGATGATGATGATTCTACTGGTGCTGCTGATGCTGCTGGTGGTGTGGAGGAGCAGCCCCTACTACCTGGGAGCCCCTCTGATGAGGGCCCATCTGGTCCAGCCAAAGGGAGCAAGAGGCGTATGCGAGCACGGGAGAGGAGGCAAAACTATATTGAGGAGGCTCACGAGGATGAGGTGCTGGAGTGGCTGAGAGAGAACGACTATCTGTGGCGGAAGGGACACCGGCTGTACAGGGACACCAAGCGGAAGCAGGCTGCTTGGAGAGAGAGGGCAGAGAGTATGGGTTACACTTCGGAGATGCTCCTCGGCTGGTGGAAGCACATGCACACCTGGTACGGGAAGCTGCACCTGAAGAAATCTGGCCAGGCCACTGTGAAGCTGACAGAGAGACCTACGTCATGGCCAGGTGCAGCTTCCTGGAGGGTGAGGTCCACCACCGAGGAGTACCAGCAGCTCCTCTCACGACCCTCTCTCTCCGGCAGCCTGCTGAGAGCCAGTCCTCTTCCGGCTGAGAGTCAGTCCCTGTCTCCAGGCAGATTTCTGTGCAGCATGCCACGGCAGAGAACCCGCAGACAGGTGTGCTAAGCGTGGTGGAGTGCGTAGAGGACTCCCAGGTGCGGTGGGAGAAAGGAGACATCGAGTACACCACAGTCCTAGCCGCATCCACAAACCCCAGCTCCACCTCTGCAGAAAGGCAGAGAGTCGGACAGCAGGAGGCGCAGAGCCACACTGTCCTGCTGGAGATCAGGGACACCATCCGCACCAGCATAATCTCCTCTCTCAGCTGGTCCACACCGACTCCTCATCCTCCAACTGCAAGCCCTTCCTCACCTATGTCAACCAGACCCTCAAGGAAATGGCGGATCCACAGTACCAGCTGATGAAGGACCGGATCACCGAGCTGCTTCACAACCCTCCAGACCCAGAGGAACCTGCTCCCACCCAGTCCAGGTCTGCTCCTCCACCTCCACCACAGGTGATGTCCCTCCCATTCCAAGGCTTCCCACAGGCCCTCACCTACCAGGGCTATGGCTACCAGGAGGTTCAGCAGCACAGGCAGCAGCCCTTCCCAGTCCAGGCACAGAGTCATCGGGCGACACCGTTGCAACCTGTTTCACTGATGCCACCGATGCCACCCATGCCAATGTTGCCACCCACTCCAGTCCTCACCCAGCTGCAGAGCAGAAAGCCCCACTACACTACTCCTTCCTCTACCCCACAGCCAAGCCCGGCCTCAGTACATCTGTCATCAGTACTGGGGCTGACACCCCATGGCATGGAGGAAGGACCTCTCAGCATCACGGGGCTGAGCCAGCTGTCCGAGACCTTTCTCAACACACGGTCCCATTGTCCTCTTGAGGCCAGGCACTCCAGCACCACCCACTACCACAGTACCTGGACCCTTCACCCCTGAGACTGGGCACACCTCTGAGTGACCAAGAAGAGTGCCAGACACCGAGTAGCTGGCAACCTGTTGACTTTATTTGGACACTTGACTTGGGTCATTTTTTTTTTACAGCTTGTTGTTCAATAAAGTTTATCTTTGATTCACACACTTTGCTTCATTTGTTTTTTTAAAAAAAGTCTTGGTGGAAACTTTTAGAATTGGCTTAAGCCTTTGCATGCTTGTGGGATGGGTTAAGATAGCAGTGGGGTGGGCAGGGATACCTGTGGAATGAGCAGGGATACCTTTGGGATGGCTAATAGCTGTGGGATAGATAAACCTCCAATGCAAGCATAGTGGGACTGTATGTTCTACCCTCCCAGGTGCCAAATCTATGGCCCTTTTTTACCAATAACAATGTAAGCATTGATTCACACATTTCAACACAAACACAACTCTTTATTAAACGCCCTGTTCATTGTAGGCCCACCCAACATACATGGCCCAATCTCATCCGTGTGATGAGACAGGCTGAAGGAAGCATCCATTAAGCATCTACCATCCTGTCTTGCCACTCCACCGCTCCAGCTGGGGAGTTGCACCAGTGTTTCAGGAGGTTGCACTGCTTCTTCCCTTCCCGTGAGGCTCTGTTGTGGCCTTGCACATCCTCAGTGTCGATCAGGTTTCGCCCTTGCCTCCATTCCCCAGGCTCCATGTCCCCATTGCCTTGTTGGAGGTCAGGCGCTGCACAACTTCGTCAAACATGGCTCGAGGCATCCTCATGAAGATCTGGAATGCCCGAGTGTCTTCGTTCCTGAGCTCCACCATCAGCTTGTTGTACAGTCCGTACTCTGCTCTTCTCCCGACCCATTTTTGGACCCAGACGCTTCTTGGCCGCCTCTTTTTCTTCCCGTAGTAGAGTTCTGTAGATGGCTTCGTACTGTTGCAGGATGGTGGCTGCCAAAAGGACTGTGGTACGATCCACGGTGGACATGACTGGATGCTGTGGAAGAGGAAGAGGCAGATGAAGGCTGCAGAGGTCTGCACAGCTGGGCTGTTGGGCTGAAAGTGAGATGCAGACGAGTTGCTCCCCCTTTTTATAGGCAGTATAGGTGTCCCTTTGCATCCTCTTAGCATCCTCTAGGCATCCTCTAGACATCCTTAATATCCGAGATATGTCCCCTCTGCGAACGTTTTTTCCACTTTAAACGCTTTGTTTCCGTGCTGCATCCATTCTGCATCCGTTCCGCGTCCGTTCCACTTCCTCCCTGCGTCCAGGCGGATGCGAGTTGCGCGGATGCGCAGCGGATGCCTAGCGGATATAGCGGATGCGTAACGGATGCGTAGCGGATGCGTAGCGGATGCAGAACGAACTGGATACATTTTCCGCGCAAAAATTTTGGGCAGCCCAAAACTTTCGGAGTGGGGGAAACGTCAATAAACGGATGCAGGACAGATAGAGAGGAAGCAAAACGGAGGCAGTGAGTACATTGCGTTTTCGAATGGATGGCAAGGTTTTTTGTCCCTTTTACATCCTCTTTGCATCCGTTGGTTCAGTGTGACATGGGCTTAAGCAAGCAGAATCAATCCATTTTCTCCAGTAGGCATTTTTTGCCAGTTATCTGAAGTAAATATTGAAAAATTGGCAAAAAAAAAAAAAACCCTTTGCAAATCAGTCGCAGACAGGGCTCTACAAGTGGCCATAAACATGAGTCAGTTGCCAAGTACCCAAAATGTAATCACATGATTATGGGGAAGGCATGTGTAGGTATCATAACTTCAAAACCAAATATAAGTAGCTTTCGGGACATCCATAACTTTTATCGATCGTTGAACAATTGGTTGTAAATTGAGGACTACCTATAATCCCAACAAGCTTGACTAATGTCATCGAAGTGTGGGATTTGTGCTGCTGCACTGAAACATCACTATCTGTTTTTTGTCTTTAGAAAAATTCAATTGAGTAAATAAATTCTACAGGTAGTTCTCAAGAAACCACAATGGAGCCTGCCATTATTTGACAGTCATTAGTTGAAACAGCCTCAAGGAATAACCCCATTAAACAAATGATACATCCTTTAAACTGAACACCAGGTGCCTCCTAGAGAGGGCCTCATAGTGGGGAGGCTTTCAGTTCTAAAGAGGCACCTGGCCCTGCAAGATCAATTCCTTAGAGGGCCTCCTGGCAAAATCCTCTGATTTTGGCACCATGTTCTAGTGTTGCGATACTTTTTTTTTTTTTTTAAGGAGCCTTTATTTTTTAAGGAGGCTCCATTTTCTGAGCAGGCTCCAATTGTTTGTGCTATTTGTGGAGGCTCCTTTAGAAAAAAAAACTTTACAATTTCCCAAGTTTAGAACATGTTGCAAAATTGAAAGTTTGCCATCTATGAGGCTCTGTAAAGAACTGATTCTGAAATCCAGGTGTCTCTGGAGAAATGAAACAACAGTAAAGTAAGTTAGACCTTGCTGGGCCTGAGAGCAGGCTTGAGTCCAGAAAGTTCTTGGGTGGGATTTCTCTTTAATTGCTGGAGTCTGCCCCATCTTTCCTTGATTGCTGAGTGCAAAAGAAACCGGAGGCTCACAAGCTCCAGTTGATTCTTGCCATTATATCTGCCTGATCTCCATTGGGTAGATGAGTCGCTGCAGAGACCCAGCAGAGTGGGTGGTGGAGCGCTACAGCATCCCTGCAGTCCATCATAAGAGTGAATGATTGCAGGGGTGCTTTAGTGGTTATCATTTTGAAACCAGGTCACATGTAGCTTTTGGGGAGTCTTGTGTAACTTTGAATGGTCACTAGGTGATCTGTCATAAATCAAGGACTACCTGTATTTTCTAGGTATGATTAAAAGTAATTCCTGAAAATCAGAAGCTACTGTTATAATTCCTGGTTATAAAATTTTCCAGATAATGCTGAATTTCATGTCCTAGTATTTCTCAATGATTAAGTAACTTAAGGTTACTGGAACTTTTGTTCAGTAATTTATAGGGATTATAGTCCGCCCCCCGGATAATTTTTTCAGGGAGTATTAATCAAAGAAACTTCTTTTTTTAGTATATATTATTGGTTTGCAAGAACAAACATTGTTCTGGAGCTTTGTAACTTTCCAAACAATTTTTTTCCAGAATCTTTGTACAGTAGTATGCTAAAATGTTCCTTCTGTTGTGCCAGTGCTCAGCCCACATCCAATTATTGTTTTGGCTTTGATGAATTATTGTGGGTGTGTATAGAATGAGACATAAGTAAATGGTTAGGCCATGTTACACAGCAATCATTGGCTGCCTAGACATTATGAACAAGTTCTTCTCTTTTAGAAAGGTGAAAGTAACTCTCAACCAGCAAGCAAGGCATAGCAAATTATTAACTTGACTTCCAGAAAAGTAGTTCAGTATAAAAAAAAAAATCAGATCTGGAGAAGCCAAATCTTTATTTTTAATTAGATTTAATATATCAAAAAATATTTTTAAAAACATGGAATTGATCTACTTTTTGAGGGTACCATATAGTTTCATAAAAATTTTGAAATATCAGAAACTCCAAAATCACAATTAAATGTATACACCTGAAATTATAGAAAATTAGTACAGATCTGAAACATACCACAGCTAAAATACTAGTTAACTTTTATTCTGGAAGTAGCAGCAATGTATTAGTTTAGCAGCAATTGCTTCTTTGCACAAGATGCAATTATTTTCACTTCCCAATAAACCTCTTTTTTTTTTTGTATGCATATTCCAGAACTGATAATTTAACATGCAAGTGACCTTAGAACTATCAACTGTATGGCTAGTTTGTTGAGCCAATTTGTTTCCTTCCCAGTTAAGTTCATATCCAAAAACTTTCCAAATCTATCAAGTATGTCTTTTGTTTGGTTAGCCAAAAAGAACGTAACAGTCTATATATTCCATGTTTCACTCATTCATAGTATCATATAAAAGCAACAGCTGTAAGGGGGAAAAAAACCAGTTCTAATCCTAACTTCGTTATGAATGCAATAAGGTCAAAATTCAATCTATAAATCCTTAATATTTCCCTGCAATATTAAAATAAAAATCTAATTCTTATTAGCACTTCCTTCCTACTATACAAAGCATGTAAAAGTACCTTAGTTACCTTTTTAAGTACTTTTAAAAGAAATATTTTGCCCCAATTTGGAAATTTTAGTACTGATATCATTCTACAAATGAGTTCTACCCTTTTCAAATGCACTTATATTTTTTTTGGTATTCATGGTGGAAAAGCCCTCTTTAGTATTAAAATGGACCACCAATGCATTACATTTAAGCAAGGCCAAGAAAAAAAAATTAAGTATTTTTTTATTATTCAAGAGAAGTTGTAGAAACAACCTTAATATAAAGGCACAGGAAACAGTTTTGATAACCAAATGAAACAGTTACAGTACAAAAGACAATTTTTATGCACATACAAACCCCAAACATCTCATTCAAAAATATTTTACCATTATTCATGGGCAATGATTAAAAATATAAATTGTCCCTGTACAATAAATACTGGATAGGTGCAAATTGAATAAAACTTATTGCTTTCCACATAGGTGTTTTCCCTGTAGACTGAAAATTATCTTTTTATGATCAGAATCCTGCTTATCAGCACATTATTTCATGATAAACCATGAATTCCAACCTTAAATTCCCAGGAAACATTGGCATTTGAACCAGTTCAGTAGCTGGTAGTGTTGTTTAAAGCCTACAGCAACAATGCTTCTTATCCATTTGAAAGTGTGGGTATTAAATTAAAATTGCAATAAAGCAAGGCATTTTGTAGCAGACTAGTGTTTAATCTCACATTTCAATTTTGCTCAAGTGTGAACAATAGCAACCTAAATACTATTGGAATACATTGTAACAGAATCCAGAGAAAATTAGGCAAAACTACAATTTTTATATAAACAAACAGGATATTAACCTCTAAATTCTATAGATTATGTCTGTAGGATACTAACGTGCCTAATGTGCTCTGATTCAGCCATATTAGAAATAAAATAAACTGCCCAGGAGACAGTTCATCAACTTAATGAAAGTAAGACTGTAGACACAATTTGCAAAGAAGTATATAAGCAAGCCAAAGAGAAGAACAATAGGCTTTGCCATTTATTTTATAAACCTTTGACATATTCTGTATGTTTTCAGAGTTCAGAAATGGATTGGGCAGTTTTCAGCTCATTCATACTGCTATATCCCTCTTGCCCAAATACATTTTTCAGTAACATATTTATCATCTTTAGTATATGATTTATTAGTATTCCACTTTAAAATATTGGAGACAATTAATTGTTGCTGTAATTAGGAATCTTTGTCATGATCAGAACTTTATCCCTCCAGTGAAGAAACCTTTATAAGTAGTTATTGTAAATAAAGAAAACCATACCTTTTAAAAGTTAATTTAGAAGGGATCCAATTTCTTCTTCAACTCCTGATCTGCGGGAACAATTTCAGGCAAATAGAAACCATCAGAGAAAATAATAACTGCAACTACACAAAATGCAATGAAACACTGTACAATATATATATGAAGGGTGCTACTAGAGAGTAAACCTCAAAATTTAAGTCCTGTAAACATTAGTTCAATAATTAGCAGAATTGTGAATAATACAGAATAAATGCTAGTCTGCTAAGCATTTTCTCATTTGTATGTTGTTTTTTACTAATAGTAGAATAATAACTGCCTAAAATTTTGGCCAGTAAGTTAGTGCCACTACAGTACATTATTTTAAGCAATTAGAGACTACACATAACCATTTTCTTTGGCTTATGATTACTATGGTAGCAATTTTTTAAAAAAATCTTTATTTATCTAGTGCTTCTTCAATACAAAAGAATGTTTACTTTCAGTCATGTTTAAATTTGATCCATAGAAATTAATCAGCCTTTCTGTAGTCATGGCTGTTCTTATAGCCCACTGTTTCTGCTGGATCAATGTAAGCATGACAGGTTTAAACTGTTTATCTTCATTGAAATAGTTTGTGTATTTCAATTCCCTGATGAGCATAACTTTTATACACTGAAAGGATGGAATTTTCTATTTAATTAAGATGTGAAGTAGAAATATAAACAATTCCAACATAACTAGGTGAGGTTCACACAACATTTAAGACAGCTTTTACAAGCATATCTTTAATAAGGCATACAAAATATGAAACAAAAGGAATTCAACAACAGAATAAGAAGAGGAATCCTGTACTCAAAAAGCACACAACATTAAATGAAAATCTAGTAGTTTCAGAAACAATCAAAGACAGCTTGGATTATCAGCATCTACGTAAATGCCTCTTTTGTAAGTTGTATAAGAGCAGGATAATGACATCAGAAATAAAAGCCTTTAAAACAGGCCCAAATAACTTGACTTTCCAAGGAAGTGTAGTCCTCTCACAATACAGTGAAATCTTATTGAGAAAGTGAATTCCATTATCTTTTCAGTCTTCCTATTTCAGTTAAGTAGCTCAAGTTGTAGTATGATATGTAACAACAGTATTCTGCAATTTATTTTCTCATTCTGGTAGCTCTCTTGCTTCAGGTTCAGAATTCACTTGTCCTTATGTCCTTGCCCCAGCACGATAGGTTTTGACTGTCCGTCCACTATGAACTAGCTCACATTATTACTTAATCGTCCAAGATATTCACGTAATTCTTTTGCAGCTTGGAATCTGCCATATCGCTTCTTTGGATTGGCACACTCATCCAGCAAGGCCTCAAGTCGACCATCTTTGGCAATATCAGCTGGAGGATCATGAAGTAGTCCTCCAGAAGTGCCATGCCAGGTGGCATGTCTTGATAAAAGGTTCTGACAAATAGCATAGTAATTATGATCCACAGTGACCCGAGTACACAAAATTTCCTTTGAGAAAGAAAGACAAGCTTCTTTATCACAGTCATCAAATTTGCTTTCATACCATACATCCCAGTTTTCAGGTTTATCTGTGAAATGCATAGAAAACACAATAGTAAGTAACAGTATTATAAAAGAAGAGTCACAAGATCAAAATGAGCTTTGGATTTATCTTATCATGGGACTTTTGTTTGTAGTACATAATTACAAACAACATTTAAAGCTGTTTTAGCATGTTTATTATTTGAAAAAAAGGCACAAAAATGATTTTAAGGATGTTATGGACATTCATAATACTTTAAAGAAAGGGAAAATAAATATACACTCTGCAACAAGGGTGTTAAACTCGATTTCATTGACGACCACATCAGGTTTGTGTTTGACTTCGGGGGGCTGGTGTGGGTGTGGCCAGGGTGGGCATGGTCAGCATAACATCACTTGTGTTGGGGAGCACCTGTGGTGACCCATGCACTCTGCCAGTGAAAATGGGCCCCCAAGTTCCATATTCGACTGTGACAGCCTCCTGCAACTCTCTGCCAGCAAAAATGGAGCTCAGGTGGACCTCAAGCAACTCTAGTGACTTCTGTTTTTTCTGGAAGCACCATCAGCCAGTTCTTCACTATTTCCAGAGTGGCCCCACAGGCCAGATGTAAGCAACCCCCAGGCCGGCTTTGGCCCCTGGGTCTTGAGTTTGACACCCCAAGTTTATAAGGAGATCAATTGTTAAAAAATAATTTTCCCAAACCAAGAACTATAATTTCTATGAAATTAAGGAAAAAAACTCAATGGCAGAATAACGATCACTATCTAATTATCACTTTCTAGGCTATTCTGTCACATAGGCAACTCAGAACCTACGTGGGTATGTCACCCAAAATATAATGGTTTGGGATCTACCAATCTAAAGCTTATCCTAATTTGTGACACTTAAGACAATTTTTTTGATATTGGCCAAGAAAAGATAGCTACGAAGCAAAGTAGAAGAACTATATACACGTGTTGGGATGTCCATAATACATCCTCACAAAATTATTTATTCTGGCTACTTATAGTTCATGAATGTCTTCCAAGGACTGAACCACTTTTATTGCATATTTCATAGCAGCAAAAATCCCTAGTTTATGTTTGTTCAATAATTCTGTATACTAAGAAATTTAAGTTTTTAAAAAATAAATGCAAAAATAAAAATGATTTTAAAATTTGTCGTTGTATTCACACCAATTATTTTTAGTTGAGAGAAGAAAAATCAAACCATAGCTTAAATTGTTAATAAGCCACTGAATAAAATAGAAGCTCACTTACTTTGTTTGATTAACTTTTTATCTGCCACCAAAACATTTTCAGCATCCACGATGATAACTTTTCCATCTTTAGGACCTACTGCAAAGTTGTCAAAGCTGACATCAAGGAGGTAGAGTGCAAATTCAAAGCCATTGTTTGTTAGTTGTTCTGCTATTTCCATTAATTGCCATGCCAGGTCCACTCGTTTTTCCCAAGGGGCACTATAATAACTCCATAATTCTTCTCCCACATAGTTTACAGCTACCATTCTTCCGCATGCTCCAAGGTATTTTGCAAATGGCCATCCTTCATCGGAGGGAAAACTCTGTAATGGGAAGAACCAATTATTAAGGCTGAATACTAAAAGCATTTTCACACAGCACTTTGCATAAAATTTTCATTTATTTTATGTTTGTAATTGAAGCTTATTCCAGGGTTATAAGCTTCCAAAATGGGAAGAATTATGAAATGTATTCTCATCATCTCGTAATTCATAATCTGTTCATGTCTGTAAACTCAATTCAAAATCACCTATCCTATTCTAATGCTTCAAAATCTTAAAATGTACTATTATATTTTAAAGTTCTAGGAATTTAGCACAGTAGAACTACGACCTAAATTGATCACAATACCAGAGTTTCTTAACTTTATTCCATTTCAGTGAAACACAAGTTCTCATATCACACTAGGATGCTTATAAATATCCTAAATAATTTTATTTCCAATAGGATAAAATTGATCTTTTGACAAAACTGCCAATCCATTCATAGTATTGCTTTCTCATTAACCTAGTAGATAAATTAATTTACATTTGGCCTCAGACTTTCCCAGAAAAATTTAGATGAATGCACAAGTTCACGAGTAAGCACATGAAAAAGCTACACTTACTATATCAATCTCACTCAATAAAAACCTTGAAAAATGCTAGAAAATACAGTATTTTGTTTTTTTCTTAAACCTCACAGAAAGGTAAAATAAAAAAATGTCCCTGAGGAATAATCCAATTTGAGTACTTATTTAAATTATCAATTCTCCCATAATTATATTATATCCTTTTAAGTTCAATTCCCCAACTAGATAGGTTCTCTCACACAGTCAGAAAGTCCCAAAATTATTGGCTTTCTTTTTCAGATTTTGTGACTTTTAAATTATAGTTACTGGGTGAATCTTTATTCCAGGGTTGGTGATTTTATTTATGTGACTGAGTATTGCAATATAGTATTGTATAGCGATCAACCTGTCATTTTAAGAGTATGACTATTTGCTCCATTAAGAATGAATTTGAAACAATTCTGAATCATTAAGAACTGACAATAAAAATATTAAGAAGCAAAATACTAAAAGCCAATTATAGCTAAAGCCAATTCATACGAATTAAGTTTAGGTTTCACAGCCCAATAAGAATAATTTATAAAAGCATACAGAAAACAAATATTAAAAATTTTCCTGAATTATTCTGAAAGGTAAAGTATTTATATATGACAGGAGATCCAAAGCTACAAATGAACTATTATGAAATAGCTACAACTGCTTTAGGGTTAACTATGAAGGAGTATAAAGAACAATTACTTGTAAATTAGACTATATCAGATAGATGCAAGTACCAAAATATGCCTGGCACTGAATACACTTTGCATTCAATTCAGAAAATCAGCCTAAACAGATCCAAAGAGCAGTTTGCCAGAATAGAACTAGAAACTGCCATAATTAAAATTAAGATCAACTATTCAAGAATGTTCAGGGTCTTCAGTAATTACATACTATATGTTCCCATGTAAATATCAATATAAATAATCATGCATGGCTACAGAGAGACATGGACATTTCATTTTACTTCTGAATATGAACAGCAAGAATTCTAAGAAGCAAATAAAATAGCTGTAATTAACAGATACTAATAGACTTCAGATAATTATAAAACTTGAGACTGAAATACAAAATGAATTTTCTCTCATTATTTCTCAACCTTGGCAACTTGAAGATGACTGAACTTCAGCTTTAAGAATTCCCGTGATGGCTGCAGATTCTGGGAGCTGAAATCCACACATCTTCAAGTTGTCAAGATTGAGAAACATTATTCTGATAAGCAGCCTGGCTAGGTGGCAACATTGAGTTTGGCTTGGCTGATCTCAAAAGAGTCAGATCAGTTAATGCTTTTATGGGAGACCACCAGGAATATAAGGTATGAAAAATTAAAAGTGCATTTATATGTTAAATAAATGCAAACCATACCACATCCCCAAAATTGGGACACTCCAAGAAATCTGGAGAGTTAGTTTGTCTATTAGGGCATGACGATCTGACTGTTCCAACGGTGGACTGGCAGTCTTCCAGAAGTAATCTTCCAAAAAGAAAGATTCTATTACATTAAGGAAGCCACATCTGGAACAGCAATCTACTGGAGAAACAGGACATGCCAGAAATCTTCCAGCATACTGGAACCACTAAGTCATCAGTACAATAGATCAGTACAATCATATCAAGCTGTACTAAAGGGAAATCATACATTAATGAATAGCCACAAAGAACAAGAATTTAATAGTTCCGTTCTTATGCAAGAATTGCATATCTCACTTTCTCATACCTATTTTAACTTATTCTATTCAGCATAAGAGTGATAGAGATAAGTGTTGCTGAAATATTTTCCAATGATAGGCTGCTTCTATTGTCCTACTATATAGTGTAAAAGTAGTATGCTTTCCAGCAAATAATATATATGCATTTAAATTTTGAAAAGCTCAATGTTTCCTTTTCACCAGTAAATTCTAATCTATTTACCACCAACAGCAAATATAATATGTGGCAAGCAGACACAGAGACTCATAAACTGGTGAGAAAAAAAATTAATACTAATATTTCTAGTGCAACAATATATCACAAATGAAGAAAAGAATTACCACACTTTATCATATCATGCTTTAGTATTTTTGAGTTATTGTTTTTAAATGATATCATTTTATATATGGGCTAAATTCGGATTTGAAAATGACATAGGAGATGCAGATAAAAAGCAAAATATTTATACCACTGAGGAACGTTCTGTCAGTAATAAAAGTTTGCATATGCATGTAACAGAATATTATATGTGAATTTTCTACTTTAACATCAACAAATAAGGGCCATGCAATATCTCAATGTACTGCTCAAAGTACATGATTGTATATAATGATGAGCCACACATCAATTACAGGTAATCTTCTGTTAATGATCACTCCTTCCACAACTGTTCAAAGTAACAATGGCGCTGAATAGAAGATAGTTACTATCCAAGCACTCCTGTAGTGACACGATCACAATCCTGTGCTTGATTGGCACTTTCAATGTTTATAATGTTCCACAGTCATATGACTGCCATTTGCAACCTTCAATAGCGGCTTCCCACAAAAAAAAGCAAATTAGGAAAATGCAAGTTGTAGCTGTAAATTGCTCCCATCACTTTCCTGCATCCACTCCATACTAAGCCACACTCACACCAGGGTAATACCTGCATGCTTCCCACACTCCATAGCAGCCACCACTGCCTAGCTGTGTTTGCACTATGCCAGAACTAACCTATCTGCTGGTCTCTGAGCCATCCAAGACTTACCACTTCCTGCCAGCTTCTCCAATAACTGTGCTTGCTAGAAGGTGACAAGAAATTGCAAGGGGTTCCCATTTAACAACCCATGATCTTTGCTTAAGAATGGCTACAGGACTTTCCAAGATGGAACAAAATTCACTATAAACTCTCTTGCTTAGTGACATAAATTTTGGACTACCTGTACTTTTGAAATCTTGCCAAGAAAATTGTATGGATATACAATATTAGAAGGCACCAAAGTATACCATACACACACACAATCATATCTACTGTAGTAATTGTTGAGGCTTAAATTTAACAGTTCAATAATGAAGATATTATCCTACAGATACACAATGATTTTATAGCTGATAAAATACTACCGCAAGCTATTTATGAATTCAACTTCTCTCATTCATCATATCTTTTTAAATTATCTTTTGTTCTTGTATAATAGTTTGACATTTAATTTTTTCAAGAATCCTAATTTCTTAATTATTTTCCCTGTTATATCTGTAAATGTGTGCATGTAACTAATTGTCTGCTATAATCCACTATTTGTATTTTTATAGGCTGATTCATAAATGTGTAGTATTGTCTAAATATACATTAGATTTTTTAATCCAGATTTTGTTTGTATATGTATGTATATTAATTCAAGCAAACAAACTTAATAACCCTTCCTATTTTCCCCATGACCCAGTGACACAAGTTAGACTGAGAGGGACTGACTGTTCATGAATTGAGGCAAATATACGTCCTAGGATAATGTTGCAGGATCCAATCTGGGCCGGTCACCAGGATCAGAGGTTTAGTCTTTCAAGCTTTCAGACTCGTGCTGGAGCCCATCCTCAAGAGAATTTCTTTCTAGTGTGGACTAAATACTGTCCATGCCTAAAGTAGGCCTAGAATTCATTGTCTTCCAGTTTCTAGGACACTACTTTAACCAATTTGAAAGTAAGCCCAAGGATATAATACAGAATACATCAAACTTTAAATTCAAAGATCATTTCAGCAGCAATACAATTTTACTAACAAAAATATTAGAACCACTGACAAGCAACAAATGACAAGATAATGTCTCTACCTTTATTCAATACTATTTTTCTTTATAAAAATGAACAAACAAAATGTTTCATTTCTGGGTAGATCATCTTCATAAACTGCAAACGTTCATCATTACTAAAATGAAAATTTCTACTTGTAATTGTCATATGCTGCCTTATTAATTTCAGAATCTTCAGATGAACATTATATTAAACAAAAACAAAGCAGGATACTCAAGATATTTGACCAAATTTGAAAAATTTGCAACACAAAACCCAGAACTACTGGGCCTTATTCATAAGTTAGGGAACTGAGAAAATCAAAATTGTATCAAAACTGTATAATTAAATTAATGAACATATCTGAGAGGTAATAATGGGAAGACAAATATCACATTTACTGTAAATACTACCAAATAAAACTGATAATACAGTACTTCAATGCTGATTCCAAAAACAGGCGATTCATGTTAAAATTTGGAAATGAAATAAATCAATTTGGGGTTTTTTGTCATAATTGGAAGAAACAAAAATTATTGTAAGATAATTCACTATGGAATGAAACAAATATTAACTGTTAAATTTTCTACCTTGCCAGTTGTGTTTCAGTTAAACATTAGTAAATCTTGATATTCCTATAAAGTATATAGAGTTCGATTTTGCACTTGGTCAAAACTGGCAGGTACTTTATAATTCTTTCTGGATAGAATTATAATTTTGTCTTTGTAGAAAAAAAGACTAACCTGTGGAATATGCATCAATGTCAACAATTATGTTTTACTGTATTTAGTTATAAAATATTAAACCAGGAAAGATACCTGGGCCACATGGACACTTTCTTACAGGGACAAAATATGTCAGAGCATTGAAAGAGGCTAATATAGCACTAATACCTAAAGAATGACAAGATTTGACTTTAATAAGAAACTATAGACCAATAACATTATAGAATAATGATTATAAATAGTTTGAAACAATTTTAGCTGATAAATTGAAAATATTTTTGCAAGAATTATTCATGAACATCGATTTGAGTTTTCATCTAAAACAGTTAAAGGAAAATGTTAGAAATGTTTTGGACAGGCTTACTTGTTCAATGCACTGAAGATATAAATTTTGGAGAGAATTTTATAAAATGGGCGAGATCAATTTATTTATACTTCAAATAAAACACAAATATAAATTTAAGATCTAACAAAACTATGTGAGATACAAAAAGGAACAAAACAATGCTGCCCTCATTCTCTCTTATTTTCGTTCTTGAAATACTGAATAGATGTACAAAATGAGAGGCTTATGGGAGTAAATATTAAAACATACTTATAATAGCTTTTGAGTAACTTGATGTTGCTTTTAGAAGATTCTTTAAAGAAAATTGAATAGATACATTAACAAAATTAAGTTAATGAGTGAATTAAAAGTATTTCATGTCAGCAGCTTGGCAGTTCAAGTCCCACCAGGCTGAAGGTTGACCGAGCCTTCCATCCTCCTTCTGAGGTGGATAAAATGAGAACCCAGATTGTTGGAGCAATATGCTGACTCTATAAAACGCTTAGAGGGGGCTGTAAAAGCACAGTGAATTGGTATTGGTAAATCTAAGTGCTACTGCTCACACTCACAAAGACTCAATAGATCTTTTTATCTTCGTGTGTGTGTGTGTGTGTGTGTGTGTGTGTGTGTGTGTCTATGTGTATGTGAGAGAGGGGGGAAGGATTAAGAGCATTCTGACCAACAATGTCTTACTGTATATATTGGGTCACTTTCTGGGTCCTTAAAAGCTGAGGTTACAATTTAAAAAAAAAATTAAACACATGATTTTGGATTATACTTTTGAATTATTTAGAATATATATTTTTTCATAGGAAAATGGAGATTGCTTTGGGTTTTCTTTAATGTTAAGGAAACTTTGAAGACTGGATTTTGGAAACAGAAGATAATTAAAAAGGAACAGAAATCCTTAGTACAAAATTTAAATACCTCTCAATCACATTCTTTAGAAATACTGTAGAGTTAAGCTATTCAAATTATTTTTACCTGCTGGGATGAAAGTTACTTCTCTTTTCTTTTTCTTACTTTCCTTTATTTTTTCTGTTGATATTTTTTCTAGTTCATAATTTATTTATTTTCTTTTTATTCATAATTGTTAATAAAAATATTTTTAAAACAAAAAAATATTTAAAGGCATGAGATGAAGTTAAAAAAATAAGATAGAAGAAACTACAGTTCTCTTTGCTGGGAAGAATGTCTGTGGTTAAGATTAGTGTATTGCCTAGAATGTGTTTGTTTCACACAATACCTGTTTTTACAATTGATAAATCATTTAAATAGGGGGAAAAAACAAGGGTTAAATACAAGGTGCTACAATATGACAAGAGAAGCAAAGAATTAGATTTAACCTGATTTAGAATTGTATTTTGCAGCTTGTGTTGTTTGATATGGATGAAGGAGTAGACACTGTGAGAAATAGTGAGAAATACTTTTGATGTTAAAAGAACCCAATCTGAATTTGGGTGGCATGATACCTATGATACAATGCAGTTAAGGTTAATGTAGATTTCAAAAATCAATATGTCTAACATGCAATATTGTTAACATAAAAGATACAAACCCAGGTTATTCCCCCAATTCAATCTTTCTGAGTCTCAGAACAAGAACCATTTTGACAAGAAATAATAAGCAATGTAAATGACTAACATATCCTGAAAAACTAGAATTTTATCAAGGATATAAGATAAAACAAGAGAAGACCTGGTGGCAGTCTGATATGGTTTTCTTATGTACATTAAGATTTAAAGTAAATAAAATAATTTATGGGTAGAACACTATAAGATTGAATTGAAATAAAACTGTATACAAATGATAGATGTATTATTAAAACATATGAACTTTTAACAAAATTTGAAACAGAAGTAAAAAAAATGATAAAGTGAACATGAGATCACCAAAAAGGCATGTTTTATAGTACATTGGGGGGTTTTTTGCTTTCACACTTTTAACTCTCTGATCTTTTTTCTTTTTTTCTTACTCTGTATTAGTTTCTATCAGTTTATCTTCTTTGTGTTTTTAATAAAATTATATTTAAAAAACAATTTGCAATTCAAAAACAAGCTAATATAAAAATTAGATCATTCCTACTCCTTCATTGTAAGGATTCACTTACTTAAATCTGATAGAAATTTCAATTATTCTAACTGATGATTTCTGTTAAGAGTCTCTATTTTTCCTTTTTTTTAGTTGCATAGTTAAATAGCAGGCAAAATAATTTCAACAAAAGATGCAGATGGTAAAAGTTAATATAATAGAATGAGCACATGTAAGTTTTTTGCACAATCCACCGGAATTTTAGACCAATGCTTGCAGATTGAGATAACTGCAGTAAATTTATTCCATACATTTTTTTCATTTTTAGCTGTTATATGTTCCAAAAATGTACTCTTGTAAGTTCTTATGAATCACAAATCACTTTCACAGAACTATCAAACAAATTTGCCCCATTAATTTACAAAGATTTCTAAAAAATATTTTTTTTCACTAACTATATAGCACCAATGTCACTAAAACAAAAGCCATCAATTGTGAAATTATGCACAAATGTGTAATTCTGCATTGTATAACCTGATTGGATTACTGAAACCTACGTATATAATAAAGAATCAGCCAAAGATCCACTGAGATTCGGATCCTATTTCCAATTATAGCCAGCAAAATGTTTTGTAGAAATTAACTTAGATCACTTTATCAAATAACAATCCCAAACTGCTAACCATTTGTACAAATTATTGTTTAGCTTTGACTCTGGGAATAAATGCAGAATACAATTATTGCTAATGCACTGCCATTTCTTCTTAAGCACCAGTGAACTATTAAATCTTCCTTAACTGTATTATAGTATTTACTTTCTAAGTATTTCTTAAGATAAATCTGGAAAATGTTCAACTACTTTACCCATTTACCCCTTTAATCAATATTCAAAATGATAATGTATCATATATTGCACAAGCTAATATGTAGTATTATTCATCACTGGCCAGGAATATTCTGACTAAAACACACTGCTTATAAGAAAATGACATAGTATTCCTGATACCAGGATTATAGACTGTAATAATACAAACACTTGCAACATGGAAAAATAACAAACTCTCATGTATATACGAGGCATAAAATACTTATTTTCCTTTCAAATCAATTTTTTTGTGAATGTGAAATCTTTTAGACTTTTTAAAAAGAAACATATTTCAATAAATTCCAGTGGAACTTATTAAGCAATGCAAAGGCTTAAATGGTAGTTATTTATTTCTGGAGAGATAATTAATGTACCTCTGTTATGTCGAGGCACACTGAATATTTAAAGCTCTAAGCAAATTGTTTCAAAACAAGAAACCAAAAAAATATTCTGTCTAATCTAACCATGCTTTATGTTCAATATCTACCAAAATAAAATCATGTACACTTTCTCTGCCTTACTACCTCAATTAATGCAACAATAATCATGCATGGTGAAGCATATGTTAATTCTTTCAGCATCTAAACAATGCATCTAGCATTGTTTTCATGCAGAACCAACATCTTTAACAATTTTTGCAAATTATTTCTGTTCATCTGTTTACTATGATTGCATTTTAAATATTAGATCATAATAACTGAAGTTATCAAGTTTTCAATTCAAGAATTTTAATTATGCAGAACTTTTGCACATATAAAAGCAAAAAAATGTTAATTTGAAAGGAAACCTGCAAGAAAAATAATAATAAAAGTTTTATCAGCTATGTTTGTGGGAGAAGACCAAGTTCATGACATCCTTTAAAAATAGTTAGAAATATACAAACTGTTACATGTCACTAAATGCTCAGTAGAGCACAAGCTGTTTCAGCAAACCATTATGTTGTCAGCCATCCCCTTTTTGTCGACCATTCCAGTAACTGGAAGTGACTTAACCATTTATTTCACAAACGCACTGCTTTTCATAAGATGTGAAAGATGAAAGATGTATTAGACAAACTTAATTTTTGCATTATACTTATGCAGCTGATATGTGCAAAATAAAACGTATATTGTTCAATGATCACCGATGTAATTATAGTTTCAATTTTGTCCCTCCATGTGTTTAGCTAACTATTTCTGATAACATAGAACAAATTTTTAACAGGTCAATACCTAAAATAATGAATACACTGTGTCAAATAAATATTTCTCAACATAACACATCCAGTAATAAATTAGATCTATACTTCCATAATTTGTATTGTTCTGCATAGCACTGTTTTGAAATGTAACTAGAAATACTGAATTTGATGCCTGTCAAAAATATTACACTTAATGTATTAACAATCCTGATTTAACTGAATGAATGCTATGTTAACATTACTGAAACCTCAAGCAGGAGGACATCTTTCATTTTTTGGCTGTCCCCATAAGCCTACTTATATGAGAAACAAGATTCAAGCAATAATAGCTGAAAAGAAATGGAGTTTAGCAAAAAGAAAGTTATGTACAAAGACACATATCCAAGAAGATTTGAGATAGATGGTAAATAATAGATGGTAAATAATAAAAATACAATTATATCCACAGCTTATGCTGTAACAGAATCTCAGATAAAGAATTATATTTTACCACTCTATAATACATGTTTTCTTACTGAAATTGAATATTGATTTAACTAAATTTCAACTGATTACACTAGCAATTCAAATACACTACTTGAGACATATTCAAATATTTAAATACTTTGGCTACATTGTATCAAAACAAGTTGCTTAGTATATTCATAATCTCCTGTTGTCTTTTCTATTTTATGTCTTGAAGAAAATATTCAAAAGCAGACATTCAACATCTCAGTGCACAAATAATTCTAATGAATGCAAAACAGTTTCAGTTATGATTTAAGGCTTTTTGGGGACATTTCTACATCCAAAAGAAATGTCATTCAACACCTGAATTCAGGGGACACTCAAAGTATGTAAAACTAGCTCAACAAGAAAGAAAAAAAAAATGAATTCAATTTTGGTAGATGGAAAAGAGATGCATATTACCATATACCTTTCATTAAACATCTGGCATTTGAGAAGCAATTAATTAAGTTGTAGGATCCTACCAATTCTAAACAGACACATTTAAGAAGCCCTAAAATCAGTTTCTGCACAGCTATGAATGTCAAATTTGCTACTCAAGACAAGAGGAAGGGATGGGGGAAAGAAAACCCGTGTTGTACTTTTAAAGCCAGAGCCTATGAAATCCGAGAAGCCAAACAAAAGGCAAATGGATGGGTAACCCTTCAAGATACTAGAAGATATTTAAAATATACTTACTGCTCCTACTAAAGCTAAAATTGTTTCTGAAATTACGAGGCAGGAAAAGCTTAACTAGGGTTTCACCTACAGAGGGAGCGAAAATCCCTAGGAGACCGCATGTTGTCTGCCTCAGCCAGGTTAACGCTGAACCTTTTAAATCCCTCTACGGCCATCCGTTTACGGTCCTTTTCACGCAACCATGCGCTGACGTGCAATCCAGCTACCTGGGAAGGAGGCGGGAGGCGGGAGTAAGCGAGGTGGAAGCGGGAAGAGACCCCGCAGCGGCGGCCCCTTACCTGAAGCACGAGAGGCTCCGGGTTGAAGGCGAGCGTGATGAGCAGCTGCATGCGCTCCGACTCCTTCAGGTTGCGGAGCAGAAAACTGCCCGAGTCCTTGGTCTCGGCGTAGCGACGGACGAGGCGGTCGAGGAGGCGCTGCGACGGGCAGTGCACCAGGTCCGACCAACCTTCCACGACGTCGGGAGTTAAAAGTCGGACGTCTCCGTTGATGCTGGCGAACTCGGTGGCATGCAGGGCCTGGAGCAAGTCGCAGCGTCCCCTGCCGGTGGCGCGCCGGCAGATCTTGGCGTCGATGTCGGCGAGCTCCCGCGCGGAGCCCAAGCGCTTGAGCACGACCCGGCGGCTGCCTTCGCGGGGCTCCCCATAGCGAGCGAAGTAGACGTTCTTGACGTTGAGGAAGTCGAGGAGGCGCAGGCGGCCCCAGCTCTCCAGGCGCAGCTGTCCGTTCAGGAACTTGCGGCACCAGCTGGTGCCCCAGCAGGCCGGGCACTTGTTCAGCTGCAAGAAGCGCCGCTCGGCCAGCTCGTTGCGTTGCAGGGAGGCCAGCAACGAAGGCGAGTTGAGGGCCAGCGCCGCCGCCAAGATACCCAGCACCGCCAGCTTCACGTAGCGGTACAGCCGCCCCAACTTCAGCGACACCAGCCGGAGCATCGTCCGCCGCCGCCGCCGCAACCGACCGACCAACTGGCCGACCGGCCGGACCAGCCGGCGGGGCACCCCCCCTCACTGACACTGCCTCCCGTCCTTTCGCACCCTGCACTTCTTCCCACGCTGCAGCGCCAGCGCCGATAAACTCTCCACCGCGAGGCTCGCCTGATAAAAAGCAGCCAAGTTACGGAGGGGAGGGGGAGGAGAGGTGAAGGGGCGGTGCCGAGGCCGCCGCCGAGAGCCCGCCGGACGGGGCCGCCCCACCCCCTTCGAGGGGAGGAGCTCCAGCAATCACTGCTGCCACACTGGCGCTAAACGGCGCGCGCCTCCGATCCGAATGGAGGCGCGTGAAGGATTAAGGACGGGCGAGGTTGCGGGCGGGGTGGCTGGGATTGAGGAGGACGGCACTTCTTTCATGGGGGGGCACCTTCCTGTAACTCTGCACGGAAGGTGGGGGACTAACTCCGGTATTCTTCGCCGAGTCCGTTTGAGATAGGGGAGGATGGAAGGGAGGCGGAGCCGGAGGGGCTCTGAATAGTGGAGGGTGGGGGGGGCGCGTAAGAGGGTGTGGCTTTGCGGGAGCGCGCTCCAAGCGGGACGGGGGAGAG
>BLBF01000040.1:33805123-33817713 GCA_015471245.1 Laticauda colubrina
CACCCCACACCATTACTGACCCACTGCAAAACCAGTCATGCTGGAGGATGTTGCAGGCAGAAGAACGTTCTCCACAGCACCTCCAGATCCTGTCATGCCTGTCACACGTGCTCAGTGTGAACCTGCTTTCATCTGTGAAAAGCACAGGGTGCCAATGGTGAATTTGACAATCTTGGTGTTCTCTGGCAAATGCCAAACGTCCTTGCATGGTGTTGGGCTGTAAGCACAACCCCCCCACCTGTAGACGTCGGACCTTCATACCACCCTCATGGACTCTGTTTCTGACCGATTGAGCAGTCACATGTACATTTGTGGCCCACTGGAGGTCATTTTGCAGGACTTTAGCAGTGCTCTTCCTGTCCCTCCTTGCACAAAAGCAGAGGTTGTGGTCCTGAGGCTGGGTTGTTGCCCTCCTACGGCCTTCTCTATGTCTCCTGATATACTGGCCTGTCTCCTGGTAGTGCCTCTATGCTCTGGACACTACACTGACAGACATAGCAAACCTTCTTGTCACAGCTCACACTGATGTGCCATCCTGGATGAGTTGCACTACCTGAGCCCCTTGTGTGGGTTGTAGACTCCGTCTCACACTACCACTAGAGTGAAAGCACCGCCAGCATTCAGAAGTGACCAAACCGTCAGCCAGAAAGCATAGGAACTGAGAAGTGGTCTGTGGTCACCATCTGCAGAACCACTCCTTTACTGGAGATGTCTTGCTAACTGTCTGTGCTTTCCACCTGTTGTCTATTCCATTTGCACAACAGCATGTGAAATTGATTGTCAATCAGTGTTGTTACCTAAATGGACAATTTGATTTCACAGAAGTATAATTGACTTGGAGTTACATTGTATTGTTTAAGTGTTCCCTTTATTTTTTTTGAGCAGGAAATAGTAAGTAATTATAGGAAATAGTAGTTTTCATTATTCTGGTATTTTGGTTCATAGATATTTTACAGAGCTTTAACTTATTATTGATAATAAGCATAATAAATGCTTAGAATTGTTCCTTGAAACAAATTTTAGAATCAATATTTTTAATCTGATAAGAGAATTGTAATATGAAACTTCTCTATGAATATCAAGTCTTGCTTGAACTTGAAGTTATTAATATTTTCAATAATATTCTTGAGCACTGAATATGTGAAATTTTTTCCAGTGCTAATTTCAATCCAAAGTGCATATTTGCAGCATATTAAACAAGTTAAAATAGCACCATATGTTCTATGAGAATTAAAATTGAAAATTCAATATATATACACTGCCTTTAAGAAATTATATTTGGAATTTAATTAATAGTCTGTTCTTTTCAGTTGTAATAGTACAACCAATGTAATTTCCCATTTATATTGTATTTTATTTTAGTTTGAGTTTTAACTGTTACATATCACTACATTTTTTTTACTTGTTTCTACATTTTTATACTGTGTCCAAACCATCTTGTCAACATTAGTAAAAATGTGTTATTTTTTTTACTTTGTAGGGTGTCTGGCTTTTAATTTAAGAATTATCATAATTTCTTTCATAAAAGGCTTTCATAATTTCATTTTCCCTTCATTTCTCTCAAAAATAAATTTCATAAATGTTTAATATCCTATCAGAAAAAAACATTTACAGGTAGGGAAGTATATTTCTCACAAAATTGAAAAAAAATTGAAACACAGCCATAAGAAAGTTTTAAAATAATACATGTAGAATTTTCAAATAGTTTTAAAATAATGGTGGGGAGGAAGGATTGGTTTTTTTTAGTATATTTTTGTGCTTTCTGTAAAATTAAAAGATATATCTGTAGTACACTAGAACCATCTACTGGATATTAGAGGAAGTAACAAGGTAAATTGTTATTTCCTCCAATGTTATGTTATATTAGATTACACTATGTAAATATCTATGGATTATATTTTTCTCAGCTGCTATATACATTTATTTTTCTCTGTATTTTTGTAATTTGGTAGCAATATAAATTGAATAAATAAGTACATTACAATTATGATATCTAACTGAAAGCACACTGCAAGTCAGGAAGTAACTGCACCCTATATCATCTTACAGATAACAAACAGGCTAAAATTAAAATTTTAACATTATTTGAAACTTTATAGCCATACTGAAACAGAAGAATCTTATCTCCAAATATAGTAGATAGAACAGTGGGTAATATACTTACTTATATCAACCTAACTTAAGATTGAATAGCTTTTTATTTCTTTTCAGTATTCACTGGTAGACAATGCTGTCAATTTCAGGTGGATGGATAAATGTTTACTGTAGTTTATTTACAGCTTTTATAAGAATGTTTCTGAAAATTATTTTTATTTATTTATTATCAATCCCGGATACTCACTTTATTTGCTGTAAAATTTTCTAGTTCTGGACTAATATACTGGTGATTGTTACAGTCTGTCATAATCTTAGTCATTTATACATATATAATTCAAAGAGCCTTTATTTTATTTCTCTTGTTTTTCTGTCAGTATATGGCATTAAAAAAAATAGTTGAGACTGAGGGGAAATTATCTTTCTAGCAATAGATACATCAGATCTCAACTGAAAAAAATAGTTGACCACTAGATGGCAATGAAAGGAACAACTCTATGCTGCTATTTGGCATTCCCTCACAAAGTAGCAGCCCTGATCTGATAGTGCTACCATGCTGTGTATGAAACTTACAATATTTTAAAAACTTAATAGTATAAATAACAATATATTAAAAATACATAATATAACAATATATTAAAAATATTAAAAATACAGCTTAACACCTGGTTAAATCCAAACCTTCCCTACATAAGTTCTTTGAATAAATCTTGCCCGCACACCGGTATCACTTTGAATCTTGTGAAGGTCAAGATAAATATGATATGAAACAAAACTATTTTTGTTCATTTGAATAGCATTGGTCATGGTGAACAGTCCCGATTTAGTAAAAATATGATTAAACTATTGTTAGCAGGAAAAAAGTGTTGTATCCATCTTAGTTTATAAGTCAGGTATAAACTACCCTAGAAATTACAGGACTTACCACAGTTTTCTGCATACAGTTTTCATTTAGTAACCACTGTGAAACAGTCACTAAGTGTAACCATATGACTGTACTTACAAACTATAGTTGTTGCTCACTCAAAACCATTTGTTCAGCTACTGTCCCAAGTTATGACTACATTGAATGAATGGTAATTGTACTGGTTCTCAAAATTACAGTGATTGAAGAAGTCCATGTTCATGTGATCAGAATTTGGTTATTGGCTGCCTGATCACATTTACAACACAGGACATGCTTCAATTTCTCTCACCCATTTATGTTCCCTCACTTGTCTTTGGCTACTGTGCCTTGCTTTGCTCTGCATTGCCACCAACCTGCTCTTGGGCCACTGCCATCTCTGTTATTAAGGAATTGTTTGAGATTTAATTTTATGGAAGCAAAACAGTGTGACCATTATATCATTTAAAATAAAATAAAATTCAGTCTCAAAACTTGTACTCTATTCTATATTTATATTTTGCAAGAATTAAGTTTCTGCAAAATGTACAAACAAATAACACTTCATCTACATCAGGCCCGCAGGCTGAATCTGGCCTGTAGGATGTTTCGATCTGGCCCACAGATCTGGCGGTGCCTCTGCCTGTGAAAATGGAGCTTGGGAGGGCTGTTTGCAGCCCTTTCAAGCTCTGTTTTCACTGGCAGAGGGTTGCATGAGGCCATTGCAGCTGAAAACAGCTCAGTAGCCCATTCTTGCTGGCAGAGCACTCAGGCCCCCACAGGTATCTCTGAGGCGAGTCATGAGCTGGCCACGCCCACCCCTCACTCCAAGGTTAAACGCAACCCTGGTGTGGCCCTCAATGAAATTGAGTTTGATACCCCTCATCCACATGAAAAGAAGCCTGCTGTCTTTCTTTAATTGAAAATCTGTTATGGAACAAGGATTCCTTATTTTATTTTAATATAGTAAACTCATTTTTTAAAAGATCATGTCTGCATTGGCTTAAAAGCTGACTGAGTTATGAATGAACAATTAAGAGACTAGGATTATATTATTAACTATATAAAGTCTTTATCTGTTTGTCTATTTGTACCCTGAAATTAGTCCAAAGACTGCATTAAACTTCAACAAATTTTTGAATCAAGGCATCTGAAATCCACTAACTTAAAGAATGTATAAATGTCTGTGACCCATTATTATTATTCCTGCAGAATTGAAATTTTCCATAATGTTCACAACAGTTTTATTCGCAATGTTGTCCCCATTGTAGCATTCTCACAGTCATGATGTGCAATACTTCCTGCCAGCTTCCCACAAGCAAAGACAATGGGAAAAATAAGCAGGAAGTTGAAACTTGCTTCTGTGCTCAGTGCTTTTTTACCTGTCTGTGGTCCTTATCTGTTTCAGTAAATATTGAAGCTTTGTTATTGAAGTTTGTTTGCCATTACAATTGTTTTTATATTTATGATATATTTTCTTCTTAGAACAGGGATGTCAAATTCAAGGCTCATGGGCTGGTTGCAACCCACGGATGCTTAGATCTGGCCCATGGAGCCACCCTGGAAACAGTGAAGAACTGGCCCACAGTGCCTCTGGCAGTGAAAGTGGATCTCAAAAATGGACCCTTTTGATGCAGGAAGCCATCACAATCAAAAATGGTGCCTGGGGGGAGTGCTTGGAGTTCCTTTTTCAATGGCAGAGTGCTTGTAAAACAAATAAAATGGATTCCCCTGGCCCTGCCTGGGCTACCACATGTGCCCCCAACACAAGTGATGTCGAGCTGGCTACACCAACCTGGCCCTGCAAAGTCAAATAAAACCCTGATGCGGTCCTCAATGAAATTAAGTTTGATACCCCTATCTTAGAGATCACAGAACCATCCAGCATTGAGGTTAAAAAAAATATGGTGAGCCTTTAATGTTTCTCTCTTCTGCTAGCGTATGAACCTCCTATGTTTTTACCCCACCGCCCAAAAAAATTCATATGTATCATAAAAGCTTTGGCTATTTCACTCTGTTTTTACTCTTTTATTTTTCTCCAGTTCAATTCTCCAATACTTTTTATTGTTATACAGAATGCTTCTGCATGCATAATTTAGTATGCATACAACAGTTTCATTTCTGGATGCATAATCCAGAGAGAAGTACAACCAGTAAACAATTCTAAGATTGGTGAAGGATTATGTATTTATTGTTGTTTTTCTACTAAAGCTTCTATAATGCTTCTGCCTCTGTTGCTTGATGAACAGAGAATTGTGATGTGTTATGGACGAACTAAGCTTGATTACTGGTTGCTCTAATGAGTAGTATAATAGGATTATTTTGACACACTTTAATTTTCATTCATATGCTTGGCCATTTAAATGCGAACTGTAACAGGGTTTTTACTGCAACAATTTGCTTGCATTTAAAACAGATAAGTAAGAGTGATGATGCGCAAAGGTACAATGTCTGGAAAAAGGAAGGAAATTTTAATTTTTTACAATGAAAATTATCATGATAGCTTAATACAGTCCCTAAATAAAGAAGTAGGTGGCAAATGACTGTAAGGGAAGAAATTGTATTTGAACATATTCAGCTTCCTTGTTGGATTACCTACTCCAAACAATTGTATAAAATGTCCTAAGCATTTAATATGTTTCCTTTCACAACAGTTTATTAATGGATATTGTTTATAACAACCTGAATATAGTAAAAAAGTAATCACTGTCTTATTGGACTTTATTAGTTTGAAATATAGATCACTGTTGCATATATATAGATAACATTGCATTCTGTCAATGTTAATGTTATATATGTCGTTACTTTTTTGCTATAATCTTCTATATTGTGATAAAGGCTGGTTTCCAGTTTAAAACATATTATTTCAAATAGTGCAACAGCTGGATATAGTGGGTAGGAAGGCAATATCATACAAATTACATCTCTTGCTATTATGAGACATATGAAAATCTATCACTTGGAAAACATTGGTACCATTAGGTAATTTACCTGTTATACATGTACATTTACAATTAAGATACAACTTTTTGTGATGCCCACTTTATGTTCTAAAAATATTGTTGGGCTATATATTTGTCAGTAAATCACTAGCTATTTTGAAAGAAGCAAAGGACTATTACTATCATCTGCTAGATGATGAAGAAGAGGAGGAGGAATGCTTTTTCACAAAAAAAAAAAAAAACACTCCAGGTTTTGAGGGAAAAAAGAACTTAACCTTTCCTAAGTGGAAATTTTATTTATTTTATTTTTATTTGTCCATTGCTTACAAGATAATTGGTATAAGTAAAAACACAGTTATGAATACATGGATAAATGTAAGAAAAATTAAAAAAAATATAAAAGAAACAATAGGACAGGGACAGTAGGCACGTTGGTGCGCTTATGCATGCCCCCTACAGACCTCTTAGGAAAGGGGTGAGGTCAATAGTAGACAGTCTAAGGTTAAAGTTTTTAGAGTTTGGAGAAAAAAAATCACAGTCAGGTAGAGTATTCCAGACACTGACCATTCTGTTGCTGAAGACGTATTTCCTGCAATCAAGTTTGGTGCGATTAACCTTGAGTTTGTATCTATTGTTTGCTCTTGTGTTGTTACGGTTGAAGCTGAAGTATTCATTGACTGGTAGGACATTGCAATGTATGATTTTATATTCTAGACTTAGATCGGACTGAAGGCGGCATAGTTCTAGATTTTCTAGGTCTAGAATTTCGAGTCTGGTGGCATAAGGTATTCTACAACAAGTAGAGGAGTGGAGAACTCTTCTTGTGAAATATTTCTGGACTTTCTCAACTGTGTTAATATCAGATACATAATGTGGGTTCCAGACTGATGAGCTGTATTCGAGTATTGATCTAGCAAATGTTTTGTATGCTCAAGTTATTGGTGTAATATTACCAGAGAAAAAGCTACGTAAGATTAGGTTAACAACTCTTAATGCCTTTTTGACTATGTAGTTACAGTGGTCTCTAGCATTTAGGTCATTTGATATGAGTACTCCAAGATCCTTGAAAGAGTGTGGACCATCAACAAGATCTTGACAATTCAGCCTGTATTTTACTTTCTGATATATTTTTTTTGCCAATATGTAGGACAGAGCATTTATTTATTGAGATTTGAAGTTGCCAATTGTTTGACCATTCTGATACATAGTCAAGGTCTTTTTGAAGGGTAGCAGTATTATCTGTGGTGTTTAATAGCTTCACATCATCAGCGAATAGAAAGCAGTTGCTCTTGATATGATCACAGAGGTCATTTATATACAGTATGAAAAGAATTGGTCCTAGACACCACTGTTGACAGGTACAAAATTTGATAGGACGCTTCCAATTTTGACCATTTGTTGTCTGTTTGACAGAAATGCTTCTGTCCAGTTATGCAAGTGTCCAGAGATACCGTAAGATTTTTATTTTAGGAGGAGTTTGTTGTGTGCCACTGAATCAAAGGCTTTACAGAAGTGTATGTAGATTGCGTCTATTGCTTTGCCCTAATCGAGTTGTGTAGTCTACATGTTTTTGCAGTGTAAGAGTTGCAGATTACATGATAGGTTTTTCCTAAAACCAAATTGTTTATTGGAGAGTAGGTTGTTTGTTTCAAAGTGGAGAATTGGTTTGGTTAATAATTGATTTCATGACTTTACAGGTAACACAGCAAAAATAGATTGGTCTGTAATTTTCAACCAAGCTGGGGTCTCCATTTTTGAAGATGGGGATGACTGTGGCTTGTGACCATAGTTTTGGCAAGGAGCTGGTTCCTGAAAGATTTTTCAAAGGTTATGCTTAGAGGTTCGGCAATGGCAGTGCGTAGCTTTTTTAAGAAGTAGGCACATATTCCACCCTGTCCAATAGATAGAGATGATTTTAGATTGTGTAGTGCTTTTTCAACGTCTTCAATATTTGATTTCAACGTAAAATCAATATTTATAAGATCATTGTAGATGTCTGTGGTTCGACGAGGAAATACTGGACATGATCCATTGCTGTTTACAAATACTGAGCCAAAGAATGTGTCAAAGATATTAGCTTTAATAGTGTTGTTATTGCAGTCTTTACCATTAGGTCCTTTCAGGGGTGGTGGGATGGACCTTGAATCTTTTAGTTTGTTGTTTACAAAATTGTAGAAAGTGCGGGTAGAATTGGTGCATAGAATGTTTTCTTCTTGTTTAATGTGATAATTGGTGAATTCAGTTTTTATCTGGTGACATACATTTTTGTATCAGCTTTTGAAGTTGGCAACGTGACCAGATTTGTTTTTCTGCCAAAGTGATTTCTTTTTGGATTGAAGCTTCCTTATTGTTTTGGGTAATTTGTTTTTTCTGGTTTTGGGACATATAGTTTGATGATTCTTTTGACTTCAAGTAAAAATATGTCCCTCTCATCAAGGGATGAGAGATCGTTTATAAGATCCTAGTTGCCTTTTTTTAAGTTATAATTGGGGATTCTGTCGTTGTGATGATTTTTGTGTGGACGTATGTTGAGACAAAAGTCAATCATGTTGTGGTCACTGTTGGAAAAGGCTTCTTTCATTTGTATTCCATAAATTGAATTCAAACTATTGCAGAAGATGAGATCGAGGCAGTTAAATCTAGTGTTGTTGGTTACCAGTTGTTCTTGTCCCAGATTTGTTACTGTATTGTAGAAGGTTGCATGTATGGGTTCAGTTGTACATTTGTTAAGGGTCTAGTTAATATGAGATAGATTGAAGTCACCAAGAAAGATAAAAGCATGTGGGAAGGATGTTGCCCATGTTAGTAGTGAATTTAACTTGTTTACATGTTCAATGTCATAATCAGGGGCTCTGTAACATAGTAAGAACCGAAATGTGATATTTAAGGACAGTTCACAGACAATGGTCTCAGCAATAGCAAACTCCTGAGTAACTTGGATATTTTTTAGATGTCGGGACTTTTTATAGAAAAAAATCCTCTACCTCCTCTACGGATTTCATGATCTGATCGGTAAATATGATAGTCTCTTACTGTGGTAATGGAGTCAGGGAGAGATGCATTGAGCTATGTTTCAGAGACAAATATCATGTCGAATTTAGCCGTATTTAGCCAGAGGAGAAATTCAGGTATTTTATTTACAAGGCTTCTTGCATTGAGTAGCTTGCATTTAAGGCCAGTTGTGGTTAGAATAGAGATAGTTAGGGGCATGCATGCCTAGTTTTGAGTGTTGTTGGATTGGATGAGGTGGAGTTGCAAGTACATGAAACAAAACTAAAGAATATAAATGTTGAGGGAAACTTCATTATTAAGGTAAAGAGCAGAATATGATTTGGAAGATTACAATAAAAAATTTAACATAAAGCTTAAAATTATTTCTATTTCTTCTTTAGAAAATTTAGTTACTTCCTTGCTCATTTTATCTTTCTTAGCCAAAAAAACCTCTTAATAAATTTCACTTAGAGATACAATTATTAAGAAAAATAAGTTTCAGTATTTGAAATGCAGTATTTAAAAAGTAAAACTCAAATAGTCTGTCTTTAATATTCAACCTTATTCAGAAATCTTAGTTACAAAAGCTAATAAAATGTATTGAAAGCAGAAATCTCATTAAAATCTACTTTTTAAAAAAATATGTTGAAAGATACATATCTGATGCTCGAAAAAAATAGCAAGTCACACATCAGCCAATGCAAATAAGGATTGCAAAAGCCCATGGGGACATGAATAGAAAAGCCACCACGAATACAGTACCAAATAGAGAATAAGCACGCACAAGACATGGGCAAAAGAGTACATTGATTTGCATATATACTAGTGTACATAAATAAAAAAATTCAAAATTGTTTCTTCATTTAAGTAAAAATATAATCTCATCAGAATAGAGGTGATCTTTTAATTTCTTAGTCAAGTGTACAGACCTTTCCTCTCCTTCCTCTTATTCATTACTTTTGAATTGTATAATACTTCAAATTGAAGACTAACTTAGTTGTTCTTATTAAGTAATTTGTATTCTTGATACATTTCTTCTTAAATGACTTTATGCATACAATCATCACTCTCAAGAATACTTTCTTACAAACTTGAGATGCATGAAATTCTGAACTGAAGATCCCTGTGAGGTAAGGAACTGCAAAACATGTTGTGCATGTACCTGTAGCCAGTTTTACTCAATTCTGCCCAAAAGAAACATTTCTTTTAGATATTTTGGTCAGTGGACAGAATGAAATCAGGCATTTTGTTAATTGGGACCCAAATGCAGCTCTTATTGGCAAAAATAGCAAGGTAACGGAGGGAAAAAGTCAAGGATACTAGTAGTGACAATTGAAGGGGAAAGAGAAGGAAGAAAATTGCTGAGAAGAAAAGGGATGGGCAGACCAGTTGGTGGGATATTCTGTACTGGGACTCTGCTCCATAATACCCAGACCATTACAATAAAGAGCAAACTTATCAGCCATTAAGGCAATGGAGATGACTTAGTGTAGGGAAAGAAAGACACTAATAATTATTGGGGGAAGAAAGGGAGGAAAATGTAAATTAGCCTTCCTCTGTTCATCTCATAAAACCACTCCTGGACTCCTCAGGGATCTTTCTGGATTTGGTTTGTCCAAAACATGAAATAACTAAGTGTTCTGAGTTTTTTCTCTGTTGAACCAGAGTTCATTCAAAAAAGTTCTGCAGAATGTTTGGAAGAAAAGTTGAGGGCCACTTTACTGACAGTGATCCATGGCGGATGTGGAGGGTGATACAGGCCCTGACCAACTATAAAGGGCCAACAAACAGCAGGAGCAGTAGCACTCTAGCAGAGGAGCTAAACAGCTTTTTTGCATGCTTTGAGATCAACAAGAACCTGGATACTGCCTCACCAGAACCACGACGCTGCACCTCTCTCTCTTCAGGTGCATGAGGTGAGAAAAACACTGCAAGCAGTAAATCCCAGAAAGCTGCAGGGACTGATGGCAGTCCCTGATGGCACCATTCCTGGTGCAGTAGTTAAAGTGTGTGCTGACCAGTTGGCAGAAATGCTTATAGAATTGTTCAGTCTATCTTTAACATGCCACCATCCCACAATGCCTGAAGGGTGCAACCATCATCCCCATTCCCAAAAAAAACAAATATAAACACTCTCAATGACTATAGGCCCAAAAGGTTAACAAGCTCCATTATGAAGACTTTTGAATGACTAGTTTCACAGCACATCAGAGACTGCCTCCCGCCCTCCTTTGATCAACATCAGTTTGCTTATAGAGCAAACCAATCGACAGAGGATGCTGTGGCCATCACACTTCATAGAGCTGAGTCATCTGGAGAACAGAGCTATGTGAGGATGCTCTTTGTGGACTACAGCTCTGCGTTTAACACTATCATCCCAGATGTACTGGTACCCAAACTCTACAATTTGCAAGTCCCCTCTCCCACATGCTCCTGGATTAAGAACTTTTGAACAGATCACAGACTGTTAGACTTGGTCCCCACCTTTCTTCCACTATTACATTCAATTCCTGTTCCCCCCAGTGTTGTGTCTTGAGCCCCCTGCTATATGCCTTGTACACCTTTGACTGCTCACCAAGCCATGCAACAAACACCATCATAAAGTTTGTGGACGACACAACCGTGATTGGTCTCATCTCCGGAGAGGATGAGATGGCATATAGGGCAGAAGTAGAGAACCTGTCTATCTGCTGTTCACAGAAGAATCTGTCTCTGAATGTCCATAAAACCAAAGAATTGATTATGGACTTCAGGAAACATGGACAAGACCACGCCCCACTCATCATCAATGGAGAACAAGTGGAAACTGTCCCTACAATCAATTCCTTGGCACCCATATCTCAGCTGATATCTCCTGGTCCCCTAACATCAAGGCCATAGTCAAGAAGGCTCAGTAGCGGCTGCACTACCTACGGGTTCTCAGGAAAAACAATCTGGATAAGAAGCTGTTGCTGGCTTTCTATGAAGCCTCTGTGGAGAGCACTCTGAAATGTTGTCTGGGTGTGTGGTATGCAGGCTCCACAGCTGAGGACAGGAAAATTGTACAGAGGGTGATAAACACAGCTCAAAAGATCATTGGTTGCCCTCTGCCCTCCCTGGAAGATTTAGCCAGGTCCCACTGCCAAAGCAGAATCAGGGCCATCATAGAAGATCCCTCACACCCTGGCAATTATCTTTTTGACCTGCTGCCGTCTAGAGAGCGCTTTAGGTCAATAAAATCCCACACCACTAGACTAACAAACAGCTTCTTTCCCTGGACCATCCGAACTGCAAATCAACTCAAAGTCACCTCATTAAGATGTGAAAAGATGTGAAATCTCAATACCTCATTCAGATGTATATTACAGATTATATTACAATTATATTATTTAATATAATATTAATATAATATAATATTAATATAATCATTCAGATTATATTACATATTACAGTACTATCCATCTCTTGTGTATTATACTTGGCAAAGTGTCACAGTCAGTGTTGGATGTATATTTTGTGTATATTCGTAAATATTGTACTCTCAAATTGCAAATGGAGATGTCTTCATTTTTAAGTGCTCTGGTTTTATTGTATTGCAAACAGTTGCTGGGATGCATTCACAGTTTCGTTGTACTTGTACAATGACAATAAAGTTTCTTCTTCTTCTTCTTCTTCTTCTTCTTCTTCTTCTTCTTCTTCTT
>BLBF01000040.1:33834764-33897058 GCA_015471245.1 Laticauda colubrina
GCGGGTACTTACATGTGTGCTGTTCAGCTTCCTTCGGGTATTATGCCACGTCATTGTAGTGCTTTTAAAGTTGTAGCAACGTTTCAGCAGAATCTCATTTGCCATCATCAGGCTTCTGTATTGAGGTTGTATGTACAAACAATACAGGAACAATACAGTTCCAATACAGGAACACAATGCTGCCAGCTAATCAAAGCCACAAAACAGACAGAAGAAATTAGAAACACCAATCAAGCAGAACACAGCAAACTCCAAGACCAATAAACACAGACCAAGACTCCCAACCAATCAGGATGAAGAAAAAAACCATTCTGGCTCGACAGTAAGCTAGCCTCAAATTTAAAACTGGAACGGCTGTGATAGCCTGACTCACAGACGAACTCAGTACAGAAGCCTGATGATGGCAGATGAGATTCTGCCGAAACATGGTGGGTTATTTTTTTCCCATAGTGGTTTATTTTTATACCATGGTGGTTTAGTGCTTCTTCTCTCTGCTTTCCACTTTATTCAATTTTAAGGCTCTAAGTTCTTGAAGATTACAATAGTTACTCATTTTAACAATATGCTAATGAAAAATATTCATTAAATTATGGTATAAATTTTTTTGTAGTTTTATAGTACAAATGAATCTTGAGATACATAGTACCAATCTGTGCTTTGATTCTTCAGGGGGAATTCTGGATCAGTCTGTGACTACAATGAAGATGATACAAGATTCACATGAACTTCAAGGACATCAGCTTGCTTCTCATGATATTGTCATTATCAGTATAGTGGTTGTGTGTCTCAAAGAACTACACTGGCTTTCTTCCAAAGCAAATTTTCATTGAACCCATGGCCAACAGACATTGCTATAGCAACCATTGCACTCTAACAAAAGTCACTTCATGTATAATCAAGTGTCTCTATAGCAACAGCAGCTTCCAGGAAGAAAAGGAAGAAAATTCTAAGTGTTCCTTGGATGAAAAGAGTTTCGTGCAGAAATAAGATTGGTCTAAAAAAAAGGTTGTACAGATAAAGTATGAGGTTAAAGCAATGAAAAGTGGATGTTGAAAATATGCACAAACAATAGTTAAAAGAAAGACAGTAAAATAAAGTGCAAGCAATCAGTTCCAAGTTAAACTGAATAAAATGAGTTGAGGTAATAGGAAAGATGAGAAGAAGAATATTAATACAGCCTTACTAAATAATTTGACAGTGTTGTGGGAATTACTTGTTTAGCATGTGGGAAAACTGTCCTTGTGTCTAGTTGTTCTGGTGTGCAATTTCCTATAGGGTCATTTTGAAGGTAGAAGTTGTAACAATTTATGTCCAGGGTCTGTAGATATTTTCACAGGCTTCTTTTTGACTTGTGTAGTATACAGGTCCTCAGCAGAAGGCAGACTGGTAGCAATTGTTTCTGCAGTTCCAATTATCCATTGAAGTCTGAGTCTGTCTTGTTTGGTTACAGAACCAAACCAGACAGTTATAGAGATGAAGATGACAGACTCTAATTTTTCCATACAATTGTATCAGTCCTTGGGCAGTCTTGAGTTTTCTGAGTTGGTGCAGAAAGAACATTCTGTGCTGTGCTTTTTTGATGACATTTTGACATTAATTATCCATTTTAAGTCTTGAGATATTATAGAACCTAGAAACTTGAAGGTTTCTATTGTTGATACTGTATTGTCTAGTATTGTAAGTATAGGAGAGTTTCTCCAAAAATTTACCATCATTTCTATGTTTTTGAGGGTGTTTAGTTCAAGATTGTTCTGGTGCACCACAAGGCTTTGTGTGACTTAAACAATATTTTAAAAAAAATCTATCCCAGATTTAAGTAAAAGTGTAGATTACTATAGGGCATGTATTTGTTACATGTTTGTTTTACTTCTTTATTTATTCTTGGTAAAATCTCAAATGAAACAATGTGCTTGGTCACAAAAGCAACAGAATGTTTTTGCAAATTATACAAAACATGACAGAATTTATCTTCCTTTAAAAATTTACATTATGTAGAAGGAAGAATGGTCCACTGTAAATGGAGCCAGAGAGGATTTATTCTGTTTTTAGTAAGTTCCCTTGTGGAGTTATGTATGTTGAATCCCAAAAACAGAGTAGCTACTTTCAGTTTTACATTGGATGAGAGGCTGAACCCCAACTCTCTTGGAAGAAAAGGTTCATGTCATGGTTCCATAATTATATTTAAAATAGAATGTTATTATGAATATGTATATCACTGAAATGCAACTTTAAATAGATGCATTATTCATAATGAAACAGCAAAGGAATCAGACAATATGTTTTGACATGCCTGTTACCAGGAAAATAATTGTACTTCTTTAATACTTTCTGGCCATATATTTGAGACTGAAAATAAATTTATAAACTGCAACAATATATTTAATTTGTGTTCTTGTTTAAAAAAATGTTGGAACAAAATATTTTTGCCTTCTGAAATACTGAAAGGAAAAAGTAGACTGAAAGATTGAAAGCAATTTGGATTTTTATTTTATATGCAAATAGAGCCCCCTAGTGGAATTTTTCTCCTTGAGATTTATTACATTATATATTGTGCATTATACTAATAAAGCAGAACAATGCATAGAAATAAGTGCAAGATGAAACAATATAAGTGAACAGTGCTACAATGATGCAATTCAACAATCCAATTCCATACATTCTCAGAATTCAACAATGAACAACAATATTTCAAATTTATTATATATAAATTATATATTAATTGTTCCAAGTTTATTATAGGATTGTCATCAAAATATGTCACAGATCTAGAAGAAACTTAGAGATTGCTGAGGTCAACATATTTAAGTATAGAAATAGAGCTAGTAAAATATTGTTTAGAAATTGTTCACCTGTTATTACTATTATTTAGTGGAATGCAATGTATAAATTGAATACTTGCCTGGATGTAAACATTTGCCAAATTTCAGAGGATCTCAGGAATAGCGAATTTGAAGATAATGTTGCAGTTCTTATTTTAGTATCCCAAAGAATAACAATGAGTTAAATCCTTGAGTAGAGCTAAAGGTAAGTGATCTTTTGGACTACCTAACTGACTACTGTCCAATCATGTACTAAAATGAAAAGCAGTTAAAGTGGAATTCAAATACAACCTGAATAAGATAGGAAAGAACAGCTTCACAATAATATTATAAATATTTTATTCTTATTAATAATCCTGTTCTTACTATAAAACAAAAACATACATTCTATCCTTCTATTTTGATAAAGAAGAACTTAGGACCCTGATTTATTTCAAATACACCTCCAGAAAAGAATAATGCTTCAATTTAGTTGTCTTCCTCTCACAGTTAGATCTGGGTAGATGCCATTGTTTCTTTATTTCTTAGCAATACGTATTTACTATAAATCTGATGATATCCTGTTTTGGTACCATTACATCTACTTGCCTCTAAACATTCTGTCTAGCTGCCTGCCTGTAAAGTGTATGTTCTGTCCATCTCTCTCAAAACAGTAATAACAGACTACTGTTAATGGCTTGCAATTACTGTTTTAAAAACCCTATTAAAAGCAACATTTTGGAAGAGATAATCACATTCTTTGGAAAAAAATGTTTTGGACCAAGTATCACTTTTTAAATGAGTGAAGCAGAGACTTTTTTTCTTCCAGGAGACCTCCAGGTACATGCACACTTCTATTGACGATGTACATGTACATGTGTGCAGAGATAGCTGCAAGCAACTTCCGAAGCACGCATGTAAATAAATTGAAAAGAGGTATATACATTTTTGGAGGATGATTGAACAATATAAGTGGTGTTGTTTCCTTCATGTCTTCTCTATAGGTTTTGCAGAAAGTAGGCTATTCTGGAAAGCAGATGGATGAGATATCAAAGTCTTATTATATTTTTTATTGCATAGCACACCAAAACATTTGGACTGTTCCTGAGCAATAAAAATAAAAATAAACACTTTGTTGTATAAATTGAGATATGTGGCATATGAAATCACTGCCAATATGCCACTGCCAACAGATAACTGTTAGCATATTCAGTTCAGCCTACATTGGTCTACACTTTTATGTATGTATGTGTGTACATATGAGAGAGAACAACTATTTGATCACATTTCTATATTGGCATTGGAGGTTTTAAACCTAAATAAAATGGATACAGTTTGGAGTTCCAGCTTTGAACAAATATTGAACTCACACACACCCCAAAAAAAATTAAGTTTAAGAATAATTATTCTAATATGCACTCTTTAGATGACAATACAAATTAATTACCCAAAATATGGATCAAATTGAATTATCCAACTTCCCTAGATGACTGTAATACTTCAGTGCAATGCATACATTCATCAAGGTACAGGATATTATTTATTTATTTATTTATATCTTGCCTCTTTGTATCTTTCAAAACAGGGTATATCATATTTCTTTTTCCAGTTTTCTTCACAAAAGAACACCTGTGCAGGGTTATCATCTATCCAGCTTCCAAGAAGTAGAATTTGTAGTCTTCTAGATGTTTGTCTAATTTCTGACATTGTGTCCACTTTTCACCTTATTTTTCCCTTTTTGGGTTGTTTTTTTAAGTCTTAAATTCTCCATTCTCTTCCTCAGATAAAGTTGTTTGTTCCTTAAAGATGGCTTCTTCTTCATCCCAATCATCTTGTTCTTGTAGTTTCTCATGCGTAGAAATCGCCATTTCCAAAAAATGAAAAACGGACCCAAAAGATCCCTTCCCTTCTTGTTCCTCTTCTTTATATTTTATAAATTCCATTTTCAGTTCATTCACAAATAATGCCATTGTAAAAAAAAAAATTAAGCAACCCAAATGATTTTAATCATGCAAATAAGAATTTCCAAAAGTCCTAAAGTCACCTAACAATCCAAATACACACAGTCTATTTCATTTAACACTTTCATCTTTTTTTCACTTTCTCTTCCTGAGGTTGTAATTCAGTTACAAACTTCAATTAAAATGTATCTTTTAGAAGTCTTGTTATGATTTTGTTCTAGTCTTTTAAATTCCAAGCAGTCTCCTCCAGCCAAATCTTAATCTTCATCATTATCCTCTCCCTTCCCACTTACAGCATAAAAAAAAATTTTTTTCCAGTGTTCAGAAATCTTTATTGTCCCCTTGGCTTTAATTTTCCAGTTTGATTACCTGCTGATGCCAAAGTGGGTTTTTCCAATTTGTCATTCATCTGCTGTCACCATAAGGAAGGAGAGTGAGAAAAAACAAATTTTCCCATTTCACTTTCATTTGCTGCTTCTAGATCTTCTTAAGGAACGATGTATCTTTTTCCAAAATTTAAATTCCAGGATATCTTGGATGTTGCTTCTTCTCCCGGTCAGCCAAAACTTTCACTTCTCAGCTTCCTCCTTCACATTCTTTTCCTGCTTTGTGGTGGCCATTTCTGACCACCGCTTTACCGCTTTTGGAAAAGGGAGTTAAAGCCCCTGTCACACTGCACCAACGGATGCAAAGAGGATGTAAAACGGACAAAAAAGCTTGCCATCCGTTGGTTAACGCGATGTACTCACTGCCTCTGTTTTGCTTACTCTCTATCCGTCCATCATCCGTTTATTGACATTTCATCCACTCAGAAAGTTTTGAGCTGCTCAAAACTTTTGCGCGGAAAATGTATCCAATTCGTCCATTCTGCATCTGCTACGCATCCACTACGCATCCGTTCTTTATCCGTTATGCATCTGCTATATCTGCCAGGCATCCGTTCCACATCCGCGCAACTCACATCCACTCGGACGCAGGGAGGAAGCGGAACGGATGCAGAACGGACGCAGAATGGATGCAGAATGGATGCAGCATGGAAACAAAGCGTTTTAAACGGAAAAAATGTTCGCAGAGAGGACCTATCTCGGATATTAAGGATGTCTACAGGATGCCTAGAGGATACCTAGAGGATGCAAAGGGACACCTATACTGCCTATAAAAAGGGGGAGCAACTCACCTGGATCTCACTTTCAGAACAGCAGCCCAGCTGCAGACCTCTGCAGCCTTCATCTGCCTCTTCCTCTTCCACAGCATCCAGTCATGTCCACCGTGGATCGTAAAAAAGTCCTTTTGGCAGCCACCATCCTTCTGCAACAGTGCGAAGCCAACTACAGGCTCTGTGAACTCTACTACGGGAAGAAAAAGAGGCGGCCAACAAGCGTCTGGGTACGAAGATGGTTCGCCAGAAGAGCAGAGGATGGAATGTACAACAAGCTGATGGTGGAGCTCAGGAACGAAGACACTCGTGCATTCCAGAACTTCATGAGGATGCCTCCAGCCATGTTTGACGAAGTTGTGGAGTGGCTGACACCCAGATTGACCAAGCAGAGCACCAACTTCCGTCCCAGCCTGGAACCTGGACTCAAGGTGGCACTCACTCTGTGCCACCTGGCCTCAGGGAACACCTACAGGAGCATGCAGTACGCTGGAGGGTGCCACCCAACACCATCAGCATTGTGGTCAGAGAAGTGTTGCAGGCCATCATCGAAGAATACAAGGAGGAGCTCCTCCAGTGCCCCTACACTGAAGAAGGATGGAAGAAAGTTGCAGAGCAGTGGTATCAGAGGTGGAACTTCCCACACACCATTGGAGCCATCGATGGCAAGCACGTGGCCTGGAAAGCGCCAGCCAATTCGGGGTCCACTTATTTCAACTACAAGGGCTTCTTCAGCACCATCCTCTTCGCCATGGTCGATGCTGACTAGAAGTTCATGTACATCGATACTTCAGGCAACAGGTCATCTTCAGATGCACAGGTATACAACGCAAGTGTCCTATAGGGTGGGCTGGAACGCAACCTCATGGTGGGCTTCCCAGATCCTGACCCCCTGCCCAACGACACGCAAGATGTGCCCTACTTCATCGTGGGGGATGACGCCTTCTCCCTCACAACCTACCTCATGAAGCCCTACACCTCCAAATACCTCACCTGTGAAGAGAGGATCTTCAACTACAGGCTGTCCAGGGCAAGACAGGTGGTGGAGAACGCCTTTGGCATCCTGGCCAACAGGTTCCAGGTACTTCTCACCACCATGCAGCATCGCCCAGAGACCGAGAGGAGGATCATGGAAGCTTGCTGCATCCTGCACAATCTCATGCGCACCCGCTACCCAGTCTTGCAGAACAGGCTCGTGGACCTCCAGCAAGGCAATGGGGACATGGAGCCTGGTGAATGGAGGCAAGGGCAAAACCTGATAGACACTGAGGTTCTGCAAGGCCCCAACAGAGCCTCACATGAAGGGAAGAAACAGCGCAACCTCCTGAGACACTGGTGCAATTCCCCAGCTGGAGCAGTGGAGTGGCAAGACAGGATGATAGATGATTAATGGGTGCTTCCTTCAGCCTGTCTCATCACACGGATGAGATTGGGCCATGTATGTTGGGTGGGCCTACAATGAACAGGGCATTTAATAAAGAGTTGTGTTTATGTTCAAATGTGTGGATCAATGCTGACATTGTTATTGATAATAAAGGGCCAAAGGTGTGGCACCTGGGAGGGTGACCATACAGTCCCACTATGCTTGCACTGAGGTTTATCTATCCCACAGCTATATTAACCCATCCCAAAGGTATCCCTGCCCACCCGACTGCTATCGTAACCCATCCCACAAGCATGCAAAGGCTTAAACCAATTCTAAAAGTTTCCACCAAGACTTTATTACAAAAAAAGAAATGAAGCAAGTGTGTGAATCAAAGATAAACTTTATTGAACAACAAGCTGTAAAACAAAAATGACCCAAGTCAAGTGTCCAAATAAAGTCCACAGGTAGCCAGCTACCCAGTCTCTGGCACTCTTATTGTTCACTCGGAGGTGTGCCCAGTCTCAGGGGTGAAGGGTCCAGGTGCTGTGGAGGTGGCTGGTGCTGGAGTGCTGGTCTGTATCATCATTGGGGTGCCTGGCCCCGAGAGGACAACAGGGGACAGTGTTTTGAGGAAGCTCTCAGACAGCTGGCTCAGACCCGTAATATTCAGAGGTCCTTCCTCCATGCCATGGGGTGTCAGCCCCAGTACTGATGAGAGATGTACTGAGGCCGGGCTTGGCTGTGGGGTGGAGGAAGGAGTAGTGTAGTGGGGCTGTCTAGTCTGCAGCTGGGTGAGGACTGGCGTGGGTGGCATCGCTGTCATCGGTGGCATCATTGTCATGGGTGGCATCGGTGGCATCAGTGGAACCGGTGGCAACGGTGTCGTCCGATGAGCCTGTGCCTGGACTGGGAAGGGCTGCTGCCTGTGCTGCTGGACCTCCTGGTAGCCGTAGCCCTGGTAGGTGAGGGGCTGTGGGAAGCCTTGGAATGGGAGGGGTGGAGGAGTAGACCTGGACTGGGTGGGAGCAGGTTCCTCTGGATCTGGAGGGTTGTGAAGCAGCTCGGTGATCCGTTCCTTCACCACCTGGTACTGGGGTTCCTCCATGTTCTTGAGGGTCTGGTTGACATAGGTGGGAGGAAGGGCTTGCGGTTGGAGGATGGGGAGTCAGTGCTGACCAGCTGAGAGAGGAGATCTATACTGGTGGGGATGGTGTCCCTGATCTCCAGCAGGACAGTGTGGCTCTGCCCCTCCTGCTGTCTGGCTCTCTGCCTTTCTGTGGAGGCGGAGCTGGGTGGTGATGGATGCAGCTACTACTGTGGTGGACTTGATGTCTCCTTTCTCCCACTGCACCAGGGAGTCCTCCATGCACTCCACCATGGTTACAACACCTGTCCACGGGTTCTCCGCCGTGGCACGCTCCACAGAAACCTGCCTAGAGACAGGGACTGACTCTCAGCCGGAAGAGGACTGGCTCTCAGCAGGCTTCCGGAGAGAGAGGGTAGACAGAGGGGCTCCTGGTGCTCCTCAGTGGTGGATCTCACCCTCCAGGAAGCTGCACCTGGCCATGACGTAGATCTCTCTGTCTGTCAGCTTAAACATGGCCTGGCCAGATTTCTTCAGGTGCAGCTTCCCATACCAGGTGTGCATGTGCTTCCACCAGCCGAGGAGCACCTCCGAAGTGTAACTCATACTCTCCGCCCTCTCTCTCCAAGAAGCCTGCTTCCTTTTGGTGTCCCTGTACAGCCGGTGTCCCTTCCGCCACAGATAGTCATTCTCTCTCAGCCACTCCAGCACCTCATCCTCATGTTCCTCCTCGATGAAGTATTGCCTCCTCTCCCGTCCCCGCATACGCCTCTTCCTCCCTTTGACAGGACCAGATGGGCCCTCATCAGAGGGGCTCCCAGGTGGTAGGGGCTGCTCCTCCACACCACCAGCAGCAGCAGCACCAGCAGGATCATCATCATCATCATCATCATCATCATCATCATCATCATCATGATCAGGATCATAATCATCATCATCATCAGCAGCAGCAGCAGCAGGATCAGAAGGACCAGGATCAGCCGCAGCAGAGTAAGCACCAGGAGCCCCAGCAGCACCACCAGCAGCACCACCGGCAGGACCAGGAGCATGAGCAGGACCAGGAGCACGAGCAGGACAAGCAGGATGAGCAAGACCAGGAGCACGAGCAGTACGAGCAGTATGAGCAGGACCAGCAGGACCAGCAGGACCAGGAGCAGCTTCAGCAGAGTACGCAGCAGCAGAAGCACCACCACCAGGAGCAGCTTCAGTAGTAGATCCAGCACCTGAAGAGAGAGCCCGAGCAGCAGAAGCCCCAGCAGAAGCAGAGTCAGGGACAGGGGGCTGGAGGGTGGCCCTGTCCCTCTTGCCAGGGATGGCAGCAGGTTGCTGAGGCTTTCGGTTCTCCCCCATGGTTGTGGGGTTGCTGGCTGGCAGGGAGGCTGGCAGGGATGCTGGCAGGCACCAAGGCTGGCAGGAAGGCTGGCAGGAAGGCTGGCAGGAAGCCTGGCAGGAAGGCTGGCAGGAAGGCTGGCACGAAGCCGGGCAGGAAGGCATGCAGGCAGGCAGGCACCAAGGCTGGCAGGCAGGCAGAGAGGAAGGCTGGCAGGGAGGCTGGCCAGGAGGCTTGGAGGCAGGCTGGCAGGAAGGCTGGCAGCAAGGCTTGCAGGCAGGCATGCAGGCAGGGCAGGCAAGGACTCGATGTATCCTGCAGCAGGTCTTTCCTCTGAATGCTGGCCATGTGCGAGCTGCTTCCCTTTATATCCGCGTGGCTTACGCAATGCATCCCCCCGCATGCGCAATTAATGCCAGGCATCCGTTAGGCTTCCGCTGTGCATCTGCTAGGCTTCCGCTCTGCATCCGCTTCATCCTCTGTGCATCCACTGTGCATCCGCTTCATCCGTTCCGCGTCCGCTTTGCTGAGGCCCCCTGGAAGCCTTGTGGATGTGCCATCCGCTCCCATCCACTTCCATCCACTGAACTTCCATTCCGCATCCACTTTCCATCCGCTCTGCATCCTCCCCACGTCTGTGTTATCCGCTCGGTTATGCAAATTTTTGCCCCTTTTGAGAGTGGATAACAACGGATGGAACATTTTGCTCATCCGTTGTGTCCATTTTGCATCCGTTGGGCAGTGTGACAGGGCCTTAAGTCTACATGGAGGGATGTAAGCAGCGAGGTACCGTCTTAGGCCCAGTACTCTTCAATATCTTCATTAATGACTTAGATGAGGAAATAGAAGGGGAACTTACCAAATTTGCAGATGACATTAAGCTGATAGGAAAAGCTAACACCCAAGAAGATAGGCTCAAGATCCAGATGGATCTTGACAGACTAGAATACTAGGCCATATCTAACAAAATGAAATTCAGTGTCGAGAAAAGTAAAGTCCTACACTTAGGCAAGAAAAACCAAAAGTATACATATAGACTGGGTAAAACCAGGCTCAATAGCAGTAACTGTGAGAGGGATCTTGGAGTCTTAGTGGACAACCAGCTAAATATAAGACAGTAGTGTGCAACAGCAGCAAAAAAAGTTAATGCAATCCTAAATTGTATAAACAGTGGGATACAATCAAGGTCAAGGGAAGTACTAATACCACTCTATAAAGCTTTAGTAAGACCACGCCTAGAGTACTGCATCCAGTTTTAGTCACCACATTATAAAAAAGATGTTGAGACTCTATAAAAAGTACAGAGAAGAGCAACTAGGATGATTCGGGGACTGGAGGCTAAAACATACAATGAACGGTTGCAGGAACTGGACTTGGCTAGTCTAGTAAAGAGAAGGACCAGGGAGATATGATAGCAGTCTTCCATAATTTGAGGGGCTGCTATAGGGAGGAAGGGGTCAAGCTATTTTCTAAAGTGGCTGTAGGCCAGATAAAGCCCATGTCACACAGCACCAACGGATGGAAAGACGATGTAAAATGGAGAGAAACACTTGCCATCCATTGGTTAACGCGATGCATCCGTTCTGTAATCACAGTGTCTGTTTTTCATACTCTCTATCTGTCCAGCATCCGTCTATTGAGATTTCATCCACTCAAAAAGTTTTGAGCTTCACAAAACTTTTTGAGCGGATAAATTATCCAACACATCCATTATACATCCGCTCCGCTTACGGGCAACATCCGTTATACGTCCATCGTCATCCGTTACGCATTCACTTTTTCCGCTAGGCATCCACTGCACATCCGTGCAACTCACATCCGCTCCAGTGGAAAATGGACACAGGGAGGAAGCAAAATGGATGCAGAACGGACACGTATCATAAGTAGCACGGATGTAGAAAGGGTGAAAGTGGATGCAGCTCGTATACAAAGCATTAAAATGGAAAAAACATTCGCATAGGGGACGTATCTCAGATATTTAGGATGTCTGCAGGATGTCTAGAGGATGCAAAAGGACACCTAGCAGAAAACCTATATTTCCTATAAAAAGGGAGAGGAAATCACCTGGATCTCACTTTCAGTCCAGCAGCTCTGCGGTGCAGACCTCTTCAGCCTTGATCTTGCTCTTGCTCTTCCAAAGCATCCAGTCATCTCCACCATGGATCGTCGCACACTCCTTTTGGTAGCCGCCATCATTCTACAACAGTGCAAAGCCCTCTACAGGCTCTTTCACCTGTTCTACGCAAGGAAAAGGAGGCGTCCAAGAAGTGTCCGGGTCCGAAGATGGATCGCGAGAATAGCCGAGTACGGACTGTACAACAAGCTGATGGTGGAGCTGAGGAACAAAGACCCTCATGCATTCCAGAACTTCATGAGGATGCCGCCAGCCATGTTTGACAAAGTTGTGGAGCAGTTGACCAGGTTGACCAAGGCAAACACTAACTTCCAGCCCAGCCTGGAACCTGGGCTGAAGATAGCACTGACTCTGCACCACCTGGCCTCCGGGACCATGTACAGGAACATGCAGTACGGCTGGAGGATGCCACACAACACCATCAGCACTGTGGTCAGAGAAGAGGTGCAGGCCATCATCGAAGAATACAAGGAGGAGCTCCTCCAGTGCCCCGCCACTGAAGAAGGCTGGAAGAAAGTTGCAGAGCAGTGGTAGCAGAAGTAGAATTTCCCCCACACCATTGGAGCCATAGATGGGAAGCACGTGGCCTGCAAAGCTCCAGCCAACTCAGGGTCCACTTATCACAACTACAAGGGCTTCTTCAGCATCTTCCTCTTCGCCATGGTCGATGCTGATGACAAGTTCATGTACATCAATGCTTCAGGCAACGGTCAGCTTCAGATGCCCAGGTATACAATGTCAGTGACCTCAAGGAGGGGCTGGAACGCAACCTCATCATGGGCTTCTCAGATCCAGACCCGCTGCCCAACGACACACAAGATGTGCCCTACTTCATCGTGCGGGATGACGCCTTCTCCCTCAGAACCTACCTCATGAAGCCCTACACTTCCAGATGCCTCACCCGTGAAGAGAGGATCTTCAACTACAGGCTGTCCAGGGCAAGATGGGTGATGGAGAACGCTTTTGGCATCCTGGCCAACAGGTTCCAGGTATTTCTCGCCACCATGCAGCATCACCCAGAGACTGTGAAGAACATTGTGGAAGCTTGCTGCATCCTGCACAATCTCATGCCCACCCGCTACCCAGTCTTGCAGGACAGGCTTGTGGACCACCAACAAGGCAATGGGGACATGGAGCCTGGGGAATGAAGGCAAGGGCAAAACCTGATAGATACTGTGGATGTGCAAGGCTCCAACAGAGCTTCACGTGAAGGGAAGAAGCAGCACAACCTCCTGAAATGCTGGTGCAACTCCCCAGTTGGAGTAGTGGAGTGGCAAGACAGGATGGTAGATGCTTAATGGATGCTTCCTTCATCCTGTCTCATCACACTGATGAGATTGTGCCATGTATGTTGAGTGGCCTTACAATGAATAGGTCATTTAATAAAGAGTTGTGTTTATGTTGAAATGTGTTGATGAATGATTAAATTGTTATTGATAAAAAAGGGCCATAGGTGTGGCACCTGGGAGAGTGGACCATCCAATCCCACTATGCTTGCACTGGAGGTTTATCTATCCCACAGCTATTACCCATTCCACAGCTATTACCCATCCCACAGGTATCCTAACCCATCCCACAGCTATTACCCATCCCACAGCTATTACCCATGCCAAAGGTATCCCTGCCCATCCCACTGCTATCCTTACCCATCCCACAGCTATTACCCATCCCACAGGTATCCCTGCCCATCCCACAGCTATTAGCCATCCCACAGGTATCCCTGCCCATTCCACTGCTATCCTTACCCATCCACAAGCATGCAAAGGCTTAAACCATTTCTAAAAGTTTCCACCAAGACTTTATTGACTAAAAGAACTGAACCAAGTGTGTGAAGCAAAGATAAACTTTATTTATAACAAACTGTAAAAGCAAAATGACCCAAGTAAAGTGTCCCAAGTAAAGATAAAGTCAACAGGTAGCAACCCAGTCTCTGGCACTCTTCTCAGTCACTCTGAGGCGTGCCCATAGTCTCAGGGGTGAAGGGTCCAGTAGCTGTGGAGGTGGCTGCTGCTGGAGTGCTGGTCTGAGGCGCCATTGGGGTACCTGGCCCCAAGAGGACAACAGGGGATGTTGTGTTGAGGAAGCTCTCAGAGAGCTGGCTCAGTCCCGTGATGTTGAGAGCCCCTTCCTCCATGACATGGGGTGTCAGTCCCAGTACCGACGACAGATGTACTGAGGCCGGGCTTGGCTGTGAGGTGGAGGAAGGAGGAGTATAGTGGGGCTGTCTGGTCTGCAGCTGAGCGAGGTGAGGCGTCGGTTTCATCTGTGGCGTCGGTGGCATCGATGGCATTGGTGGCATCGATGGCATTGGTGGCATCAGTGGCACCGGTGGCATGCCATGAACCTGTGCCTGAACTGGGAAGGGCTGCCTGTGCTGCTGGAACTCCTGGTAGCCATAGCCTTGGTAGGTGAGGGCCTGTGGAAAGTCTTGGAAGGGCTCCACCTGGGGTGGAGGAGCAGACCTGGACTGGGTCGGAGCAGGTTCAGCTGGGCCTGGAGGGTTGTGAAGAAGACCTGTGATCCTCTCCTTGATCACCTGGTACTGGGATTCGGACATGTCCATGAGGGTCTGGTTGATGTAGGTGAGGAAGGGCTTTCTGTTAGAGGATGGTATGTCAGTGTGGACCAGCTGAGAGAGGAGATCTATGCTGCTTTTTGTGGTGTCCTTGATCTCCAGCAGGACAGTGTAGGTCTGTCCCTCCGGTCTCCCTCTCTGCCTGCTTTTGTGGAGGTGGAGCTGGGGGTGGGGTGGGTTGGTCTCTGGTGGCAGCGGCCTCTCCTTGCTCCAACTGCGTCAGGGGGTCCTCCACGTGTTCCACCACAGGGAGTGCAGCTGTCAGAGGGATCTGCGTCATGGGGCGCTCCACAGATACCTGCCTGGACAAGGAGCTGACTCTTGGCCAGAAGAGGACTGGTTCTCTGTGGGCTGCCTGAGAGAGAGGGTTGACAGAGGGGCTGCTCCTAGGTGGCAGACCTCACCCTCCAAGAAGCTGCACTTGGCCATCACGTAGGTCTCCCAGTCGGTGAGCTTGACTGTGGCCTGGCCAGATTTCTTGAGGTGCAGCTTCCAGTACCAGGTGTGCATGTGCTTCCACCAGCTGAGGAGGACCTCCAAAGTGTAGCCCAGGCTCTCCGCCTTCTCTCTCCAAGCAGCCTGCTTCCGCTTGGTGTCTCGATAGAGCCTGTGTCCCTTCCGCCAGAGGTACTCATTCTCCCTCAGCCATTCAAGCACCTCATCCTCATGTTCCTCTTCGATGGAGTACTCCTCTCCCTGTCGCGCGTTTGCCTCTTCCTCCCTCTGGTAGGGCCTTCTAGGCCCTCATCAGTAGGACTTTGAGGTTCTTGGGGCTGGTCCATCACACCACCAGCAGCACCAGCAGCACCATCAAGACCAGGAGCAGCACCAGCACCAGCACCAGCACCAGGAGCAGCACCAGCAGAGTCAGCACCAGCAGAAGCACCAGCACCAGGAGCAGCACCAGCAGAAGCCCCAGCACCAGCAGAGTCAGCCCCAGCAGCAGAAGCCGCAGCAGAATCAGAGTCAGCGCCAGGGTGTGGGATGGTGGCCCTGTCCTTCTTGCCAGGGCTGGCAGGTGTAGGCACAGGCTTCCTCTTCTTCCCCATGGTTGTTGGCTGGAGATGTGTCTGGCAGCAGGTCTTTCCTCTGAATGGTGACCTGCTTGCGAGCTGCATCCTTTTATATCTGCGGGGCTGACGCAATGCATCCTCCCCGCATGCGGAGTGAATGCTTTGCATCCGCTAGGCATCCACTAGGCATCCGCTAGGCATCCATGATGCATACGCATCATCCGTTAGGCATCCGCTCTGCATCCGCTCCTTCCGCTGCACATCTGCTTCACTGTGCTCCCCCGGAAGTCCTGCGGATGTGTCATCTGCTTCCATCCGCTTCCATCCGCTCGTCTTCCATGGAGCATCCGCTTAACATCCTCGCTACGTCCTCTCCCCATCCTTTCCTTTCCATTGTTGTCCGCTCTGTTTATGCAAATTTGGGGCACTCTTGAGAGCGGATAACAATGGATGGAACATTTTCTCATCTGCTGTGTCCTTTTTACATACCTTTTGCATCCGTCAGCCGATGTGACAAGGCTCTAAGGAATAATGGATGGAAACTGAACAAGGAGAGATTTAACCTGGAAATAAGGAGAAACTTTTTGACAGTGAGAACAATCAACTAATGGAACACCTTGCCCTCAGAAGTTGTGGGAGTGCCATCACTTGAGACTTTCAAGAAGAGATAGGACTGCCACCTGTCAGAAATGGTGTAGGGTCTCTTGCATGGGTGCGGGGTTGATGACCTATAAGATCCCTTCCAACTCTGATTATCTGTCTGTCTGTCTGTCTGCTTCTGTGGCTTTAGGCAACCAAGAAATAATGTGGATAATGTACTATTTTATCAGATAGTTCTCTTCTACATATCTTTCCCAAGATATAGACTAATTTTGTTGGAAAGTACTGTGCCCTGAAAAACAGAATATTGGTAACTAGACTGCTGAATCATTCCTTTCTCATACATTGTATTGTATTTTACAGTACTGAGCCACAATGGCACAGTGGTTGGAGTACATTACTGCAGGCTACTTCTGCTGACTGACGGCTGCCTGCAATTTAGCAATTCAAATCCAACCAGGCTCAAGGTTGACTCAGCTTTGATCCTTCGAGGTGGGTAAAATGAAGAGCCAAATTGTTGGGTGCAATATACTGACTGTGTAAACCGCTTAGACAGGGCTGTAAAGCACTGTAAAATACCATTGCTATTGCTGTTCATCCTCCAAAGAAGGGTGCCAAAGTCATCATCACGTGGTGCATCATGACTTTTTCTCCTTTGCTAAACCAGAGGTGGGCGTGACCAGCATGGTCACAGGCCACAAGTTTGACACCCCTGCTCCAAAGAACTAGCTGTGGAACACGTCCTGAAGGAACAGATGGATGGAAATTGACTCTAGCAAATACTCTTAAGTTACTCAGATCAAGTGGAGATACAGTAGTCTTCATTTATTTTGCTGCTATACTTTATACAGCTTTATAATGATAACTAGCTTTCTGCATTGGATCCCGAAGCTTAATTATAAGCAGTCCTATGGTCTTAAAAACTGTTATCCTATACTGGTAGAGTTGCCTTACCAAAGGTGTGGCTGCTGCATTCTGAACTAACTATAGATGTTGAGTTCACTCCAAAGCACTGAGTCTGACATGATTGTTCAGCCATATGATGCCTTAAGGTAGTCATCCAGGTGTCCTGGTCTAGGTAGGATCTTTATAGTAATGATCAAATTAGAGATTTTCAAATACCAGGTGTTTATTTCCAAATAGCAATTCTATTTTGGCTATATTTCATCTGATCTTTTGCTCCATCCTGATTGATTCAGGCTTTCCACAACTTTTTCAATTTAGTCCAGAATTCTAATCGTGTCATCGTAATATCACTTTTCTCTCAGTGATCAGAGATTTTACAAAAATGTTAAGCACCAAAGGAAAAATTAGTGTCCTGCAGGACCTCACACCAAATTAATTAAAATTACAGAATTGGATGACACCTTGGAGGTCTTCTAGACCAACCCTCTGCACAAGCAGGTTAGCAGGAGATCCAGTATTATTCCAGACAAGTGGCTGTCCAAACTTTTCTTAAAAGCCTCCAGTAATGGTGCACCCACAACTTCTGAAGTTAAAAGGTGGGAATTTCTTAGACAAATTTCTTTGGGGGCTGTAATAGCACTAAATTGGAACCATTGGAGAAATTAAAATGGTAGCTGAGTGCTAGAAAAGAGGATAGCTAGAAAAGAGGATAGCTAGAAAAGAGGATAGCTGTCTATTGTGAGACTGAGACCTACTAGGGAGTTGGAATTTCATAGCTGTACAAAGATATCACATGCCAATATGAACTGATCTAGTTTTCTGTATACACCAACAATTTACTTTCTAAAATGTGTGTTTGATGCATAAAGAAGACACTGAAATTTTGCCTGATCTGATATTTGCATTTAGTGTGAGATGAAACTCTTCATCCCTCATCTCCCAACCAGATAATAAAGATTTAAGAACTGACTAGAGTGTCTTGGTCAGATAGGACAGAATCACAGTAAATGTTATCTCCAATAGATATTCCAGCAAAATATCAATATATCCTGCAAATACAGGCTTTTGATTTAATTAAACCCAGGGTTGGTGTGTTGGTTCTGTTTTAGTGTTAACAAAGCTTTAAATTTAAACCAGTGGTGACTACTCTATTTGATTTAAATGTAACACCTAAATATAATATATTTATGTTTTTTAACATAGTCAAACCTTCTCTTTCTAAGAAAAATGAAAACACTGATGAAGCTTCAAGAGAAAAAATGAGACAGGACAGCTTTAAGAAGAAAACAGGAAGTTGTAACCAGAATCCAGTTGGATTCTCAGCTGTGGCAGTGTGCCGAGAGGCTGCAAATAAGGCAGATGTGTTTGTTGTGCATTTTTATGCTGTCTAGACTTTCTTTTATAAAAGCAGGCATTCAGGATTTAATTTGTGGTGTTTTCTTTAATTTGGCATTTTTCAATTACTTTGTTAAGAAAGTATATAGAGTAGTGTTAATAAAGCAAGATGAAGAAATTGCAGTCAATAAAAGATGAGGACAATTTTAATCATCAGGGTGCTGTGGAGCTATTGGTCTTTAATTTTTTGCTTATCCTTACGATCCTTACAATTTGGTTGTTTAAAAACCACAGATTCCGCTTTTTGCACGAAACAGGAGGGGCCATGGTTTACGGTGAGTGTTTTCACTGAAAAAGCTTAGTATTTAAACTTTTTGCACTGAATGCTTAATTGAACATTTCACCTCAGTGGTGAATGAAATCTCAAAAAAGACAAAAGCATTAATTTAAAAGTTAATATGTTCAGCAAAAAGACTCTTGAACAGTAGAATAAAGAAAAAATGCAATTTATCCATTTTGTTTCTTTCTGTTGCTTTCTCTTTCTTCTCTCATATGAAACGTTAGAAGAAATCTTATCAAGGAATCAAATGTTATGTGCATACTGCCAATAAAATTCTTTTTGCTAAACACATTAACTTTCCAAACAAATTACTTACTGAGAGCACTAGTCTGGTTTGAAGAGATACTTTTTAACAATATGATCAAGAGTATTGGGTGACATTTGTCTTTAATTATAACAGATGGTAGCAAATCAAGTCTTTCTTAAAAACAGGGTGAATTTTCCAGATTTCAATTTCTGATGTAGTTTCAGAAACCTGAACATCTGTATTGTTCTTGCTAGCTTTAAAAAAAAAGGTGGTGAAAAATGAGACTCTCCAAATAATTTTTACTCCCTCTGCCTTTTTGTAGCTTACTATTTTTTTAAAAAAAAGTGTGGGTTTCCTGTGTTTCATATGGAAACCATGCATAAGGATCTTCTTCAAATGCCACAGCTAAGAAACACATGCTAACTAATTATAACGTGTAATGTGCCATAGTTCTTTTTAAAAATGTGTGCTTATGTTCATTTCTCTTGTACTGAGAAAATGAAGTCTTCTGCAACCAGCAAGATCTCACTCACACAATTAATCAGCCTGCTATACCTATTGGGACACATAGCATCTGATTACCTTCAGTGTGTAAATTATAACTGCATTTCTATGCTATAAATTCAGAGCCCTATCAGGATCTGTTAAATGTGCTGGTTTTTTTAAAAAAATGTTTGACTGTTACATCACTGGTGAGATTTGCTTCTCAAAAACAGAGAAAGAAGAATCATTTATGAGTTTTTAATTCTGACAAATCCATGAAAAAGACAATAAAATGCATGTATATGTGTATGTGAATCGATAAATGCAAGCCATAGCTGCAAACTTTGAACCTTCAACTATAGCTAATTACAGCTGTATGCGTATGTTGCATCATAGGCTTGGCTTCCAGAAGTTATAAACATGTTCTCCATTCATTTAAGCAATGTTTAGTAGATGCATGTAAATTATTCACTCAGGTAAAGTGGTTCCATTTAAGGATATGAAACACCAGAGCCTGTTAAAGATTTGCAAGACTGCTTTGAAGTATTCCTGAAATCTTTTAATTACATATTGAAATAACCCAAAGCTCATCTACCACAGAGGTGAAATGTAGTGTTTTCTTGGGTGCAGAAATGGCTACAGCCACTTTTTTGTTTCAACGAGCAGGCCTAGAAGAAAACTTTGATCTTTAAATAAGCAACTAAGCAAAACTTAGCTGAGCCCAACACTACAAATTTGAGAAGAAGCAGGACAGCAAATACAGGCTCCTATGCTGCTCTTTTGGCACTGTCTCTCATACTACATTTTGAAGAAATTCTATAGAATAGGCCAAGCAAAGGATTGAAGTACAATCAGCTAAACACAGCCAGACTCTCCCTTCAAACATCTGCTGAGCATATCAGTAGTGAGGGCTGATTTCACAGTGATGAAATGTGAAGTTCCACAATCCATAATTCCTTCTTCTCCAAGTCAGCATTTACCACATCTTACATTTTCCAATTAGTTTGAATAATTGTACTATACTAGTTTGAAAATTTTTCCTAATAATAATTGTACTATACTACAGTTTGAATTTTTTTTCTTCCTTTTGTATAACATGGTTCATTTTGGTGATATATAGATTTCAACATTCATCATCCCTCTAAGTAAGAGGTATCAAACTCATGTCATCAAGGTGGCATCATATGACGTATTAGAACTTTTTTCCACTTTTCTAAACTGGGTGTGGGCATGACCAGTGCGTGACACATCCGCCCCACGGGCCGGGAGTTTGACAGCCTTGTTCTAAGCCTTCAAAATTTGCTGCTTCGAGCTAATATAGGTAATGTTCAGTTGGCAACTGCCTTGGACAGTGATCATTCACAGTTATGAGAATAATAAAGTAACTTTTCAAATAACACCCACATTTATCAACTTTGTAGCATCATTATATGTTTATTATTATGGCCAGTTAGGCAACTATATAAAGTGTTGTTGTATATAGAATTGTAAGCACAATCATAGCCATATGATTTTTCACTTAGCAACTGCTAAACTACCTATATTTTGACAAAATGCATTAGGCGCATTCAGGTATTTTTGTCAGTGAACTAATTAAGTATGACATATAAATCAGATTAAGTGACTTGATCCAGAAACCATGATTGCAGTGTACCAAACTTAGTAATGAGAAACAATCAAGAAGGCGACACTGGAACTTGAAGGGGAAGGTTAGGTCAGAATTTGCAAGCATTCATGATATACCAAGGGCTGAAACCTTTGGGGACAGGGTCACATCTGGCACTTTGAAAGTTCTCAGTGGATATACCCACAAAATGGCTGTCAATCAGTCAAAAGCCAGTCATGTATCAAAATCAAATTAGCCCCATTGGATGCTCAGAACCGAGAGGCATTCATGCAAACAAAGATTTCATGTTTTTAATTCAAACATTGGTTAGCAAAAAGCCGGACAGCATCAAAGGTGTAAGGGAATACAAAAGTGCTTAAAGAAATAATGTTGCCTATATATACAATAATATGTGACTAAAGGCCCTGTCACACTGCCCAACGGATGCAAAATGTTTGTAAAAAGGACACTACAGTCGAGAAAAATGTTCCATCTGTTGTTATCCGCTCTTAAAAGGGGAAAAAATTTGCATAACCAGAGCGGATAACACGGAAAGGAACAGACAGGGGGAGGACACAGAGCGGATGGAAAGCAGATGCGGAACGGAAGCCTAGCGGATGGGAGCAGATGGCACATCCGCTAGGCTTCCCGGGGACCTCAGCAAAGCGGACACGGAACGGATGAAGTGGATCAGAACGGATGCACAGCGGATGAAGCGGATGCCTAGCGTTAATTGCGCATGCGGGGAGGATTGCGTAAGCCCCGCGGATATAAGGGAAGCAGCTCGAAGCAGGTCACCATTCAGAGGAAAGACCTGCTGCCGGACAGATTGACAGCCTTGCCTGCCCGCATGCCTGCCTGCAAGCCTTGCTGCCAGCCTTGCTGCCAGCCTCCCTGCCAGCCTTGCTGCCAGCCTCCCTGCCAGCCTCCCTGCCAGCCTTCCGGCCAGCCTCCCTGCCAGCCTTCCTGTCTGCCTGCCTGCCAGCCTTCCTACCAGCCTTGGTGTCTGCCTGCCTGCCAGCCTTCCTGCCAGCCTTGCTGTCTTCCTGCTTGCCAGCCTTGTTGCCAGGCAATCTGCCTGCCAGCCTTGGTTCATGCCTGCCTGCAAGCTTTGGTGCCTGCCTTCCTGCCAGCCTTGGTGCCTTCCTTCCTGCCAGCCTTGGTTCCTGCCTTCCTGTCAGCCTTGGTTCATGCCTGCCTGCCAGCCTTGGTGCCTGCCTGCCTGCCAGCCTTCCTGCCAGCCTTGGTGCTGCCTTCCTGCCAGCCTTCCTGCCAGCCTTGGTGCCTGCCAGCCACCCTGCCAGCCAGCAACCCCACAACCATGGTGAAGAACAGAAAGCCTCAGCCATCTGCTGCCAGCCCTGGCAAGAGGGACAGGGCCACCCTCCCACCCCCTGGCCCTCACTCTGGTTCTGCTGGGGCTTCTGTAACACGGGCTCGCTCTTCTGGGGCTGGAGCTTCTGCTGCTTATGCTTCTGGAGGAGCTGATGATGCGGGGGATCAGACAAGCACTCCAGCACCAGCCACCTCCACAGCACCTGGACCCTTCACCCCTGAGACTGAACTACCAAGAGGAGTGCCAGAGACTCATTTTTGTTTTATAGCTTCTTGTTAATAAAGTCTATCTTTGATTCACACACTTGCTTCATTCCTTTTTTTTAATAAAGTCTTGGTGGAAACTTTTAGAAATGATTTAAGCCTTTGCAGGCTTGAGGGATGGGTTAAGATAGCAGTGGGATGGCAGGGATACCTGTGGGATGTGTAATAGCTGTGGGATGGGTAAGGATAGCAGTGGGATGGGTAATAGATGTGGGATGGGCAGGGATACCTTTGGGATGGGTAATTGCTGTGGGATAGATAAACCTCCAGTGCAAGCATAGTGGGACTGGATGGTCCACTCTCCCAGGTGCCACACCTATGGCCCTTTATTATCAATAATAATGTAATCAATCATCCACACATGTCAACATAAACACAACTCTTTATTAATGCCCTCTTCATTGTAGGGCCACTCAACATACATGGCACAACCTCACCAGTGTTATGCCACAGGCTCAAGGAAGCATCCATTAACCATTTATCATCCTGTCTTGGCACTCCACTGCTCCAGCTGGGGAGTTGCACCAGTGTCTCAGGAGGTTGCGCTGCTTCTTCCCTTCACATGAGGCTCTGTTGGGGCCTTGCACATCCTCAGTGTCTATCAGGTTTCGCCCTTGCCTCCATTCCCCAGGCTCCATGTCCCCATTGCCTTGTTGGAGGTCCACGAGCCTGTTCTGCAAGACTGGGTAGCGGGTGCGCATGAGATTGTGCAGGATGCAGCAAGCTTCCATGATCCTCCTCACGGTTTCTGGACGATGCTACATGGTGGTGAGAAGTACCTGCAACCTGTTGGCCAGGATGCCAAAGGCGTTCTCCACCACCCTTCTTGCCGTGGACAGCCTGTAGTTGAAAATCCTCTCATCACGGGTGAGGCATTTGGAGGTGTAGGGTTTCATAAGGTAGGTTGTGAGGGAGAAGGCATCATCCCCCACGATGCAGTAGGGCACATCTTGCATGTCGTTGGGCAGGGGTACTGGATCTGGGAAGCCCACGATGAGGTTGCGTTCCAGCCGCTCCTTGAGGTGACTGGCATTGTATACCTGGGCATCTGAAGATGAGCCCTTGCCTGAAGCATCGATGTACATGAACTCGTAGTCAGCATCAACCATGGCGAAGAGGAAAATGCTGAAGAAGCCCTTGTAATTGAAATAAGTGGACCCCGACTTGGCTGGCGCTTTGCAGGCCACATGCTTGCCATCGATGGCTCCAACGGTGTGGGAGAAGTTCCACCTCTGATACCACTGCTCTGCAACTTTCTTCCATCCTTCTTCAGTGGAGGGGCACTGGAGGAGCTCCTCCATGTATTCTTCGATGATGGCCTGCACCACTTCTCTGACCACAATGCTGATGGTGTTGTGTGGCACCCTCTAGGGGTACTGCATGCTCCTGTTGGTGGTCCCTGAGGCCAGGTGGCGCAGAGTGAGTGCCACCTTGAGCCCAGGTTCCAGGCTGGGCCGGAAGTTCTGTTTGCCTTGGTCAACCTGGGTGTCAGGAGCTGCACAACTTCGTGAAACATGGCTGGAGGCATCCAGCTGAAGTTCTGGAATGCACGAGTATCTTCGTTCCTGAGCTCCACCATCAGCTTGTTGTACAGTCCGTCCTCTGCTCTTCTGGTGATCCATCTTTGTACCCAGATGCTTCTTGGCCGCCTCTTTTTCTTCCCGTAGTGGAGTTCATAGAGCCTGTAGCAGAAGGATGATGGCTGCCAAAAGGCAAGATCCACGGTGGACATGACTGGATGCTGTGGAAGAGCAAGAGTCAGATGACGGCTGCAGAGGTCTGCACCGCAGGGCTTCTGGTCTGAAAGTGAGATCCAGGTGAGTTGTCCCCCTTTTTATAGGCAGTATAGGTTTTCCCCTAGGTGTCCCTTTGCATCCTCTAGGCATCCTCTAGACTTCCTTAATATCCGAGATAGGTCCCCTCTGTGAACGTTTTTTCTGTTTTAAATGCTTTGTTTCCATTCTGCATCCGCTAGGCATCCATTCTGCATCTGTTCCGCGTCCGTTCCGCTTCCTCCCTGCGTTCGTTTACCGCTGGAGCAGATGGAGTTGCACGGATGCGCAGTGGATGCCTAGCGGATATAGCGGATGCGTAACGGATGCAGAACGGATGCCCAGCAGATGCCTAGCGGATGCAGAATGGACGCATTGGATACATTTTCCACTCAAAAGTTTTGAGCAGTTCAAAACTTTCTGAGCAGATGAAACGTCAATAAACGGATGCTGGACGGATAGAGAGGATGAAAAACGGAGGCAGTGAATACAGAATGGATGCATCACGTTAACCAACGGATGACAAGTGTTTCTCTCCATTTTACATCCTCTTTCCATCCGTTGGTGCAGTGTGACAGGGGCTTAAGTTCAGGCACCTTGCTAAATCATGGGTTTTTTAAATCTTAATGGGCATGGAATCGCCTAATTGTAATAGCAAATTTGTGCATGATGCTACATAAGTCATAAATGTGGTTGTTGATTGCAAAGTTACTTTTTTATCACCATCATAATTATAAGCTGTCACTGCTAAGGCAGTAGCTAACTGGGGACTACCTGGTTGTATATATTAGTTCAAGATAGCAACACTTCTACAAGTTGGAGGGATGCATTTGATATTACCATGAGGGTGCTGATATAACAGGAAGTGCCAGAATTGATACATAATTTATGTACTTCCTCAGTTTTTCTTCGGTTTAAAAGATGAGAAAGCTTTTCTTATGCATTTCAAAATCATCCAAAATCTGGAAATTATGCACCGGAAAATTGTTTGAATATTTGCTATGGAATTAAGGGGATGTTAAGGGTAGAAATTAAAGCAGTTGCCTAAGAGAAGTCTTCCACTTTCATCTGCATCATGATTTTAAAGACAAAAACTTCCCCAGTGAGAAATTCTCCATTTTGTCACTTAATTTCAAGAGCACAATGTCCACCCTGGATAGTGGATTACCATCATGGTCTTGGTGCAGTATAATAATGAAACTGAAATGTAACCATGGTGTAAGACACTTAAGAACAGATTCATTTTGAAGTGTTTTTTTAAGAATAGAATAGAATTCTTTACCAGCTGTGTGATTGAACACACAAGGAATTTGTCTTTGATGCATAAGTGCTCAATGTACATAAAGAAAAAATAAAATACATTCATCAAGAATCATAAGATACACTTAGTGATGCTCATAGGTTACTAATAAGCAATCAAATCATACTCGGGAACAAATAAAACAATATAAATTGTAAAGTTACAAGCAATGCAGTTATAATTATAAGTTGAAAGAGATAGGTAATAAGGATTAGAAGAAGAATGGTAACACAGTCTTATTAAATAAATTGACCTTGTGTCTAGTTGTTCTGGTGTGCAGTGCCCTCTGGTATCGTGAAAAATAAGTTCATTAAGAGTTGATATTAAATAATTGTTTGCCATTTATGTTAGTTATTTTACAGTTGTCCTGCTTGAATAATCTTTTAAGAAAGGGTTATTTTTTTATGAAGTATATCTCTTTTATTTCTTGTACCTTGCTTTTAAAAAATAAATGTTTTAAGAAGAAATATAGAAAAACTGTACTATTTAGGCCTATGTCAAACCCAAACTGTAGCATCTCCATTCCCATCTCTCTGAAATATTCATGAATTTATTGTTTTCTTCCACAATAATATAAGATACAGTAAGAAACCATTAACATTATTCTTATTTTCAATTTTATACAAGGAGGAACCATCATTTAGTATGGTTAGTAAGTCACTTCTGGAATTTATAAATGCAAAGTTTCAGTCTTGATCCCTGTGTTTCTGAACACAGGATTTTTACAAGATTAATTTTAATTTACAAGATTAATAGGAAAATGGCATTTTTAATCTAATCCTATCGTATTAGTGGAGGTAAAGTGGTAGTGCAGGAATGGCTGGTGTTCTGTAAAACCTCTAACTTCAGTGTATAAACAGAACTTTACACTGGAGCTGCAAAATGTGAGAAACTATAGCAGTAGCCAATGGCACTGTCCCAGAGATGACCAGATGGAGGGATAAGCTATAGTTATTGCTAATTTGTGGAATGATTATTGCTAATTTGTTGAATGATTGCTAGAATGGGTACCACCAGGCAATGGTTGGTATTGACTTGTAGCAATCACAGAAATCGCTTACACCCTTTCAGATATTGCCAAATATCTGAATTCTGAGTATTCTCTGAGTATTATCATAAATGGCTTTCTTATTGACAGAAATTGTATTTTGGTAAACTCTAGAAAATCATTTTGCCACTCCAGTTTTGCTGCTTCATGAATGATTTGAACTAAGAACAGAGGCTGGAAGCTGTCCTAAATATTTTTTAATGAGAAAAAACATCAACTGGTGAATAATTATTTAAAAAAAATGGGAGTGAGTGTTATGCAGATACATAGAGCTAGTATTTTACATCTTCCTTCCTTCCTTCCTTCCAGACACCTATCTTACAAGTAAGTGACGCTGGTTACATGTATCAATGTCATTTTAAAAATGCAGAGTAACGGCCACTATTAAAAATAACAATAAAAAAAGCACACAAAACAAGAAATAATTTATTTTTTATGGTTAAGTCATTCCTTTTTAGACTGCATAAACCCTAATTAAGGTTACACAATAATGTTCTCATAGAAAATCCCACTCCTAATTTTCAGCAATCGCACCACTGAATTTTGGAGATGGCTTTCAGGAGAGCACAATCGGTACTCTGCCCAGGATCTAGCTAAGGTGTCAAAGGCCTATGAAAACATTTCAATTCTGATAATGCAAAATGAAAAAGTAAAAATTCAAATTAAAATTTGTATTTATTGAATTACTGTACATGTATTGAAATAGCATTTAATGGCAGGGATAAGAATCGGGTGGGATTCAAAAATTTTTTACTACTGGTTCTATGGGTGTGACTTGGTGGGCATGGCAGGGAAGGATAATATAAAATCTGCAGTCAGAGGTGGTATTTGCCAGTTCTCCGAACTACTAAAAATTTCTGCTATTGGTTCTCCAGAACTGGTCAGAACCTGCTGAATAGCACCTCTGATAAGAATGAAGGTTCTTGAAAATAATTATTCCAGTATTTGGTCAGAGGGCTACAGTAAGGTGAGTCAAGGCTGCTTGCAGTCCTAAATTTTCAACCTGGTTTTAGTAAATGTAAAGGATTTTGGCTTGCTTTGTCCCTGCTAAGCAATTGCATGAAGAAATTGGGCAGATATTTATTTTGTTTTGTATTATATTTGAATTGGGAATTCTGATTTAATTGATCCTGTTAATAATTAGTTTAGCCTAATACTGTAATCAAACAGATTTGCCTTAAAGCAATGATGTAACTCCACCTTATTCAGCAAATGAACAGAGAATAGAAAAAAGTTGTCCCTGAAAACATATAACATTATAGAAAGGAAGTGGATTTCTCCCTGTCTGATTTCCTATTTATTCTTCACTTATCTGGGATTACCCTAACAGAAGATATACCACTGTTTCCAGGAATTTTATAGAATCATTATTAACTCATTCTTGACAAACAGCATTTCTTCTTCATAATAGCATTGTAATTCGAGTTTTCATGCTACTTTCTAATGACATAATAAACTATTATTATCAGACAATAGTTCGGTCAATTTTTTAACATGGCAATTTGTTGCACATATCATTTTTAAAAGTCCTGAAATATATAGGATTTTCTCTTTTGCCTGTTATAATAGCAGTGATTTTCTTCGCAGCTGACACAGTTCAAAATAAATACTTCTACAATGTGGGTGCAAGAAATGGACTGAATGCAAACTTAGGTGATCTATGGTGGCACAGTGTTTTAGGCCGATTCTGCCACTGCCAGGAATTGGATCTTGACCAGCTAAAGGTTGACTCAGCCTTCCATCCTTCCATGATTGGTAAAATTTTGAGCCAAATTGTTGGGGGCAATATGCTGACTATGAAAACTGCTTAGAGAGTGCTGTAAAGCACCATAAAGCAGTATATAAGTTTTAAGTGCTATTGGTACTGCTAAGATATTTTCATGCAGACCTATATAATTTTATTCCATATAACACTAATCTGAACTTTGAACCTGTTACTGTTACTGGTCTGTTAATGATCAACCAGAAAGAAAGCATGACAAAGAAAATAACTTTTTCATTTAAAAATGAAGTACTTATACTTGATCAGAGTCAGAATAGATAAGTATTTGAATATTACTGCCAACTGGACTGTGGGCTGTCTCCTCCTTGCTATCAAAATATGAGTTTTGTTTGCAATCTGAGTCTCAATCTACAGGCATATAGAATTATAGGCAATATAGCTAAAATTAGTAGAGCTTCTGTATTGATCCAAACTTTTGCATTTTTTTTTCAAAACAGTATCGATGGAATTCTATGTTGAATATTATATATTATACAATCAAAACTTTTAAGTACTATGAGTTTGTTGCTCATTTAATTCTGTAATTAAAGGGCAACAGGCAATCTGATGACCTAACAAAAAAAAAAAAGCCTTCTCCAGCTTTGTACTATCATCTATAGAGACTATAACTTCCAGAATTCTGTTTTTGGTCTCACATAATTACATACATAATTGGACATTTTTGTTTGTAAGTAATACTTAATAAAATTTCAAAAGAAAAAGGCAGGAATGCAGTATTCAAGGGAAACTACTTCATTATTCAGTATTTTTAAAACAATTTACATGTGTCACAGAATGCTTTTTTTAAAAAAAGTTTATTGATATTGTGCTTTGATATGCCATGTTGCTGTGCAAATCACTTGAAAGAAGTGTTTCAAACTATGTGGGACAAATTAACTGCTACAAAGGTACAGGTGCTTTTAGAGTATTCCCTGAGAAACTGCTCCCAGATGTGTCTCATGAATATGGATACACACCCATTTTGCTTTGGGGGAAACCTTTCATTTTCATGGACTGTCTCTTTGCCTCTCTAGGTCTCATCATGGGATTAATTTTACGGTATGCCACAGCTCCATCTGATTTTGAAATTGGAAATGTCTATGACTGTGATAAACTCAAGGCTGGCTTACCCACTCTGCTTGTCAACATCACAAATCAAGTGTATGAATATCAGTACAAAAGGGAAATTAGCCAGCTTAATGTCAATGCACACCAAGGGAACGCAATGCTGCAAAAGGTAAGATAATGTCTTCTCAGTGTAGGTGATCTTACATTATTGCTATTTCTGATTGATTACAATTCTCAAAAGAAGAGAATCAGAGTGATTTAAATGTGCAGCCCAAGAAGTTTATTTCCCATATTCATTGTCTATTTGCAATCAGAAAATAAGCACATCCATTTCACCCTTTCTGCTTTCACACTTCAAAGCTGTGGGGAATATAAGAAGATTTTACATGGAAGTCATGTCATGCAAAAAATGAGAAACTAGCTATCAATCTCTGTAAGTTAAATTACTGTTTATCAGTCTTCATAGTTTAAGTTCCACCATTCACTCTGTTCAGGAATCTGGGATCCACTAAGACAAAAACAAACAAAAAACCCATGTTGGTTCCGAAACCACTCTGACACCTTCTCTTTCTTTTGAATTGATCAGTTATTTTCCGTTACTTCCTGAGTGACCTACTCCTCTAAACTCATTTTATAGAGGGTTAAAATATTTGGGAAACATTATCTGAAATTTCATTGTCTCTTTCCAAATAATATTTTTCTTTCTTTTTAATAAAGGAAATTTCAATAAGTAAATAAAACAGCAAACCAACTACAGAAAGTGGATTACAATTGTAATTTTCCAATTTTGAGAACTTGAACATTTGGCTTCTTGGACATTTCTTTCTTCTGGGCATTTCTTCAGCAAGCTGTGTTTGCAGCTATGAGCATGTTGCGATTTTTTAATAAAAGGTGTTGTGTATAAGAATTGGAATACTCCAAATACCTTAATATGATTGGCCGAGCAGGCCACAATTGGATTGGTTAGTTAAGTACCGTTGCAATTGGCCCGCCTGACAGTGGGAAAACTTAAAGAGCTGTCATTGGCCGCAAGCCGCGAGCAGCTGCTATAAAAAGGGCTGCCGCGGCTCCAGCAATGTTCTGTTACGAAGTCACTGAATTAGTTAAGAATAAAGAGCTGTTTGATGAACACCGGTCTCGAGTACTTCTATTCTCAGGACAGAACAAAAGGCATGTCATTATTCTCCCTCACATTAGAGAAGAAAGGTGAATGAAATGCTTCTCTTGGTTTAATTAAAGTACAGGTTAATGCACCATTTGAATTTGTCAGGATGAAAATCCTTAAATTATACAAGTTCTTGCTCCTAATTTCCTCTCATAAAGATGACAATGCAGCAAAATGTACTTTTGCTGTTAATGGAGTTAATTAACAATTAATGCTGTTAATGCCAACTAGTTGACATTAGTTTAATAATCCAAAGTAAGCAGAATGCAGAACTTTTTTTAAAAAATGCTGAGTTTCCACTTCCTGTTTATCATTCAAGCTATCTGCTGGACAAAAGAAAAAGGAAGTCATTTTCTAGTCCAGCTGTATTGTTACAGAACTAAATAATTCATCTAGGTTCATAAAAGGAAGGCATTTTATGGAAACAAAAAACTGTAAAACATTTGGCTAATGACATGTTCTTGCTTTTAAAGGTTATTAATCTAGCAGAACCAAATTGAAGATACAGTTGAATTCAAATCCTTATAAAATGATATTTTATATAGTCATTTCTGTTTTAAATTGTAAAATGGTTATTAAAACAAAGTGTAAAAAATACAAGCTGCAGGCATATAAATGCTGAATAGAGGTATGAGTATATGGACTGCACTGACAAAAATGGTATCAAAATTATACATGCATTCATTAAAGATTTCCCATTGTCACCACTGTTAAAAGTAAAGCAGAATCAATCTATAGATTTAAATTTTCCCAGTGAAATTTTAATAATGTCTGGCAATTTATGCTCCTGGAAACAAGATGTCTTTTAAAAGAAGTATGGTTTAACAGTGTGCAATTAATTTAAATCCAATGATTTTATTAATATTAGTATTTATTAGTATTTAAAGTATATTTGACATTACTAGAGAACATAGTTTGATAAAATCCATAAAACTTCCTGTGCAATCTGACATCTTGTCTCCATGCTCTAAAAATTAACTATATTAGACCTGATTATTACATCCCCCCTATGTTTTTTTTATTTTTGAATCTCTTATTAGATTAAAACTGCTAATTTTCTTTGTCATGTAAGAGCAAAGCTGCTGAAAAAGTGGATTCAGGGGACCTCCAAATGTTGATTCATTTTAAAGCCAGCTTTATGCCCTACAAAGCTGGAAGAAGTTGAAAGTAAAGCCAATTTATACCCAGATGAATTGCAACATGTGTGACTGAAAACTAATACAATTGTCCTTTCATTACACTGAAATTCCAGAACTTCTCAGCTGTGGAATTCTTGCATCATTCCCTCTATGTCTCTCGGCTCCACAAGCTTCTCTCTCCTCCCAATAAAGTAGTTTTTCTCAGCCTTGTTATGTTTATGTGGACTTCAAATCCCAGAGTTCCTCAGGCAGCATTTTAAATTGCCCAAGGTTGAGAAACAGGGCCATAGAATATCTTATTTCACGGCTCTTTGAAATACAACAAACAGCATAGCACTTTTCCTTCCCCAACTACTGCTCAATCCAGTTTTTGAGAAATCACTCAACCAAATGCAAAAAGATGAGATTAAAAACATTAAAATTACAAGGGACAAGGAAGGAAAGATTTACAACATCTCAGTATTCTTTCTAAAATTAAGAGTGCATATCTTTTGAGCTTTAAATCTTAGTCAACTAGATACTCTTGATTAACCAAGTTACATTAATTTTATCACTTTATTTGAAAATCTGTGCTTTTTAAAAAATTCTTCATAGTTTTCTCCCTTTATTTCCTAAATAAATTTTGTGTATTTCCATCTGGACATTATGCTGCTTACTTTAAAAATGAAGCATATGAACATTTCATGCAGAAAACTTCACTGTTGCTCTACAATCCTTTGTGTTCTTTAACATTTCATAAGATTTTCTTACATGTTGTGTTTCTGGGATTGAGAAAACAAAAAAGGCCTGAAATTCTTCTCACTTTTTCAAGAGTTAGCATGAAGGGAAGATTATTTGCAGACTGCCTTAGAGTCACCAATTAGACAGACTAAGATGTGCCAGGCGATTCAACCTGAATGATAACAATGAGCCACAATTCTTTTTTTTACTAAAATGTCATCAGTAGGGGAAATCATCTTCCAACCCACATTCAAAACTGAAACTTTCTTCAAAAGTCCCCTTGTGCTGTCCAGACAGTTTAGAGTTAATGGGATTTGGGATAGTTAATTAGGAATTGAGAGCTGACACCTTAAGGGAATGCATCATGGTAAATGTCATTAAGGTATCCTGGGAAATGTAGTACATGTCATGTGGCCACATCTGTAATCCTGATTGGTCACTGAATTGACCCTTGGTGAGTTGGGGGAGGTTTCTTCACTCTTGCCTTAACACAGCCTCATGGTAGCAGCTGTACCCCCTGCCTCTACAATATGGGATGAAAGAGATAACCATCTTTTTACTATTCTGCCTGTCCTGTCCTGTACAAATACTGTACAAAGACAGATAGATAAATTCCACAAAGCATCCATACAAAGTCTCTTTTACTGGTTCATCAGGCATCCTTATCATAGTTATGAGAAGGTTCTTCTTAATGTCCAATCGTTTGCATATCTGTCTTTATGGGTAAATATATGACAGTGATCTAGCTTATACATTATACCATATTATACTTTATTTAATCCCAGGTAACTGTGTTCACACAATACACTAAACCACAATGCACTAAACCAAAACCAGACTATATTATAATTTCTACAATGTGTGAAGTAAAGTAAGACAATACAAATTAAGAAAACAGTTTAGGTAACATATGAAATTTCCTTGCAATAGTTTGCTGTTTATTTAAGTATCTTGGAATGTAAATGAAAGGTCCTTCGAGGCAAAGTGGTACCATTGCCATAGTACCAAGCATTTCCTGTGGGTCCAGGTGGGAATAGAAAGCACAACAAAGGATTTTATGTTGTTGCTAATGAGTAGAAATACTCTTACTGAAATTTCAACTAATCTTTCTGTTAAATAGAATTGATTTACAATAACAACATATCTTCGAAAGACAGATTTTAATTTGTCCTAGATCAACATTAGGGTATGGCCAGCCAAAAGAGCAGTTGTTATAAATTATAATTATTACTGAACATTGTAAGTGTTAGGTAACTGTTTGTATTTTCTCTGAGTTCGAAAATTGGATAGATTAAGACTAATGAGATAATTCAAATTAATCCTTTTACGTGTTACTTAGGAGATTTTTTAGTCTGGTTCTCAGAAAGATTGTACTGATACTTTCTGATACATATGGACAATCACTTGCTGCCTTTGGATTGCTAGAGAAAAGTTAAAGGATCAGATTCACATGACAGTCAACATTTCTTTGAGAAAAGATAGGTTACAGCAACTTTGGAAAATGCACTTGTCTATCTACTCCTCAAAAGGCCAGCCTTTGACTCAGTGTTAATGAATAACCACTATTCACTTTCCAACCCTTCCTTCTGAGAAAAGGTTGTTGAGAAATTTAGGCTTCTTAAAGGAGGTTTAATAATTAGAAAGAACTCTGATAGAAATCTGGACCAACAGCTGTCTGATTTCAGGGCTGACATTGGGTGGAAATTGCTCTTATTGAAATCTAATGACGAGTTGAATGGGGAATGCATTCCTATCCTTTTGGGCTACTCAGACATTTGCAGCACTGTTAACTACAATATTCTTCTTGGCTACTAAAAAAAAGTTGGGAGTTGAAGGTTTTCTATTACTGTGGTTTTGTTGCTTCCAGTGACCACTTGCAAAAGGGATATGTCAGACCAGTGGTGGGATTCACCTATTTGGGAAAACCATTTAACTTTCTGAGAAGTTTGGAGAACTAGTTGTTGGAAGAAATCTCCATCCAACAGCCTTTTGGTTATTTTCCACTTTACAGGGCTAATCCTGTCAGGAAGGCAGGAAGGAAATATACTGGTATGCCTCTGTGTTGTTTCTAGCCTAATCTCTATCTTTATTGCCCTGCTTACAGAAACTGCCCCTCCAGTTAAACCTTGCTACATTGTAACTAACAACTAATGGTTCTTAGCAGCCCAGACTTTCTGCACCTGAGCTGCTTCCCTGGAAGAGCTTGATTTTCATAAAGGGGAAGGATTGTTTTAGGCTTTTTACACTGCTTTAGTGGTTCCTGGAACTGTTCTTTTGGGGTGTACTTCCAAAAGCCAGGATGCAAGCTTGGCACTATTTCTGTTTTTTTCACTGCTTTTCTGGGGGCATGTGGTCTTTCCTTAAATCTGGATGATTTCCTTAGGATATCTTGTGAGGTGAGACCATCTTTAAATGGTGCAAATGGATCTAAAGATTTCTTCTCCTGGATGGGAAAGGGCATTTGTCAGTTCACTGAGTACAGGAGTCTCTTGTCTTTGGGATTCTTCAGTCATCCAGGTCACGGTTTTCCCAAAGCAATGGTGTCATTCTCCCGGTTCAGCCTAATTCTAGCATATCGGTAGCACCGAAGATCAGTGAAAACTGAACCAGTTCTCTCTGATGAACTGCTGTTGGGGCCACCTGCCTGCCCAGGCTCCCATACTGATCTTTATTCCATGCATTTGAAGCACAGCTGCTTTGCATGGCAGATTGCTGCATGGCAGCTGTTGAAGCTACAGAGAAAGTGCAGGATTGTAGGAGGTGAGTAGGAAAGCCTCTGCGTATGCACAAAGTATGTGTTTGGCATGCACATGTTTGCTCAAAGTGTATGTGTGTATGCAAAGCATGTCCACCAAGCCACGTTCACTTTGGGACATCACTGTCCCAAAGGTGCTTTTTTCAAGAGGCAACTGGACTTTCTTGGTTTCTAGAAAGTCAAGCTGTCTCTTGAAAAAGCATCTTTGGGACAGGAGTCTCTTGCATTGCTTTGAAGTGGCCAAGATACATGATGTTCACTGATAGTAAGATTATGAATAAGGAAAAACAGACTCTGATTCATATGAAGTAAGACAGACTGGCTGGAAATTTCAGCAGGTATAAAATACAGAGGCTCTGTACTTTCTGGCCTGTCTTTTTAAACTTAGAGATCTGTGGATAAATTATAGGGAGTCCATGAACATGGATAGCAGATTTATTTTCACTACTTTGTTTAGGTATTTACACACTTTGTTCTGAAAAGTAATTCGTGATTTTTAACAGATTCTCAAAAGGGTTCATGTCACAAAAATTAAATAACACCTTTTGTAAAAACTTCTCTCCTCTGGGGCAGTTTGGTCCTCAAAGCAAGATTGGCTCCCACTTCCACCTTTCTGGAAGCTCATAAAAAAAACATCCTGAGCATTTCGGAAAGTTTGATTCAGTATGAAATCATTGGTTCATTTTTAAAAAAATTATCATGTACATTATTACACTGTGGTATTATTTTTATTGTTAAGTTGAATTTTATAGATTCACCAGAATATATCTTGCACTGTGACAATAAATAAATCTCAAATAAGTCAGGAGGCTAAGGTTTTCTTTCCACCAGTTTGATGTTACCATGACCTTCCATGCTCCTCAATCTGAACCCCATCCCCCAGTTGGAAATTTTTCCTTCTAATATCTTCCCTTGGGATTTAGTTGCTATTGCTTTGAAGTAAATTTCAAAAGATTTTTTTCTTTCAACACATTGAATAAGAACCAATGGAATAAGAATGAGATGGTCCTAATATTCCAAACAATGGAGCAGTTATTTAAGCTGCAAGTCCTGAGATACAGACATCTGCTCTCCAAAACCATGAGCCACACAAGCAGCTTGCTGGACAGTGCAGGAAAAGAATCTTCCCTATCACCCACATTGAAATAAGATTCAGCTGCTACTCTAGCTGGGTTCTGTATCTGAAAAGATGAAGTAGCAACATTACACCTTTTATTCTCCAAACCCCAAAAATTTTACGTTAAATTTTCTACTGTTGACCTAGAGGTCTGTAGGAGGTGTGCATAAACGCACCAACGTGCCTACCGTTCCTGTCCGATTGTTTCTTTTATTTTTCTTATATGTATCCATGTACTCATAACTATGTTTTTATTTAAACATATTATCTTGTAAGCAATTGACAAACCAAACCAAATAAAATAAATAAAATATCAGGCTGGTTCCAATTAATGGCAACCTGGAATATGTATTCCTGAAGGAATTGCTGGGTAGAAATGGTTGGTACCCTAATAGAGAAGGTATACTACCTCTTTTCTCCAACCGTTGTTTTTATGTTGTTCTGATTTTTGTCATGAAAATCCATTTTATATTTATTACTGCTATTATGTGTTATTTTATCTCGATTTAAGCTGCTCAGAGTTGCCAGAACCACAAGACAGACCACAAATAAATTTGATAAGCAAACAAACTTCCTGAAATGTCATGTAACAATTGCATACAAATTTGTTTTAATCACCTTCAAGTCAAGCTTTGCAGAAGATGAAATGTGGCAGTATTCTTCTTTTTACTTTTTAAATTCACTTGAATGTTTTTTTATTTTCAAATTTGTACTTCAGATTAGATCCTGCAACATTACCCTAAGACATGTATAATTTGCCTTCATTTACGATTTGCTATTTTATTATTTCATGTCTTATACATTTTTCCTTATACATTTTTCATCTGTACTAAAAAAGTATAAGGAACATCTTATACATTATTTATTCATTTTTAGTACAGGTGAGAGACCAGAAAAAAATGTTTTCCTAAATATTGATGAGTGTTATAAATGTAAAATGTTTATGTAAAATATGATAGTTTTAAAGATCTAATACTTAGTGAATATTTTATGTTTCTTTTATCTTTTTCTTGTTTCTGGTAGATGACCTTTGATCCTTCCATCTTCTTCAATGTTCTATTACCCCCCATTATTTTTCATGCAGGATACAGTTTAAAAAAGGTAAGTGGTTTCTTCTAATAATAGCAGACAGTCTGTTACTTATGACTGGGGCCAAAATGTTTAATTTGACCAGAGAGATCAAAGAAAGAAAAATAAAAATGTTTCCAACTGTGAATTACCATTTTGATTCTTTTTATAATACAGTTAAATCCTATAGACTTTCCCTACCAATGCTTAAATTAAGCCTGCAATATAAAAAATGGCAAATCTGTAGACCTAATCATAAAAAAAATAATTTGGCTCTGTGTACGAGTTCAATCCTGGCTGCATCTATTCACTGGATACTTTTACAACTACAATACTGCAATACAGTATACAAAAAACTTCAAGTCATTCTCTGTCTTGGGAAAATCATTCAGAATATCTAAACTCAATTAAAAAGCAGTCTTGCAGTTAAGGCATGAGGCTAGAAAGCAGGAGTGATTTTAAGTTCTGCTTTAGCCATGAAAGTCAGCTAGAGGACCAGTGGTGGGATTCAAATTTTTTACTACCGGTTCTGTGGGCGTGGCTTGGTGGGCGTGACAGGGGAAGGATACTGTAAAATCTCCAGTCAGAGGTAGTATTTGCCAGTTCTCTGAACTACTCAAAATTTCCACTAGTGGTTCTCCAGAACTGGTCAGAACCTGCTGAATAACATCTCTTGTAGAGTACCTTTTTCAGTCCAACTCACCTCAAAGAGTTGTTGTTGTGGGAAAAATGTGGGTCAGTTATGTTTGCTGCCTTGGGTTATTTGTAAAAATAATAGCGATGGGATATAAAATAAATAACATAATAAAATACATAGCATTCAAAATATTATCTTTATCTTTTTTGTTTCCTAGAGACACTTTTTTCGCAATTTAGGATCCATTTTAGCATATGCATTTTTGGGTACAGCTGTCTCTTGTATTGTAATAGGGTAAGTAAAATCCATTTTCCATTTTATGCTGTAATGTCAAACTGGAGAATATCTCTTTGAGGAATTGTATATTTCAGTTATACTATTTAAAAATTTTCAAGTAGTGCTCCTTTAGGTACGACAATTGGGGACAACAATTCTATTCCTAAATGCTATGGTCACTAAGCAGGAAATCATATGATCACAAGGGACTTACATCAGTTCTATTTAGTCATTAAATGAAACACTGCATTAAGCAAGACATATGACAATGATTCACAGGTTTACTTGTGCGTTCTCAATTAACTTTGCTTGCTGGAAGCCAGTTGTAAAATACACAAGTAGCCATTGTGATGGTGGGACACCACAATAGAAGTAAATGTGAAGATTTATGTTTGTAAATCAACCTGAGTCATCTCTAGACAAGATGGGAGGCATACAAATCTAATAAATAAATAAAATATACATCATTCATTTCATTACATAAATTGCAGTAAAGCTGAGCTTTTATACCATTGTAACTTTAAGTCATTAAATGAAACTGTTAGTAAGCAAGAACTACCTACATGTATTCTCCCTTCAGTGAATTTTTACTAAAATCCTCTGGTTTACTTGAATAATTTTATGTATATGCATTTATAGGCACTGTAGTTTGAATATTGGGTAAAATGATTATTATTATTATTTTATTTTTATTGATTTTTAAAACAAACATAAACAAACAAAACATAAAAACATCAGGCCATCTTCCATATATGTACATATATATACAACCATATATGTGCCGGTTGGTTTACAAATTGTTTTGTGCTTCCATTTCGTAGTCTTCAATTACAATTACATTATATATGATCTCGTATTTTCAATCCAATATTAAATACATTGGTATCATTATTAATCAATCATTTGACTATACTTTTATTCATTCATGCTTTAGGAAATAATCATTTTTACTTAATTTATTTTGTGACAATTCATATTATCATCCCAAATCTATCCTAAAATCATTTTGTGGATATAATAAAGAATACATCTTTATATATTTAGCATTTTCCAAAAAGTCTATATATTTTGTTACTATATTTTATTGTCTAACCATTGATAGAATAGATCCCAAATTTTATAAAATTGTTTATCATCCCGTTCTCTAATTTCAAATGTCAATCTACTCATTTCAGCACATTCCAGTATTTTCTTAATGATTTCCTCCTGTGATAGTATTTTCTAATTTTTCCAGTTTTTAGCAAATACAGTCCTAGCCGCTGTTAATACATTTACATTCAGGTATTTCAAGTCTTTACTATATATTTCAGGTAAAATTCCCAATAAAAATATCTCTGGTTTCAAATCTATGTTTTTTTGTCATTTTTTTCCAACCACGTGTGGATTTTAGTCCAGTATTTTTTAGCATCCGCACAAGTCCACCACATATGGTAATATGAGCCAGGTGTCTGATGACATTTCCAACATTTTTCGGATTTATTCTTGAACATTCTTGCTATTCTTGTCGGGGGAAAATTCCACCTGTAAAATATCTCATACAAATTTTCTTTATATGCTGTTGACATTGTCATTTTATAATTTTGAGACCACAATTTTTGCCATTTCTCTAGGTCAATCCCATATCCAAAATTCTTCCCCCAAGCAATCATAGTTTCTTTAACTTGTTTTTCTTCTAGTTTAATTTCTAATAAATATCCATACATTTTTTTTAATCACCTTTTCATCAGTACCTGTCAAAATCTTATCTAAACCAGTCAGTTTATCATAGAAACCTTCTGTTTTAGAATCTTTATCAAACCTTGAATGTATTTGCGCATATGAAAACCAATTCATCCTTATACCTTGTTCCTCTAGTTTTTGTATAGATTTAAGTTCACCCTTTTCATTCAATATTTCACCATATCTGTTTGTTCCTTTTTGTATATTATAGGAAAAGAAAATGCTTCAATAGTCGATAGCCAGATGGGAATTTTCAGATAACATTGTCTTTTGATCTTCTCCCAGTTTAACCACAGAGACTCTGGTATATAATGTCTTCTAAAGTACCCCTGTGTTTTATTTCCTTTATACCATAAAAAGGCATGCCACCCCAACAGCAAATCATGTCCTTCTAATGTCAACAATCGAGTATTTCTTAATGTTATCCATTCCTTAACCCATATCAAACTTGTAGCTTGGTAATACAACTCCCAATTAGGCAAACCAAAACCTCCTCTTATTCTAGCATCTTGCAAAAGTTTTAACTTTATTCTTGCCTTCTTACCTTGCCATATATATTTCAACACAATTTTATTTAAATCTTCAAAATAGTCTTTTCCAAGCCTAATTGGAATTGTTCGAAACAAATATAAAATACTGGGTAATATATTCATCTTGATTGTTGATATTCTCCCTATTAATGACAGTTGTAAATTTTCCCATTTTGCCAAATCTAGCACTATCTGCTGTTTAATATAATTACTCTCTTTTAGTGTACTGCATCTGTCAAATATATCCCCAAGTACTTGATCTTATTCGTGACCTGAATTTTCAATAGGTCTGCCAGTTCTTCCTTTTGTCTTGATAGTATATTCTTTGTCAAGATCTTTGTCGTATCTTTATTTATTTTCAAACCAGCCACCTTTCCAAATCCTTTTCTATCAATTTTGATGCTGTTTCTAGTGAGTCTTCTAACACAAAAACCAGATCATCTACAAATGCTTGCAACTTAATTTTCATCCCTTTTATATTATTTTCATCTCTAATATTTCTATTTAGCGCTTCCAAAGTTAACACAAACAACAGAGGTAATAGCAGGCTTGTATTGTTCCTTTTCTTATACCAGTAGAGTCTGTCAATTCTCTCTCTATCATGACTTTTGCTGTGTTTATGATATATAGCTTCTATTGCTTGAGTAATTTTTTTAGTAAAGCCCACCTGTTCAAGCAGTAACAACATGAATCGCCAATTCACATTATCAAATGCCTTCTGTGCATCTAGAAATATCAGAGCCATTTGTTTTTCAGGATGTGCCTTGTAACATTCCAAAGTATCCAATATTACTCTCATATTGTCTTTAATTTGTCTCTTTGGAAGAAATCAATTTTGATCAGGATGGATAAAATTATTTAAGTATTTTTTAAGTCTTTCTGCCAATATTGAAGCAAAAATTTGATAATCTGCGTTTAGTAGGGAAATAGGTCTATAATTCTTGATTTGTAATGGATCGGTCTCCTCTTTTGGAACAAGTGTAATATAAGCTTCCAACCAAGGTATCCTCTTCTTTAACATAACTTCATTCATAACTCCTAGCAATGGAAGATTCAACGATTCTTGTAATGTTTTATAAAATTCTGCCAGAAGTCCATCTGGGCCTGGTGCCTTTCCATTTTTTTGCTTCTTGAGTGCTTCAGTTCACCCCATCATCATTATATTGCTTTCTAACATTGTTTCAATCTCTTTAAGCCCCTGTCACACAGCACCAATGGATGGAAAGAGGATATAAAATGGAGAGAAACACTTGCCATCCGTTGGTCAACGCGATGCATCCATTCTGTATTCACTGCATCCATTTTTCATACTCTCTATCCGTCCAGCATCCATCTACTGAGATTTCATCCGCTCAAAAAGTTTTGAGCTGCACAAAACTTTTTGAGTGGATAAAGTATCCAACACTACCATTGTACGTCCGCTATGCACATGGGGAACATCCGTTATATGTCCGTCATCATCCATTACGCGTCCACTATATCTGCTAGGCATCTGCTGCACATCCACGCAACTCGCATCCGCTCCAGTGGAAAACACAGGGAGGAAGCGAAACGGATGCGGAACCAACACGCAGCATTAGTAGCACGTACGTAGAAAGGATGAAAGTGGATGCAGCTCGCAAACAAAGCATTAAAACGGAAAAAACGTTCGTATAGGGGACGTATCTCAGATATTTAGGATGTCTGCATGATGCCTAGAGGATTCAAAAGAAAACCTATATTTCCTATTAAAAGTGGGAGAAATGACCTGGATCTCACTTTCAGTCCAGCAGCCCTGCGGTGCAGACCTCCTCAGCCTTGATCTTGCTCTTGCTCTTCCACAGCATCCAGTCATCTCCACCATGGATCATCACACACTCCTTTTGGTAGCCGCCATCGTTCTACAACAGTGTGAAGCCCTCTACAGGCTCTTTCACCTGTTCTACGGGAAGAAAAGGAGGTGTCCAAGAAGTGTCTGGGTCCGAAGATGGATCGCGAGAAGAGCAGAGTACGGACTATATAACAAGCTGATGGTGGAGCTGAGGAACGAAGACTCTCGTGCATTCCAGAACTTCATGAGGATGCCGCCAGCCATATTTGATGAAGTTGTGGAGTGGCTGAGACCCAGGTTGACCAAGGCAAACACCAACTTCCGGCCCAAGATGTGCCCTACTTCATTGTGGGGGATGATGCCTTCTCCCTCAGAACCTACCTCATGAAGCCCTACACTTCCAGATGCCTCACCCGTGAAGAGAGGATCTTCAACTACAGGCTGTCCAGGGCAAGGCGGATGGTAGAGAATGCCTTTGGCATCCTGGCCAACAGGTTCCAGGTACTTCTCACCACCATGCAGCATCGTCCAGAGACCGTGAGGAACATCATGGAAGCTTGCTGCATCCTGCACAATCTCATGCGCACCCACTACCCAGTGTTGCAGAACAGGCTCATGGACCACCAACAAGGCAATGGAGACATGGAGCCTGGTGAATGGAGGCAAGGGCGAAACCTGATAGACACTGATGATGTGCAAGGCCCCAACAGAGCTTCACGTGAAGGGGAGAAGCAGCGCAACCTCCTGAAACACTGGTGCAACTCCCCAGCTGGAGCAGTGGAGCGGCAAGACAGGATGGTAGATGCTTAATGGATGCTTCCTTCAGCCTGTCTCATCACACTGATGAGATTGTGCCATGTATGTTGAGTGGCCCTACAATGAACAGGGCATGAAATAAAGAGTTGTGTTTATGCTGAAATATGTGGATGAATGATTAAATTGTTATTGATAATAAAGGGCCAAAGGTGTGGCATCTGGGAGGGTGGACCATACAGTCCCACTATGCTTGCACTGGAGGTTTATCTATCCCACAGCTATTACCCATCCCACAGGTATCCTAACCCATCCCACAGCTATTACCCATCCCACAGCTATTACCCATCCCAAAGGTATCCCTGCCCATCCCACTGCTATCCTTACCCATCCCACAGCTATTACCCATCCCACAGGTATCCCTGCCCATCCCACTGCTATCCTTACCCATCCCACAAGCATGCAAAGGCTTAAACCATTTCTAAAAGTTTCCACCAAGACTTTATTGACTAAAAGAACTGAACCAAGTGTGTGAAGCAAAGATAAACTTTATTAATAACAAACTGTAAAAGCAAAATGACCCAAGTAAAGTGTCCCAAGCAAAGATAAAGTCAAAAGGTAGCAACCCAGTCTCTGGCACTCTTCTTGGTCACTCAGAGGTGTGCCCAGTCTCAGGGGTGAAGGGTCCAGGTGCTGTGGAGGTGGCTGCTGCTGGAGTGCTGGTCTGAGGCGCCATTGGTGTGCCTGGCCCTGAGAGGACAACAGGGATATTGTGTGGAGGAAGCTCTCAGAGAGCTGGCTCAGTCCTGTTATGTTGAGAGCCCCTTCCTCCATGACATGGGGTGTCAGTCCCAAGACCAATGACAGATGTTCTGAGGCCGGGCTTGGCTGTGGGGTGGAGGAAGGAGGAATTTAGTGGGGCTGTCTGGTCTGCAGCTGAGCAAGGTGAGGCGTGGGTGGCATCTGTGGCATGGGTGGCATCTGTGGCATGGGTGGCACCTGTGGCGTTGGTGACATCGGTGGCGTCGGGGGCATCGGTGGCATTGGTGGCATCGGTGGTGTTCGATGAACCTGTGCCTGGACTGGGAAGGGCTGCCTATGCTGCTGGAACTCCTGGTAGCCGTAGCCTTGGTAGGTGAGGGCCTGTGGAAAGCCTTGGAAGGGCTGTGACATCACCTGGGGTGGAGGAGCAGACCTGGACTGGTTCAGAGCAGGTTCAGCTGGGCCTGGAGGGTTGTGCAGAAGACCGGTGATCCTGTCCTTGATCACCTGGTACTATGATTCGGACATGTCCATGAGGGTCTGGTTGATGTAGATGAGGAAGGGCTTGCAGTTTGAGGATGGTATGTCATTGTGTACCAGCTGAGAGAGGAGATCTACACTGCTTTTGATGGTGTCCCTGATCTCCAACAGAACAGTGTGTCTCTGCCCCTCCGGTCTGGCTCTCTGCCTGCTTTCTGTGGAGGTGGAACTGGGGGTGGGGGTGGGTTGGTCTCTGGTGGAAGTGCCCTATCCTTGCTCCCACTGCGTCAGGGGGTCCTCCACACGCTCCGCCACAGGGAATGCAGCTGTCAGGGGGGTTTCCATCGTGGGACACTCCACAGATACCTGCCTGGACACAGGAGCTGACTCTTGGCCAGAAGAAGACTGGCTCTCTGTGGGCTGCCTGAGAGAGAGGGTAGACAGAGGGGCTACTCCTCGGTGGCAGATCTCACCCTCCAAGAAGCTGCACTTGGCCATCACGTAGGTCTCCCGGTCAGTGAGTTTGACCGCGGCCTGGCCAGACTTCTTGAGGTGCAGCTTCCTGTACTAGGTGTGCGTGTGCTTCCATCACCCGAGGAGGACCTCCGAAGTGTAGCCCAGGCTCTCCGCCTTCTCTCTCCAAGCCGCCTGCTTCCTCTTGGTGTCTCGATAGAGCTTGTGTCCCTTCCGCCATAGGTACTCCTTCTCCCTCAGCCATTCGAGCACCTCATCCTCATGTTCCTCTTCGATTGAGTATTGCCTCCTCTCCCTATCTCGCGTATGCCTCTTTCTCTCTCTGGCAGGGCCTTCTGGGCCCTCATCAGAGGGGCTTCGAGGTTCTAGGGGCTGCTCCACCACACCACCACCAGCAGCAGCAACAACAGCAGCAGCAAAAGCAGCACCAGAAGCACCAGCAGCACCAGCAGCACCAGCAGCACCAGGAGCACCAGCAGCACCAGGAGCACCAGCAGCACCAGGAGCACCAGCAGCACCAGGAGCACCAGCAGCACCAGGAGCACCAGCAGGACAAGCAGGACCAGCAGAGTAAGCACCAGCAGAAGCACCAGCACCAGGAGCAGTGCCAGCAGAGTAAGCACCAGCAGAAGACCCAGCACCAGGAGCAGTACCAGCAGAAGCACCAGCACCAGCAGAGTCAGCCCGAGCAGCAGAAGCCCCATCAGAAGCAGAGTCAGCGCCAGGGGGTGGGATGGTGGCCCTGTCCTTCTTGCCAGGGCTGGCAGAAGATGGCACAGGCTTCCTCTTCTTTCCCATGGTTGTTGGCTGGAGATGTGTCTGGCAGCAGGCCTTTCCAATGAATGGTGACCTGCTTGCGAGCTGCATCCTTTTATATCCACAGGGCTGATGCAATGCATCATCCCCACATGCGCAGTGAATGCTTTGCATCCACTAGGCATCCGCTAGGCATCCGTGATGCATCTGCGTCATCCCCTCGGCATCCACTTGGCATCCGCTCCTTCCACTGCGCGTCCGCTTCGTTGTGCTCCCCTGGAAGCCCTGCGGATGTGCCATCTGCTTCCATCCACTAGGCTTCCATGGAGCATCCTGGCTACGTCTTCCCCCCATCCATTCCTTTCCATTGTTGTCCACTCTGTTTATGCAAATTTGGGGCACTTTTGAGAGCGGATAACAATGGATGGAAAATTTTCTCATCCGCGGTGTCCTTTTTACATACTTTTTGCATCCATTGGCCTATGTGACAGGCCCTTTAAGTATCTCGGGTAACTTAGCATTCTGTAGGTACTGTTTGACTCTTTCCTCATCAATATTCTCTTGTGTGTATAGCTTCCCAAAAAAGTCTCAAATGATTTCCTTTTTCTCTTTACTACCATAGCAAACTTAGCCTTGATCATCAATTAATTGGAATATTTTCCTTGATTCTTTCTATTGTCTCAATTTATATGCTAACCATCTACCTGGTTTATTTGCTTCTTCAAAATCATTGTTTAGCACCTCTAATTTTCTGTGCTAATTCTTCTTTATCTGTTAGACCCATTTATGTTTGGTTATATCCATTTTTAACTTAATGTCCTTTTTCTGTGGCATTTTCTGTAGCTCTTTTTCAAGTCCTTTATACTCATCCTCTAATGCTTTTGAGGCTAATCTTTTCATGGTATTTCTTTTCCTTGTATAGTCTATTGTCAAGCCTCTGGCATATGCCTTCATTGTATCCCATACATTCTGGATTGATGCATCTTCTTTTTTATTTTCTCTAAAGAAAAAAGGCAGCTCTTTCTCGATCCACTGTGTGAAGTCTTTTTCCTTTAAAATAGTATTATTTAACGTCCATCTAGATCTTCTTCTTTGTCCTTTCCATTTAAATGTCATTGGATTGTGATGTTCCCAAGTACTTCTTTCAATATTTATTTCTTGAATATTAGTTCAGAATTCTGTTGACATCCATATCATATCTATTCTGGACCATGATAAGTGTCTGTTTGAGTAGAAATTATATTGTTTAGTTTTAGCATTTCTTTCCCTCCATGTATCTTTCAAGTTTATTTCATCTACCATTGGAAAAAAAAGAAGATTTAGGGAAAGTCTTTCTGTTTTACTTTATTGTTTTCTGTGCTATATATGTCCAGTTTGTTGTCTACAATTCCATTAAAATCTCCCATCATAACTATATTAGCATAGTCCAGTTCAATTATTTTCATATGTAATTTTTTATAAAATTCGTCTTGTTTGTCATTCCGGGCATAGATTGCAAATCAATTTTGCTGGAATGGTCTCTTTAATATAAAAAAACCACTCCTCTTTTCTTGCATTGTGTCAAGGAGGTAAATATTTTCCCTAGTTTTGGCTGTATCAACAATTGTTCATATTGCTTTTTAATATGTACTTCTTGCAGGCAGATTATATCAAATTTTAATTTCTCTAAATGAATGAATTGTCCATTTATATTAATTGTAATCAATTTTTATATTAATTGTAATCAATTAATTTCTCTAAATGAATGAATTGTCCATTTATATTAATTGTAATCAATTTTTTCTCTTCCATGGTTATATTTTATAATTAGGTTTGGCAGCTCTCGTGGATCTTGGTTCACGTTGTTCTTCGGCTTCTTCCTTTCCACCTACTGCACCTTCCTCTTTTTCAGTCATCATTTGGCAGTCCTCTTGGAATTCAGTTAGTGAGATTTCTTTTTCTGCCTCTGAAAAAATCTGTGTAAAATGATTCAGCTTTCTCAATTGAATCAATTCTATATCTCTGTTCTTGCCATGTGAACATTAAATCTTCTGGAATCAGCCATCTATAACTCTTTTTTAAGTTGCAATTTGGTCAAGAATCGGTTTTCTCTTCTCATCTCTCTCATTCTTCTGGATACTTGTTTCAAAACCGCAATCTCCTTATCTTTATATTTCAATGTTTTCTCTCTTGCCACTTGCAATATTTGTGTTTTAATGGCTTTCTTTGTAAATCTGATGTGAACTTCTCTTGGTAGGCTATTTCTCACACATATCTTGTGAAGACTAGATAGACTTCATCTATTCCATCCATCATCTTCTCTTCAGTTATTTCCAAAACTTCAGCGAATATTTCTATCATTATCTCAGCTAAATTTTGTCCTTTTTCTTCCTCTATGTTTTAGAATCTAAGGTAGAATTCTGATCTATCCATCTCCCATCTCAGCATACCACTTTTATCTTATTCAACCACAGTTAATCTGTTATCAATGTCTCCAATCTTCTTATCTCTTTGTTTTATCTTCTTCAATTTTTAGTAGTCTCTCATCATACTTCATCATCATTTGTTGGATGTTCTCCACTTTTTCATTGGTTTTCACTGTTCTTTGTTCAATGTTCTCTGTTCTTTGTTCTTTGTTCAATGTTCTCTATTCTCTTTTCAATATTCTCTGATCTTGTTTGAATGTTTTGAATTCTTGCATAATCATCTGCAGGGTCACTTTTTCTTGTTCTTTCTCCTGCCTCAACATTGTATGTGTTGAACATTGTCTTCCAGATGGTGGAGAGGAGGAGGTAGAAGTTGAAGAACCGGGAGCTGTTAATTTCCTACTCATTTCAAACAATTCAAAATCTTCAGCTTCTTCTAGACCTTAACCCAATTGTGGGGTAACCAGTTGCAGTTCCAAATAAAAATAGTTGGGAAAAAGAAGCCAAATAGTAATAATAATAAAAAAAGAAAAAAGAATTTCTTCAGGTTCTTGTATACCTTAATCCAATCGATTGTTTGGATAACAGTGAAAATTCAAAAATGAAGGAAAAAAACATAAACACACACAAAAGAGAAAAGCTTGTAAAATTCTAAAAAAGATGGAAGAGTGGGGAATAAAAAGCTAAAAAAAAAAATACGGAAAAATTATTCAGGTTCTTCAACACCTTAATCCAATGAAGAGGTCTCAAATATAAAAGGCTGCATAAGAGAAAAAGAAAAAGGCCAGTAAGATAAAAGAAAAAGAAAAAACCAATATTAGAGATAGATGGAAAAACAAAAGTACCAGAGAGGCAGAAAGAGAAAAAGAAAAAAAAGGCTACTCCCTTAAAAAGAAAAGGAAGGAATCATTAATACTAAAACTTTTCTTTTAAAATAAAAAGCAAACATAAAAATGTAACTTCCAAAGACAAACAAAGAAAAAAAAAAGCAAAGACAAGTTCCAAAGAACTAAAAATCCAAATAGCTATTTCAAAAAGTAAACTGTTGAGGAGGAGTAGTGCAGTTTAGGAAAAATCAAAAGAACACACTGCACTTTGTTTAGTTATCCAAGGCTCTTATTATAACTCTTCTCCAGAAACTTATCACCTTTTCTTTTCCTATAAACTTCAACACCAGACTCCAACTGTTTACAGAAACCCAGAAAAGCACCTGCAATAATACTCTCCCATGCTCTTCCCTTGATCTTATCAAATAGCAATGTCCTTGAAAAAAGTCTCAGTTCTTTCTTTCTCAGCTTTGTCCGGTCACAAGAGAAATATAATATTTCCAAGCCTCTAGTTGGCGTGTTACAAAGTTTCTTTGCTTTCCCCCTCCTTTTCCAAGCAAAATATAATAAGAATTAAGAAAAAAGAAAAAAGAAAAATATATTTAAAAAAAGAAATCACTAAAAGGGAGTCCCTAGCCTAAAATGTTACAAAATCAAGAAGGAGAAAAAAAAAATAGATGGAAACAAAAAAAAAAAAAAAACCAGTCCAGTTTCAAAATATAAGATCATGTATAGAAAATCCAGCAATGAGAAAAAAACATTACTTTGACATTCCTGTTTAAAATCGCCGCTTAATCACTTCTGTCAAAACTTTTACAGATTCTTTCTATTCCTTTGGGTGTCCTTTCAAATAAAGAAAGGAATAAAGAAAAAGTTCTCACCAAAATGGCATATTCTCTCTTTCTGTTCTCTTTTGTTTTGGAGCTGTCCCAACTTCAACAGCTTTATTGGCTGCCTCTTTGCCGCTGGCAAGAAGAGCTTCTCCTGGATCTACTCCGGGACTTTGTGATATCGCTGGGATTGACAGGATGCGCTCTTCACTTTCACTGTCTCTTCGGGACAGTTTAGATCCAGTAGAACCATCCAGGAGCAAAGATATCGGCAGCGATCTCAGACCTCCAAGATCGCATACCGTATCATTGTGACACCAGCTCCGCCCTCTCCTAAAATGATTATTTTTATGTACAAGCAATACTCTCTAGCTAGATTATATTTCAGAATTTGAAACCAGTTAGAATGCCTTTTCTCATTTTTTTTTAAAAAAAGTTCAAAATTTGTTTTTTAAAATTCAGGTCAGTCCTTATTCAATCCAATCCTCCCTTCTCTAATTTCTTCCTTTGTAGTTTACTGTAATTTCCTCCAACTGTTGTTAACTGATACCTCAATATTCTATGGAGACTGTACTAAGATGTCCAGGTTAATCTATGGCAACAAAAAAAATTGAGTGTCTGGTAGCACCTTTTCCAGTGAACACGTTTTAATAAAAGGCATTTTGAAACTTAGAGCTCAGTTCATCAAGTACATAGAATAACCAGTGGATGTAGGAATTAATGTGGAGTGAGAAAAGGGAGAAGAAGATAGTTATATGGACAGATTATGTGTCAGACAGATTCTAAGTACCTTACCATTAAAATTGCAATATATTAACAACACACTGTATTTATTGAGACCATCTGAGAGGTCTCCAAGCAAACTGGCAAATACCACCTCTGATTGGCTACTGCCACATCTATTCTCTGCCTCCTGAGTCCCAGTTGATCAGCTGGGTCATTTTTTGTTGCCCTGCACAGGAGAATGGAGCTGGAAAGCAGGTTAGTGGGTTGGGGAGGGAATGGGATTTCACAGTAACCTTCCCAAGGAATGGGGAGCGAATGGAAATTTTCCAGTATACTTCCCCTGCCATAGCAACCAAGCCATGCCCACCAAGCCATACCACACCCACCAAGCCACACCCACAGAATTGGTAGTAAAAAATTTTTAAATCTCAACACAGTATAGTCTACACAGTATTAGCAAAGAATGAGAGGATATACCCAGGGAAAATACTGTGTGATATGTTTGTATTAGATGGGAAAGTACAGAACACTTACAGAAGCTTTGAAGAATAGCTATCTGGAGTATTAGAATTAGAATTAGAAGAACTTTATTGTCATTGTACAAGTACAGTGAAAATGTGGATGCACTCCAGCAACTGTTCGCAATACAATAAAACCAAAGCACTTAAAACTGAAGATAAGAAAAATAGAGTACCAATGTTTCCATTTGCAATTTGAGAGTACAATATCTACGAATATACACAGAATATACATCCAACACTGACTGTAACACTTCGCCGAGTATAATACACATTGATTGTACTGTAATATGTTGTTATACATCTAAATGGGGTATTGAGATTTCACATCTTTTCACATCTTAATAAGGTATTGACTTCGTGTTTATTTGCGGTTCGGATGGCCCAGGGAAAGAAACTATTTGTTAGTCTAGTGGTGTGGGATTTTATTTGTTAGTCTAGTGGTGTGGGACCTAAAATGGCATCTAGATGGCAGCAGGTCAAAAAGATAATTGCCAGGGTGTGAGCGGGTCTTCTATGATGACCTTGATTCTACTTTGGCAGCGGGACCTGGCTAAGTCTTCCATATTACTATTCTATTCATATTACTATATATTTTACTATATTAATATTACTATATTATTTTCAGATGGTAAAATAAGAGATGGTGTATTTTGGTGCTGTAGCAGTGGAAGGAATTCTCAGCTTTTCTAAGAAGAAAAATGAAGAACTTGTTTTCATAGCTAATAGCAGCCATATGTTTATCATCCACAGTACCTTTTATATGTGATGTTATGTGATAGGATGCCATCTGTTTGAAAAGAATTACTATAACAACAAAGGGGAACTTCTCTATTTTGCACAAGTACTGTAAAATAATATGAGGAAGGAAGTATTCCCTTCATTCACTGATATTTTGTCCCAAAAAGTAAAACTAAAAAAATCAATATAATCTTACATATGAACTTATCTATTTTTTCCAACTGTTTCCAGCCCTTTCATATGTCAGTAAATACTGAGAAAATGTATAGTTGTTCATTTAACAACAAATGGCTGCAGTTTTCAGCTACTTAATTGTACCTGAAATCCTTAAATTTTTTCTAATTCTTGGAACTGTCCCTTTAGTTTTCATTTTTGTATCTGCTAGTTACCCCTGACTGGCCAGATCCTTGTGATTTTCAGCTCCAGGTTTCAATTGGCTAGTGTCTGGAAATCTTGAAAAATTGCATAATTTGGGCAAAATAGCAAGTGAGATAGAGTAAAAAGAAAAAAATAAAATACGAAGATGGAAAAAGTGTTATTCTCTTCTCCCAAGCCTTGATCCCAATTAATGGGCTCAGTATTTCTATTTTGAAAACTTAAAAAAAAACAACTAAGAATATACATTATGTGTTTCACAGAACAGTACTTTGGCCCAAAGTAAGTCTGAACTAAAATGTATTTATTGAAATTCTAAATGAGCATTCATAGCTGATAATCAGACATGGCTCTATAGAAAAGTATACATGTAGTTCAGGGTTGAATTATGCAGTCCTTAGTGCTGTTTGAGTTTGATTGTTTGCTTGCACAGTTTCATCACCTGACTAGGTATCATAATCATAAAGTATAGTATTGCTCCCTGTCTATATACAGTACCTTATCTGCCAGTGTTGGTGGGGGTTTGGTTTTCTCATTGGTAGTTCCTTGATTAGGTTATTGTTGCCTGCTTGATTGTTTGACTGATGTTGTCTGCTTATCTGGTTATTGGCTGTTGGGGAGGATATGCTCTGGTCATTGTGTTTCCTTCTTAGCTTTTTCTATTGTCTCTTTGAATGCTGTGTAAATATGGATTGTTTCTGTGTTTACTGATAACTGATTTATCTGAATATCAGGTTTCCAAGAATTCTCTAGCACTTTTGGATTCAGGATGATTATGGTTTCCCAATTGAAACTATGGTTGAGTCTTTCCATGTGTTATGAGTTTTCATTGTCTTCAGAGTGCTAATTGGTGTTCATGGATGCACTTTGTTGGTCTTCTGCCTGTCTTTTACTATATAATAGTTATAGTCCTCACACTGTATGTTGCAGGTGATTCCTGTTTTGTTTTTCTTAGACTACTGGGTCTTTTGGTTTATCTGAGATATTTTTTCAGGGATTTAGTTAGCTTATATGCTCAATGTAATAGTTGTAATAGTCTTGGTTGTTTCTGATAAATTTTTGACATATGATGGTGTTATCTTTTCCAAAGATTGTGCTAGTTTGCTCTATAGTGGGATGTTAAATTGATAATGGAGTATTTGGTAGGTATGGATTGTTTTTCTATAGATTTACGTTTCTAATTTGCTGTCATTTCTTCTGCTGAGATTATTCAGGAAGGTGAGTGAATTGTTTTCTCTTTCCCTTGTGAATTTTATTTCTTTGAAGAAGTTGTTGATAGTTTCATGTGCCTTCTCTAATTTTTCTTTTTTATTATGATGAAGATATCACCTATATATTGGATTCATGCTTTCAGTTGAATGCGTTGGAATACTATAATTTCTAGACACTGAATTACAGACTCAGCTATGGATTCTGAAATGGTGAACCCCTGGGTATACTTTTAATTTATTGGTATATTTTTCCATCACATTAAAAGTGGGCAAAGGGAGAGATTGATAAGGTTCACAATTGTGAATATTTTGATCTTAATGAATGTGTTTAGGTCTGGTGTATTGTGCAGTGCTGCTGTCATGAATTCTTTCACTAGTTCTGGGCTGGTGATATAAAAAGTGCTGTGACATTAAATTAAATAATAATTTAACGTCCTATTTTTAGGTCTGATTTTCTGGAGTTTGGAGTTGGTAGAATATTCTTCAATTAAATCTTCAAATCTGTAAAATCTTCAAATCTTTTTGATAAGTTATTTGATTATGTTTGTATGTTGTGTCCTTGATAGTCATACATTTGAAGAAAGAGGTATGTTAGGATCAGGAGTGAGATGCTACCAGTTCTGCTTGGCTCAAAAGAACCGGTAGCTCTGAAGAGCAGTAGACACCAAATCAGTTCTGTGTTTGCTGCTGTTTAGCCCACCCACCTGCCTTTACCTGTCCTTTATTTCCTGCTTTTTCAATCTCAGCTGCTTTGTGTGGCACAGCACAAAACATAGTCACTGAACTGTTCGTAATATTGGTTGAATCGCACTCCTGTTTAGGATTATGTATTTTGGGGCATTCATAAAAGCATGGAAGGATGACTCTACTGCTTTTCATCTAACATTGTTCTTCTTTTGTGTCATTTGATATTTCTTGATTAGATCATTTCTCTTGATCCGGTTGTCTAGTTTCTGTATTGGGATGGTGTTTAGTAGAATATAGATTTCTTTGTCTTTTAATAATACTTTGGCTCTTTATATATGTTGTATGTTTTATATCTGTGTTTTAGCTTTGTCTGTTGGTTTAGTCCTTTAGATTTTGAGGCTGCTGTGTTCCCTGCTTTATTGTATCTTTAATTTTTTCTGTAAAAGATCCCCACAAAATTGAATTCTGAAGCCCTGAGTCTTGGTTCTTTTATTAGTTCAAAATTTCTCTGTAGGATAGGGGTATAATAGAAGTCTATTGTGAGAATAAAATGATGCAATTTGTAGATGCTTTTGAGTCACTGATGGGAAGCAATGAATAGAATTTATTTCAAAAATGGCACAAAGAACATATAAACAGGAAAAATGCGTACAAAAGAGGGCAAGTTTTATGAAGAGTGAGTTTATTTTTAAGTATATATTTTATTAGCACATATAAAATCTGAAGTGCATTAGGCTGGCTTAATTGGAAATGACTGAGAAAGAAATATGTCAATATAAATTTGGGGTAGTTCCATACAAAGCTATATAATCTAGGACATATGTGAATGAAAACAGATTTTCCAGCTCTTTTTTTTTCTTTTAAAGAAAACTTTGGAAGAACAGAATGATGGGCCAGTTTAAACTGATTTATAAATCCCTTACCTCCAAGAAAATATTTTAAAGCCAGTATTAAAGGTTTCTCATTGGATTTAATTGCTTTCCAACAACAGAGCTTTATAATAACTGCTTTATTTGAAAGTATATAAGCAGAGAATATTGAAAGAAATTGTATCTTATAGTTTATCCTTTAAGAAGTACCAAAAATAATGCAACTTTCAGTCCAGATAAATCAGTATCAACAAGTATCTCTACACTATTTTTTCTATTCACATTTCTGACGAATTGTTTTTCTGCTATTTCTTGGTCATAAACTCTTATTACTATTTCATTACAAAGGCAAGGAGAAGAATTTTCCCTATAAGTAATGAAATTCCCCAAATTTCCCCATCATGCATTATTTAACAAATGCCTGATTTGCTATATATTTGTCAAGTTAGGCCTGCTTTCCCAGTTTAACTTGTTCTCTCTCCAATAATATTCATAGATCTGGTTTGTTACACCATCACATAACTCTTGTGTTTTTCAATGTATGTTGTACAGTGACAGAGGGTAGATATCTAACTATGTGAGAAATGTTTGTTGTTTCATGACATCTGTTAATATTTCAACAGTATTTTATTGATATATTAATATTTATTATTATTATTATTGTGCATTTCTATGTTGTTGCTTGTAACCTACAGTATGAGATATCTGAAGTGACCAAAAAAAAGTATTGATAACAAATCAGTCCTGTAGAATTATTATCCAGTATAGGTAGTCCTTGACCTCTGACCACGACTGAACCCAACATTTCTGTTGTTAAGTGAATTTGGCCCCATTTAGTAAGTGAGTTTGGCTTCATTTTATAACCTTTCTTGCCATAGCTGTTAAGTGAATTGCTGCAATTGATAAGTTAGTAATCCAGTTGTTAAATTAATCCAGCCTCCCCATTGACTTTGCTTGTCAAAAGGTTGCAAAAGGTGATCACATGACCTTGGGAAACAGCAATGGTCATAAGTATGAACTAGCTACCAAGCATCTGAATTTGGATCACATGCTACAAAACTGTGAAAAAAATGATCATAAGTCACTTTTCCAGTTCCATTATAACTTTGAATGGTCATTAAATGTGCTCTGTAAGTTGAGGACCACCTGTGTTTTTGGAAAATGTTAAACTGGAAAACTAGCAGTTCATTGTTCAATAAGTGTTTTAAAAGTTTTCCTCTTTTACTTTGAAGTTTTTTACTTCAAAAAATCCTTTCAAGCTAAAATGCAATTTTGGTTGGATTCTTGCTTTCATTCATCTTTGAAAATTCAGATCATGTATAACACATTCAGAATTCTGTAAGACTTCTTAGTATGCATCACTGCAAAGTATCCAAGATACGAGTTTCTAAAGTACTGTAGTTGTTTTGCAACTGTTAGCCATTTACAGACATGTAAAATAGACATGCATATTGGCCCAATTTCTCTTCTCTCTCTCTCTCTCTGCCTTGGCCCAAGCATATAAAATTGTGAAATCTGAGAACTGTGTATGATATAAAGCATATCCATTTTGAAATAAACTGGAAACCTCCCTTCTGTTGCATTGTGCAAATGTTTTATTTTAGCTTAAAGCTATAAAAAAATTCTCTGTGATTTATTTTCTTTTTTAAAATTTCTTTTGGCATTTGGAAATTCCCTTGATTTTTAATCTTTGTCCAAATCTGATTCAATGTAGATCCAACTTTCATACTAAATGGAAATTAAGGAACACTTTCATGTACACTGTTACACAACTGGAATTGACTATTTCAGAAAATGCAAAGATAGAGCATGGGCAACAGATGTCTGTTCAATTTATCAATTCTTTGTATTGATAACAATTTAACTATTTTTATAACGAAAGCCTGAAACAGTTATTGGCTTGTCAGTTTAATGCAGCACTCTTTGTTCTGCTTACCATGCTGTGAAACATCCTACCATAATTGTTAAACCATTATTTATGGTTAAGGTGAATCTAGCAAACTATGATTTATTAAATCTATCATGATTAAGCACATTTCCAGAAAAAAAGACAATTGTTTGACCAATGAAAACATAATTAAATATAAAAGGTTTTTTCATTTATTTACTTACTTACAGGGTTTATTGGATTCTCTGAAGAGTGACTTTGAATACTGTATACTTCTCAAATACATAAGCTTGGGTTCAGAAAACAAGCATTATAATCAAATTTAAAAGCAATGCAATTTATGTCATTGTATAAATAAAAGTGGAAATCAAATTCAATACAATAAAAGTCAAATGATTATTTGGAAGGATAGTCATAACAATTCAACCCCACAGGACTCAAGAAATATCTAAGTGTTCACTTTTTAAAAAATCCAGAGGGGTGGGGGGAATTCAGATATCTGGCTCCTGAGATGAGGGACACATAGACCACACTTCCTGCTAGAGTTTATTAGATAGACAGATTTCATCAGGAGAAAAAAAAAAAAGAGAGAGAGATGATATTTGGATGCCTTAGGGTGCTCCCAAAACTATTTGAGTTGCTGCTGGACTATTTGAATTGCTGCAGCATCTAAATATTCTTGGACAACAAATAGAGTACATTGTAGTAGCCAATGTTAAAAGCTGACAAAAAAAAGAGGACAATGAGTAACATTTCCCATTCCCCCCTGATCCACAAAACAAAGCTATAAGTAAAAGTTCTCCCTCAACCAATCAATTTTTCAGCTAGAAACTGGGATAGTTTCTTCAGGATACAGGTCTGATTTGAAATAAGTTTTCAGCCTGCTTTACATCTTTCTTTCCATCACTTTGTAAAATTGATAACTCAAGCAAAAATGTGGGCATAGAAGCCATAGTCTGTTATGGTATGATACTTCTAATGATCCAATCTTATTTAAAAGAAAGGGGACTTGAAACTATACATCTATGCACCCTTGAAAATGACACAAACAAGCCTTAAAGTTGAAGATTTGAAGTTGAAGCTTTTAGCTTCAGTAGATCAATGTTCTCAGAGCTGGTTTCTTCTGGAATTTTTATTACAATATTGAGTGAGAGACTGTCAAGGTACATCCTTTATGCACAATATTTGCCTTGTCGCAGAACACTGGTCACTGGTACAAATCAAATTAAAACAAGAAATCAATGAACTTAGAAAAATAATGCAAATTAGTTACATCACATCCTAGAGAAAACTCAGCCATTTCTACAGCTCAATTGGTTGGAGACTTAGTGTATGGGAAAGTTTTATTTCTTATCCATCTTTAAAAATTTATGCTACATTATCTTATTAAGGTCTTTGGTTCACGGTTGAGCATTAAAAAACTTCAATTTTTTCTATAATTACCCTTTAATACTTTACTCTGTATACACCTATTTGGCACATCTTAGTAGGAAATTCTAAATGGAATTTAAAGATATCAACAATAATGTTTGTTGGAGGCTGTTATAAGATTGAGGATAAAGCCCACCATAAGTTCTAAAGTTAAGATTTAGATTTTGTCTTAAGCCCATGTCACACTGCCCAATGGATGCAAAAAGGACACAGCGGACGAGCAAAATGTTCCATCCGTTGTTATCCGCTCTCAAAAGGGGCAAAAATTTGCATAACCGGAGTGGATAACACGGACGCGGGGAGGACGCAGGGCGGATGCAAAGTGGATGTGGAACGGAAGCCCAGCGGAGGGAAGCAGATGAGAGCGGATGGCGCATCTGCTAGGCTTCAGGGGGGCCGTAGCAAAGCGGATGCGGAACGGATACAGCAGATGCACAGCGGATGCAGAACGGATGAAGCGGATGCACAGTGGATGCACAGCGGAAGCCTAATGGATGCCTGGCGTTAATTGCGCATGCGGGGAGGATGCATTGCGTCAGCCCCGCGGATATAACGGAAGCATCTCGGAAGCAGGTCGCCATTCAGAGGAAAGACCTGCTGCCAGACGGATTGGCTGCCTTGCCTGCCCTGCCTGCATGTCTGCCTGCAAGCCTTGCTGCCAGCCTTGCTGCAACTCTCCCTGCCAGCCTTCCTGCCAGCCTTGGTTCCTGCCAGCCTCCCTGCCAACCAGCAACCCCACAACCATGTGGAAGCACAGCAAGCCTCAACCATCTGCTGCCAGCCCTGGCAAGAGGGACAGGGCTACCATCCCACCCCCTAGCCCTCAATCTGGTTCTCCTGGTGCTTCTGCAGCATGGGCTCGCTCTTCTGGGGCTGGTGCTTCTGCTGCTTCTGCTTCTGGAGGAGCTGATGACAAGCACTCCAGCACCAGCCACCTCCACAGCACCTGGACCCTTCACCCCTGAGACTGAGGGACCAAGAGGAGTGCCAGAGACTCATTTTTGTCTTATAGCTTGTTGTTAATAAAGTCTATTTTTGATTCACACACTTGCTTCATTTCTTTTTTTTAATAAAGTCTTGGTTGAAACTTTTAGAAATGGTTTAAGCCTTTGCTTGCTTGTGGGATGGGTAAGGATAGCTTTGGGATGGGTTAGGATACCTGTGGGATGGGTAATAGCTGTGGGATGGGTTAGGATAGCAGTGGGATAGATAAACCTCCAGTGCAAGCATAGTGGGACTGTATGGTCCACCCTCCCAGGTGCCACACCTATGGCCCTTTATTATCAATAACGATATAATCAATCATCCACACATGTCAACATAAACACAACTCTTTATAAAATGCCCTGTTCATTGTAGGCCAACCAAACATACATGGCCCAATCTCATCCGTGTGATGAGACAGGCTGAAGGAAGCATCCATTAAGCATCTATCATCCTGTCTTGCCACTCCACTGCTCCAGCTGGGGAGTTGCACCAGTGTTTCAGGAGGTTGCGCTGCTTCTTCCCTTCACGTGAGGCTCTGTTGGGGCCTTGCACATCCTCAGTGTCGATCAGGTTTTGCCCTTGCCTCCATTCCCCAGGCTCCATGTCCGCATTGCCTTGTTGATGGTCCACAAGCCTGTTCTGCAAGACTGGGTAGCAGATGCGCATGAGATTGTGCAGGATGCAGCAAGCTTCCACGATCCTCCTCATGGTCTCTGGGCTATGCAGCATGTTGGTGAGAAGTACCTGGAACCTGTTGGCCAGAATGCCAAAGGCATTCTCCACCACCCGTCTTGCCCTGAACAGCCTGTAGTTGAAGATCCTCTCTTCACGGGTGAGGTATTTGGAGGTGTAGGGCTTCATGAGGTAGGTTGTGAGGGAGAAGGCGTCATCCCCCATGATGAAGTAGGGCACATCTTGCTTGTCGTTGGTTAGTGGGTCTGGATCTGGGAAGCCCACCATGAGGTTGCCTTCCAGCCCCTCCTTGAGGTCACTGGCATTGTATACCTGGGCATCTGAAGATGACCCATTGCCTGAAGCATTGATGTACATGAACTTGTAGTCTGCATCGACCATGGCGAAGAGGATGATGCTGAAGAAGCCCTTGTAGTTGTGATAAGTGGACCCCGATTTGGCTGGAGCTTTGCAGGCCACGTGCTTCCCATCTATGGCTCCAACGGTGTGGGGGAAGTTCCACTTCTGATACCACTGCTCTGCAACTTTCTTCCATTCTTCTTCAGTGGAAGGGTACTGGATGAGCTCCTCCTTGTATTCTTCGATGATGGCCTACACCACTTCTCTGACCACAATGCTGATGGTGTTGGGTGGCACCCTCCAGCCATACTGCATGCTCCTGTAGGTGGTCCCGGAAGCCAGATGGCGCAGAGTGAGTGCCACCTTGAGCCCAGGTTCCAGGATGGGCCGGAAGTTGGTGTTTGTCTTGGTCAACCTGGGTGTCAGCCGCTGCACAAGTTCGTCAAACATAGCTGGAGGCATCCTCATGAAGTTCTGGAACGCCCGAGTGTCTTCGCTACTGAGCTCCACCATCAGCTTGTTGTACAGTCCGTCCTCTGCTCTTCTGGTGAACCATCTTTGGACCCAGACTTTTTTTGGGTGCCCCCTTTTCTTCCCGTAGTAGAGTTCACAGAGCCTGTAGATGGTTTCGCACTGTTGCAGAAGGATGGTGCCTGCCGAAAGGACTTTGTCACAATCCACGGTGGACATGACTGGATGCTGTGGAAGAGGTAGAGTCAGATGAAGGCTGCAGAGGTCTGCACAGCTTGGCTGCTGTTCTGAAAGTGAGATGCAGGTGAGCTGCTCCCCCTTTTTATAGGCAGTATAGGTGTCCCTTTGCATCCTCTAGGCATCCTCTAGGCATCCTGCAGACAACCTTAATATCCGAGATAGGTCCCCTCTGCAAACGTTTTTTCCATTTTAAACACTTTGTTTCCATGCTGCATCCACTAGTCATCCATTCTGCATCCATTCTGTGTCCGTTCCACTTCCTCCCTGCATCTGAGCGGATGCGAGTTGCACGGATGCACAGCGGATGCCTAGCGGATATAGCGGATGCGTCGCGGATGCGTAGTGGATGCGTAGCGGATGCAGAACGGACGAACTGGATACATTTTCCACGCAAAAGTTTTGGGCAGGCCAAAACTTTCCGAGCGGATGAAATGTCCATAAACGGATGTTGGACGGATAGAGAGGAAGCCAAACGGAGACAGTGAGTACATCGCGTTTTCCAACGGATGGCAAGCTTTTTTGTCCGTTTTACATCCTCTTTGCATCCGTTGGTTCGGTGTGACATGGGCTTAAGGAGATATAATACTGATTCACTTATCAAGAGGTGAGTGATGGCCTTCATGTTATTGAGGTGTTTAAGTGCAGACTTTAATTCTGATTTCTGCACTGATTGGGTGCAGATTGGATGAACTGCCAATTTTATGGTTCTGTGACATCTAATAGTTTTTACTAAGAAAAGAGAAGTCATTTAAAATTAAATGTTTCCAATGATCCTTTATCACCTATACAGAAATAATTATTTCAGGGTTGTACAGTGTACTAATGCACTTTTAATTGACTAAATTTTGAAGTATTTGGGTTCATATCCAGCCATGTTTATTAAAAACAAAGTTGACATAACAAAGGAGAACAATTAGTATCTTGCAAATCAATTAGGATAAAATTAACTTCTTGTTAATGGGATATATTCTTTTTTATATAAAGAATGGGATGAATTAAAAAATTAAAACATGATTTTTGAGAGGAAAGTTTAAAATTGTATCTAAAAGCTTCCTTAGATTTCATTATTTGGCTTCTACTTTTTGAGGTAAAGAATTTCTCTAAGCTTTTGTAACAGACGGAACCAACAATAATATTATACATGCACAGAAAATGATGACTTTAGAACATTGTTTCTAGGTGGGCATCTGACTGCTTATATCTTACATGAAAGTACATTTGAAGTCTAAAATCATAAGTGGTTCTTAGTAGTTTTGAATGCAGTTCCCAGAATCATTCCAAAAGCTTACATTTTGGAAACTAATTATTAAATACACAGATTTATACTAAACATAAGTGGGATTAAATTAAATCACTTTTCTTTATGATAGATAGATAGATAGATAGATAGATAGATAGATAGATAGATAGAT
>BLBF01000040.1:33897068-33924885 GCA_015471245.1 Laticauda colubrina
GATAGATAGATAGATAGATAGATAGATAGATAGATAGATAGATAGATAGATAGATAGATGGATAATATCCCAGTAACTCAGGTTGATATACCTATCATTTCTTTCCCTTTTTATATCCAACATTGAGTTAGTTTGGGCTGAGAAAGAAAAATTAGCTCTCTGTCATCCAGTGAGTTCCAGGGTTGAAAGTAGATCTATCTTACTCTACTTTAACATCATAGTCAGCACATCACATTGGCTCTTATTCTTAGCTCATTTCATTCCATTAAAGGCCTGCTGCAACGTCAGTCAAGAACAATTGCACCTTTTCTAACTATATTTTGCCAATGTAGAAGTAAGGATTTAATGCAAAGATTTAAAATTAAAAATGCATAATATGAACATGAAAACAGGTTTTGAAAACAGGTATATCATTAAATATTGTACATGTATCAAAAAGGGAATAACTTGCCAGCAATTCTGTGATGGATGAATGCTTGTTGGTAAACCCGGCTAGTTTCTAGACTATCTGAGATTTGTTTCAGAGAATCTGCTGCTGACCCTTCAATCAACATTTTTTAATGATAGTCCCTAAATGCCCTTTCTTTGCATATCTAGTAGACTTTCATTTAGTGCAAGGAAGAGTTGCCAGCAAAAACAATAAATTAAAATCCTCTAGTTTTATTTCAGAGTCTTATGCTGATGAAGGAAGGGATCCAGTTTTAGCCTTCAACAAATTTCATCTCAGGAAATGGTCCTCATCAACATAGCCTCTTTAGAATAGGTCTATAATGTCTCATTAGTCTATTCATAAAGAAATGTAGGTTAAGCAATGCCTGCTATTACCTGCTATCTGAATGCCATAAGGAAGATTCATTTGTCCTACTCCCTGAGTATCTGCCATCAGTCTGCTTTTCTTTTCTCCTCCAAAGGTTAACTTAGTTTGTCCAGGATATTTGACTAGAGAGTTACTTCATTGATAATACTGAGATCACAGCTGCATGTGCATGCATGTTGAGCTCAGCTAACCATAAATCTAGCACATCATGTGGCCAAAACCAAGGTTAAAAGCAAAACAAAAGTTTTTTTCTAAAAAGTTAATCATAGGTTCACTTATTCTATAGATAGTTGAATAAAGTTTAATTTGTCTAGTTTTTCTAGATGCAGAAAATCAGACTGGTTTGTTCTAGCCACCAAATCTTCGACACATTTTTGAAAAATACCCTGCCTAAGGAAAATGGGATTCCACAATAGTAAGGGGGAACAATGTTTTACTTCATCCCTTTTGTAATAGTTCCAAATTCAATCAGACTACTGTTGGCTTTTTTTTACAATTGTTTAAGAATTGTCATTAGACCAGTTTCTACAAGGTTTACAAGAATACTTGTTCTTACTAACAATGCTTAGCACCATACTAGTTTCAAGGCTTTGTAGTTTATTTCCAAGTTAAACAGCACTTTACAACTACACTGTCCTTTTCCTGTCTTTTACCCAAAGTTAATGCAATTAGTACCACTTACATGCACTAGTATCCCTACTAAACAACAAAATAGGTAAATTCTTCCAGTACCATGGATAGTTCCAAATAACAAAAAAGTTGCTGTTTTAACTGCCTTTAAGTCAACCTATTTGTTCCTGATATTCTGCTTCATCTTGAATCCTAACTCCTTATTTGACTTTCAGTGCTTTCTAGTGATCCCACCAGAGACTGCTGCCTAAGGCTAGCCCTGATTTGTGACCACTGGAATATTTATAAGGTGGTTAATATGTTTTACAGTTACAAGCCCAGCTACATAATATGGAGAAAGGTCAACATTTTCAGTATTAGAGAAAATAATGTTTTCTTTTATAAATCCACTAGATGGTGCTCATGCCAAAGGCAATGCTTCAGGCAAAAAAATATTTTCCTTTTACAGTACTAAGTGATGGGATGGAAGAGTGGCTGCACCACTGCCTGGATTCACTCAGAGTGAGAAAATAGAAATATGATAAGCTAGAGAGTTTTGCTTTAAGAGAGCTATAAAAATAAGAATGAAAAAAGTCACATGTGTACGTACGTGCATGTGCACACACACACACACAATAGATATTGGTTGGAAACATGTGGAAGAGGCTTTTATTCTGTAATGGATAGACAATGGCTAAAATAATGGTTTTAGCTGCTGTTACTTTTGAGCAAAGCAATTATATACATATATATATATATATAGAAGGTTGCAGGCAGGAAACATGAGATATTGTTATTCCATTTCATTGATGGTGCTGAAGTTCCATTCTTTGTTGTTGTTTTTTTTCAATCTGAATCTTGCTTCCTGCAATATTTTATTTTCTCCTCATTCCCTCACTCTTGCCAGTGTTTTCTCTGTCAATTTTTTAATTAATCCCTTTGTGATGTATTGTATGTATTGTTAATCCTTTTGTGATGCAGTAGAGTGGCTCATTATTATGTGGTGCTTTTAGTCCATTTTATAACATCCAAACAGAGATTTAATATTAAATTTGTTATCTGTTTATCGGTAACTTGTATCCAACCATAATCAAATACAGTCACATAAATTATAGTTTGGTAATTAAAAGGTTCCTATTATCTAAAATGATAAACTATATTTTTATATCAACTGTGGATAATTATTCAAAATCTCTTTCTCACACACATCAAAATCTAGTCTTCCCTTTCTAAATTAAATTATTCTAACTGGTTTCCATTAATCTGTTTGGAGCAAATGCCATAAGAAATTCTATCTTTTCATTTGTCAGTATTGATATTAATGTTTATGAAAGCAGATGATCTTTCAAATATGGCAAACTGGGTTAATTATGAAGAATGCCTAGAGGCAGGTTAACTTACTTTGAAGCAAGGAGTTCTTTTTTATTTTTATGGCATGCCATGTTGTACTTGAGGGAAGAAAAAGAGAAAGCAACATAAAATAGAACACCAAACCACTATGTAAACATTTCTATTTGCTCTGAAGTTTCTTTCATCTACACATTCTATTTTGAGGTGTTGTTTAAGGCACTTACGGATGCAAAGAGGATGTAAAACGTTAAAAAAAGCTTGCCATCCATTGGAAAATGCTATGAATCCGTTGTGTACTCACTGCATACGTGTTTCATACACTCTATCCCTCGAGCATCTGTTCACTGAGATTTCATCCGCGCAAGAAGTTTTGAGCTGCACAAAACTTTGTGAGCGGATGAACTTTCTGCCATGTACGATGTACATCTGCGACATATACGGGCAACAAATGTTCTATGTTATCATCCATTAAATGACTGCTGTATCCTCTCTGTATCCTCTGGCCATCCCCTCAACTCACATCCGCTGCAGCTGAAAATGAAAAGAGGGAGGAAACAAAAGGTACATGGAACGTCTACACATCATCAGTAGCACGGAAATAGAAATGATGTAAGCATATGCATCTCGTATATAAAGGATTAAAACAGAGAAAACGTTTGTATCTGGGATGTATCTCGGATATTTAGGATGTCTGCAGTATGTCTAGAGTATGTAGAAGGCCCCATAGCAGACTACCGATATTTCCTATAAAAAGGGGGAGAAAATCATCTGGATCTCAGTATGAGTCCAGCAGCCGTGGTGTACAGACCTCTTCACCCTTGGTCTTGGTCTTCCACATCATCCATTGTTCTCCACCATGGATCATGACACAGTCCGTATGGTAGTCTGTACGGATCATTCATCATTCACAGTCCTTATGGATCATTCATCACCAGAACCAAAACCTGTTAAGACTGTTTCACCTTTTATACAGAAAGATAAGAAGGAGACGTCCAAGAGCTGTGTGGGTCCGAGGATGGATCGTGAGAAGAATGGAGTTTGGAATGTATGACCAGTTGATGGTGGAGCTGAGGAATGAAGACCCTCGTGCTTTCCATCACTTCATGAGGATGCCACCAGCCATGTTTGATGAACTTGTAGAGCATCTCAGACTCATGTTGACCAAGCCAAGCACCAACTTCCGTCCCAACCTGGACCCTGGACTGAAGGTGGCACTGACTCTGCGCCACCTGGCCTCTGGAACCACATACAGAAACATGCAGTATGCGTGGAGGGTGCCACACAACAGCATTAGCAAAGTGGTCACAGAAGTGGTGCAGGCCATCATCGAAGAATATGTGGCGGAGCTCCTCAAGTGCCCCTCCACTGAACAAGGCTGGAGGAAACTTGCAGAAGAGTGGTATCAGAGGTGGAACTTTCCCCACACCATTGGAGCCATCGATGGGAAGCACGTGGCCTGCAAAGCTCCAGCCAACTCAGAGTCCACTTATTTCAACTACAAGGGCTTCCTCAGTATCATCCTCTTTGCCATAGTTGATGCTGACTACAAGTTCATGTACATTGATGCTTCAGGCAACGGGTCAACTTCAGATGGCCAGGTATACAATGCTAGTGACCTCAAGGATCGGCTGGAACACAACCTCATCGTGGGTTTTCCAGATCCAGACCCCCTACCCAATGACACACAAGATGTGCCCTACTTCATCATTGGTGATGACGCCTTCTCCCTCAGAACCTACCTCATGAAGCCGTACAGTTCAAGATACCTCACCTGTGAAGAGAGGATCTTCAACTACAGGCTGTCCAGGGCAAGGTGGGTGGTGGAGAACGCCTTTGGCATCCTGGCCAACAGGTTCCAGGTACTTCTCACCAACATGCAGCATCGCCCAGAGACCGTGAGGAAGATCGTGGAAGCTTGCTGCATCCTGCACAATCTCATGTGCACCCGCTACCCAGTCTTGCAGAACAGACTTGTCGATCGTCAACAAGGGAATGGGGACATGGAGCCTGGTGAATGGAGGCAAGGATGAAACCTGATAGACACTGTGGATGTACAAGGCCCCAACAGAGCTTCACGTGAAGGGAAGAAGCAACGCAACCTACTGAGGCACTGGTGCAGCTCCCCAGCTGGAGCAGTGGATTGGCAAGACAGGATGATAGATGATTAATGGATGCTTCCTTGAGCCTGTCACATAACACTGATGAGACTGTGCCATGTATGTTGAGTGGTCCTACAATGAATAGGGCATTAATAAAGAGCTTTGTTTATTTTAAAATGTGTTGATCAATGATGGTTGAGTACAACAGGGGATGGTGTGTTCAGAAAGCTCTCTGAGAGCTGACTCAGTCCCATGAGGTTGAGAGGCCCTTCATCAAGTACCTGAGATGTGAGGTGAGATGTGAGATGTGAGGCAATTGTCCATTGACAGGCTTGGCTGTGGGGTGGAGGAAGGAGGAGTGTAGTGGAGCTGTCTGGTCTGCAGCTGGGCGAGGTGTGGCGTCTGTAGCGTGCGATGAACCTGGGCCTGGACTGGGAAGGTCTGCTTCTGCTGTGGGAACTCCTGGTAGTCGTAGCCTTGGTAGGTGAGGGCTGTTGAAAGCTGTGGAAAGGCTGTGACATTGCCTGGGGTGGAGGAGCAGACCTGGACTGGGTAGGAGCAGCTTCAGCTGGGCCTTGAGGGTTGTGCAGAAGTGCTGTTATCTTCTCCTTCATCACCTGGTACTGGGCAAGTCACTTAGGGTGTGGCTCATGTAGGTGATGAAGGTGTGGTGGCCTGAGGATCCTCTGTCCAATTGGACCAGCTGAGAGAGAAATTCTGTGCTGGTCTTCATTGTGTCCCTGATCTCCAACAGGACACTGTGGTTCTGGCCCTCCAGTCTGCCTCTCTGCCTGCATCCTCTGGAGCTGGGGGTGGGGGTTTGTGGTTTGGCCTCTGGTGGCTGCTGCTTCTTCCTCCATTTGTGATGGGATGCTCCAAGTCCACTGGCATGGGGAGTGCAGCTGTTGGAGGGGTCTCTGCCGTGGGGCCCTCTGAAGACACCTGCCTGGACAGGCTCACTGGCTGGAAGAGGACTGGCTGTCTGTGGGCTGTCTGAGGGAGAGGGGTGTCAGAGAGGCTGCTCCTCAGTGGCGGGTCTCACCCTCCAGAAAACTGCACTTGGCCATGGTGTACATCTCCTGGTCAGTGAGCTTGACAGCGGCCTGCCCTGATTTTTTGAGGTGTAGTTTGCCATACCAGGTGTGCATGTGCTTCCCAGTAATACATCTGCAGTGCAGCCCAGGCTCTCTGCCTTTTCTCTCCAAGCTGCCTGCTTCTTCTTGGTGTCGCGATAGAATCTGTGGCCCTTTTTCCAGAGGTACTCGTTCTCCCTCAGCCATTCCAGCACCTCATCCTCATGGTCCTTGGAAACGGTGTCCTGTTTCCTCTCTCCCTTCTCCTTCCCTTGCCTCTTCCTCCCTCTGGCAGGGGCTTCAGCAGGGCCTTCAGGGGCTTGAACAGCAGGGCCTTCTGGGGCTTGAGAAGCAGGGCCTTCAGCAGCAGGGCTTTGAGGGCCTCGGGGCTGGTCCACTACAGCAGCAGCAGCAGCAGCAGCTTCAGAGTCAGTGCCAGGCGGTGGGATGCTGGTTCTGTCCATCTTGCCAGGGCTTGAATGAGTAGGCACCGGCTTCCTCTTCTTGCCTGACTGACGAACCATGGTGTTCCTGCTAGATGTATGTGGCAGCACGTCTTTCCCCTGAATGCTGACTGCATGCATGCTGCATCCTTTTATATCCACAGAGCTGATGCAAGTCATACTCTCTGCATGCGCAGTGAACGCTTTGCTTCCTATCGGCGTCCATGATGCATCTGCATCATACGCTATGCATCCGCCCCTTCCGCTATGCATCCGCTTTTCAATTCTCCCCCGGAACCCCTTCGGATGTGTCATCTGCTTCCATCCACTGTCATCCGCTAGGCTTCCTATGAACATCCGCTTAACACCCCCGCTACATATTAACCACGTCCATCCTTTTCCGTTCTTTTCCATTCTGTTTATGCAAATTTTTGCCACTTTTTGGAGCGGATGACAACGGATGGAGTCATCCCCAAAATTTTGCTCATCTGCTGTGTCCTTTATGCATACGTTTTGCATCCGTTGGCCAGTGGGACCTAGGCTTGTGGCAGTATTTATTTCCATGAAATATAAATATTGTATGAAGATCCCTTTGTTTTAATAATATTTGAATGAAGTTTTGTTATCTTGCAGAGATATTAATTGCCATAGGTATTTCAGATCAAGCTTTAGATAATATCTTGGCTATTGATTTTGTTCCTGTTAACTGAGATTTTAGCCAGTATTTCACAGTTTTGTTTATAGAAGAGAGAAGGGCAGGAAGGATCAAAGCTCTGCATGGACAGAACAGCTTTTTAGCCCATCCTTTGGATATAAAGTCTTTTCGACACAATTTGTAACACTACAAGCTTTACTCACCTAGAAAGGAAGATAAAATGGGCTCTTAAAGAAAGCTAACTGGATTCTGACAGTACGAACAGGTACTGATGTTAGAATTCAGTACAATTGGTTTCCAAGCTTTCCAAGTTTCAACATCCAAATTCAGAAGCTGCACAGTACAACTATTTCTAAGAGAGCTATTGATTTTTTTGAATTTATAGATAACCAACTCATTATGATTTGTTTGCTTCTTAGCTCCCTTAGCTCCTTAAGCCCATGTCACACTGAACCAACGGATGCAAAGATGATGTAAAATGGACAAAAAACCTTGCCATCCGTTCGAAAATGCAATGTACTCACTGCCTCCGTTTGGCTTCCTCTCTATCCGTCCAGCATCCATTTATGGACGTTTCATCCACTCCAAAAGTTTTGGGCTGCCTAAAACTTTTGCGGGAAAATGTATCCAGTTCGTCCGTTCTGCATCCGCTACACATCTGCTACGCATCCGTTCTGCATCCGTTACGCATCCGCCATATCCGCTAGGAATCCGCTACGCATCCGCACAACTCCATCCGCCCGGACGTGGGGAGGAAGCGGAACGGACGCAGAACAGATGCAGAACGGATGCAGAATGGATGCAGCATGGAAACAAAGCATTTAAAATGGAAAAAACATTCGCAGAGGGGACCTATCTCGGATATTAAGGATGTCTACAGGATGCCTAGAGGATACCTAGAGGATGCCTAGTGGAAAACCTACAATGCCTATAAAAAGGGGGAACAACTCGCCTGCATCTCACTTTCAGAACAGCAGCCCAGCGGTGCAGACCTCTGCAGCCTTCATCTGCCTCGTCCTCTTCCACAGCATCCAGTCATGTCCACCGTGGATTGTAACAAAGTCCTTTCGGCAGCCACCATCGTTCTGCAACAGCGCGAAGCCATCTGCAGGCTCTGTGAACACTACTTCAAGAAGAAAAGGAGCCACCCAAAAAGAATCTGGGTCCGAAGATGGTTCGCCAGAAGAGCAGAGGACGGACTGTACAACAAGCTGATGGTGGAGCTCAGGAGCGAAGACACTTGGGCGTTCCAGAACTTAATGAGGATGCCTCCAGCCATGTTTGATGAAGTTGTGCAGCAGCTGACACCCAGGTTGACCAAGGCAAACACCAGCTTCTGGCCCAGCCTGGAACCTGGGCTCAAGGTGGCACTCACTCTGCGCCACCTGGCCTCAGGGACCTCCTACAGGAGCATGCAGTACAGCTGGAGGGTGCCATCCAACACCATCAGCATTGTGGTCATATAAGTGGTGCAGGCCATCATCAAAGAATACAAGGAGGAGCTCCTCCAGTTCCCCTCCACTGAAGAAGGATGGAAGAAAGTTGCAGAGCAGTGGTATCAGAAGTGGAACTTCCCCCACACCGTTGGAGCCATAGATGGCAAGCACGTGGCCTGCAAATCTCCAGCCAACTCGGGGTCCACTTATTTCAACTACAAGGGCTTCTTCAGCATCATCCTCTTAACCATGGTCGAAGCTGACTACAAGTTCATGTACATCGATGCTTCAGGCAACGGGTCATCTTCAGATGCCCAGGTATACAACACCAGTCACCTCAAGGAGGAGCTGGAACGCAAACTCATCATGGGCTTCCCAGATCCAGAACCCCTGCCCAACGACACACAAGATGTGCCCTACTTCATCGTGGGGATGACGCCTTCTCCCTTACAACCTACCTCATGAAGCCCTACACTTCAAGACTCTTCACCCATGAAGAGAGGATCTTCAACTACAGACTGTCCAGGGCAAGGCGGGTGGTGGAGAACGCCTTTGGCATCCTGGCCAACAGGTTCCAGGTACTTCTCACCACCATGCAGCATTGCCCAGAGACCGTGAGGAGGATCATGGAAGCTTGCTGCATCCTGCACAATCTCATGTGCACCCACTACCCAGTCTTACAGAACAGACTCGTGGACCTCCAACAAGGCAATGGGGACATGGAGCCTGGGGAATGGAGGCAAAGGCGAAACCTGATCGACACTGAGGATGTGCAAGGCCCCAACAGAGCCTCACATAAAGCGAAGAAGCAGCGCAACCTCCTGAGACACTGGTGCAACTCCCCAGCTGGAGCAGTGGAGTGGCAAGACAGGATGATAGATGCTTAATGGATGCTTCCTTCAGCCTGTCTCATCACACGGATGAGATTGGGCCATGTATGTTTGGTTGGCCTACAATGAACAGGGCGTTTTATAAAGAGTTGTGTTTATGTTGACATGTGTGGATAATTATTACATTATTATTGATAATAAAGGGCCGTAGGTGTGGCACCTGGGAGGCTGGACCATACAGTCCCACTATGCTTGCACTGGAGGTTTATGTATCCCACTGCTATCCTAACCCATCCCACTGCTATCTTGACCCATCCCACAAGCATGCAAAGGCTTAAACCATTTCTAAAAGTTTCCAGCAAGAGTTTATGAAAAAAAAGAAATGAAGCAAGTGTGTGAATCATAAATAGACTTTATTAACAACAAACTATAAGACAAAAATGAGTCTCTGGCACTCCTCTTGGTCACTCAGTCCCAGGGGTGAAGGGTCCAGATGCTGTGGAGGTGGCTGGTGCTGGAGTGCTTGTCATCAGCTCCTCCAGAAGCAGAAGCAGCAGAAGCGCCAGCCCCAGAAGAGCGAGCCCGTGCTGCAGAAGCCCCAGGAGAACCAGATTGAGGGCTAGGGGGTGGGATGGTAGCCCTGTCCCTCTTGCCAGGGCTGGCAGCAGATGGTTGAGGCTTGCTGTGCTTCCACATGGTTGTGGGGTTGCTGGCTGGCAGGGAGGCTGGCAGGAACCAAGGCTGGCAGGAAGGCTGGCAGGGAGAGTTGCAGCAAGGCTGGCAGCAAGGCTTGCAGGCAGACATGCAGGCAGGGCAGGCAAGGCAGCACATGGTTGTGGGGTTGCTGGCTGGCAGGGAGGCTGGCAGGAATCAAGGCTGGCAGGAAGGCTGGCAGGGAAGCTGGCACCAAGGCAGGCACAAAAGCTGGCAGGGAGGCAGGCACCAAGGCTGGCAGGAAGGCTGGCAGGCAGACTGGCAGGCAGGCAGGCACCAAGGCTGGCAGGAAGGCTGGCAGGGAGGCAGCACCAAGCCTGGCAGGCAGACATGAACCAAGGCTGGCAGGAAGGCTGGCAGGCAGGCAGACACCAAGGCTGGCAGGCAGACATGAACCAAGGCTGGCAGGAAGGCAGGCAGGAAGGCTGGCAGGCAGACCGGCTGGCAGCAAGGCTGGCAGCAAGGTTGGCAGGGAGGCTGGCAGCAAGGCTGGTAACAAGGCTGGCAGCAAGCCTGGCAGGCAGACATGCAGGCAGTGCAGGCAAGGCAGCCGATCCATCCGGCAGCAGGTCTTTCCTCTGAATGGTGACCTGCTTCCGAGCTGCTTCCGTTATATCCGCGGGGCTGACGCAATGCATTCCCCCCGCATGCGCAATTAACACCAGGCATCCATTAGGCTTCTGCTGTGCATCCGCTAGGCTTCCGCTCTGCATCCGCTTCATCAGCTGTGCATCCGCTCTGCATCCGCTCTTTCCGTTCTGCGTCCGATTCGCTGAGGCCCCCTGGAAGCCCTGCGGATGTGCTATCCACTCCCATCCGCTCCCATCCACTTCCATCCGCTCCCATCCACTTCCATCCACTGGGCTTCTGTTCCGCATCCGCTTTGCATCCGCCCTGCGTTCTCTCCGCGTCTGTGTTATCTGCTCTGCTTATGCAAATTTTTGCCCCTTTTGGGAGCAGATAACAACGGATGGAACATTTTGCTCGTCCGCTGTGTCCTTTTTGCATCCGTTGGCCAGTGTGACATGGGCTTAAGCTGCCTATGGATCACATCACATAGTGCCTTTGCAATAGGAAATGTTCATATTATTTCACCCCATGTAAAACCTATGTTCAACTTTCAAGAGATCATCTATAGCTAGCCAGCTATTTTACCCTTCAGACTTCTTTTACAGATTTGATTAGTAGTTGCTTCAACCTCTGCAAATTGCCTAGTATAAGGCAGGTTTTCATATTGTGATTCTCTGGTGAAAAACAAGGAAAGGGGGACTTGGCTCAAGTTTCCATTCTTTCTATAGCTGTATGAGAACCAGTTCTCATATGTTAACAAGCAAACAGCTTGATATCAGATCAGTATTTCCAAAACAAAAAGACAGGTGGAAATTGTCTCTCTTATCCAAATGAGAGTGACTTTTAGCCTATTAAATAACAGCAGGAAAAAGAGGTACAAGACTGAACTTTGAGTTCATATATAAATTATATTTGGTTTACAGCAGTAAGTGGAATTCTGTAATGGGTTCATTAGCTCCTCTGTAATAAATTTACTCATCAGTGCTTTTGTGTCTTTGGAAGCTTGTTTTTGCCAAACCACTTGAAAGAAACATGAAAGACTGAAACACCAGTAACATTCAATATTTGTTTCATCAGAACACAATCAATGTGAAACATTTTGTTGGAATGTTTTAATTTGGACTGCTTTGTCCCAGTTTGGAAACAAAATACATTTCTCTTTACCTCTAATTGAGTACCCAGTAAAATTGCAATGCACTAGGATCACAAACTTGCTGGGTAGTTGTTTAATATTCTTCTTGAAAAATAAGAACAACTTTGAAACATGTACTTGTTATGAATTCTATATCTGGAATTGTACATTTTCCTATTAATAACTACAGCAATTTGTGATAAGGAGTTACAGTTCTACTGTGTCATCACTGTGAAAACACACTGGTAGTTGTAAGACCCATTATTATCACTTCTAATAGATGTAGGTTTCAGAAAGTTTTTTTTTTTACATTAATGTTCTAAATTTTAGAATTGTTTTCTGTAATCTAGACAGAAGGGGATATTCCAGAGTGGCTATTGTCCTTAAAACAAGAAGTAACTATACAGTGTGTTTCCTTGAAAAGTGTTGCTATCGGGTTGTTTATCATGGAATGAATTTGTAAAATCCAATTGAAATCCCAAAGCTTTCACATCTGTTATGCGAGATCTAGAATCACCACTTCTCAGTGAGACATCTTTATGAACAAGGGTTTTATTAGTTTGTTCTAAAGGAATCATAAACTGGAAGACAGATTAGGATTTCTCAATTAAGAAAGGCATGTGTTTGTTTAAAAGACTTATATGGCCACCAGTTTTATAGGCAATGTGGCCTGCTCACAACATAACAATAAATATAACAACAGACAATAATACTAGCAACAAATACCCTGTACAGATGTATTCAGACTGCCCATCTCGGTCAATAGCAACATGCCTGATATAGCCCAAACCTATGTCAAAATCTGGGATATATAAACCAGATTATACATATTATATATATGTATATAGCTTTCTTTCATAGAATATAACATGATAACCAACCACATATTTGTGGTATTTTGGTTTCTTTTGACCAATAACTGCTAGATGTAAGTCTTACAAATTTAATTTAAATATACTAAAATATTTTTCATGATAGACAATTATTTATGATAAAATGCATTTTTTCTCACTCAGTGTGATTAGCAACTACCACCTATTATTGTTCTTTTGACAGTTTGATTTTATGAAATAGCTTTCATTACTAAAAGGCATATGAAACAGAAAAGACTTGCTTCATTAGCTTATTCAATAGTGTTTGTACTTGATATTTTAGGAGTAAAATCTTTTCAAAGCAATCAGTTTTATTAAATTACATATTAATACAGAAGTATAATAAAACAGTATATTGGGGGAGGGGGAGAATGACAGACTGAAAATAGCTCTGAGAAAAGCAGAACGTACAACCACAGAGAAATTAAGAACTGGTGAGTAGACCAGTTCTTTGTAATTTCTCTTCAGACAAAAAGAGGTCTCTTGTATGTTTAGAGCTCAGGGAGTCAGTCATTAAGAACATTTGGGTTGACAGGTTTTGCAGCACTAAATGTACTTCCTTCAATCCTTACAAAAGAATTTTTAAATTTTAAGGGCTTGTTTTAAAAAAAAAATAATAATTTAAGTTGCAAACAGGCTAGGGGTCCAGATAAATTTGAAATAAGAATTTAGGAATTTATTATAATAATCCTTCCCACTGGAAATGTTTTTGTTTTGATTTTTTTAAAAAAATAAGACTTTAAAGCTGGACACTAAAGAGAACCAGATGGAACTAAAATTATACTTGAAGGAAAAGAGCACTCAAAGTCAGCTTACAAATACAAAATGAAACAAAATATTTTTACATTGGATATATTGAAGGATATTTTTGAGCAATGGATCCAGAAGTTAATTTTAAGATTTTATAGACTTCTCTAGACAGAATGTGTTTAACATATAGTTTGGAAGTAGAACAAGTTTTATCTGACAAAATCAAGACTAATCTGAAAATGGATTTAAAAATGATAGACTAGAAGAATGACATGGAAAAATATCTTACACTGGATACATTAAAAAAACAAAACCTAAAAGACTAAAGAAAAAAAATGGCTTGAGAGTTAACATGCATTCCTAAAATACAAACATTCTTATAGGTTCACTGCTACAAAACATTTTTGTCCTGCAAAAATATAGATATTTCTAGCCAGAATCAGGTATTATGAAGTTTTGAGCTAAAATGATTAATGGATGATGGAACACATTATTCTACCAAGACAGGCATGAGAAAGAGAAGATCATGGCCCTGACTTCCACGTTGGAGGTTCTTAATGCTTTATGAAATTTTTCCAAAATACTTTTTGAGAAGAGCACAAACATCTTTGGAAAGTAGGCCTTATGGTTCAGTCAGTTGGTCATTTTAAACTTTGATCTTGACAGTGCCTAAGGCTTTATGGCTTATTCAACTATAAAGCAATATAAGCTATAGGCCAGAGAGGCATGTAAGTTTTATGTTACATGTTTCCCAAGTTTATATCTCATTCTATTTGTCTTTAAAATATAAATATGCAACTGACTGCTTTTGCAACCAAAGACTAAAATAATATTGCCAAAGTAAAATTAATTCTAGTCTAGGTCTCTTTTTTATCTTAGTATATTTAACAAAGTAAAACGAGGCAAAATTAACACGTAGAGTCTGAGTGCGAGAATGCAAGCTGTCCTTAGTAAAAAGATTGTTCAAAGCATTCTTCATTGATACACTTGATCTCACTTGTTGCTGCATCACATTACTGACCTAATCCTTTGGGAATGAATGTCATAAACAGTAATCAAATACATAGCGATATGCATAACAATGATTTATTCTTCAATGACATTCTAGCTTTATTCTTCATTCCTGCATAAAATATCTGCAATTCTTTTCATTTATATCATGAAATAAAATAATATTTAGAAGTATGTATGTAATGAAAGCAAAGTGTGGTGATGTCAGGCAGCCCAATTTACTTCTTATAAATGGTTATCTCTGCAGCGCATTCAAGTGTGTTTGGTAGAGTCCACACAAATAATAGAATGTGGAAACAAAGTAGAAAATGTCAGTTCCTCTCTGACTTATTTTTAATCATACTATAATGTAGAAAAGCAATAATTGCTGCTATTCATAGAATTGACTGATTTGCAATTCCACAGCCTTATGGTTTTAACAATGATGTTATCTTTTGTCAGAAAAAAAATGATAGTGTTTTAGTCCCTATTTCTGCAAAAACTGTTTCCAGCTTAGCTACAATATTGCTATGTATCTATCAATTGTGTAGCATTTTAAGTGTTAGTGAATGGATTTGTGCTAAATAAGGGGTAGTACCGTATACACAAGTCTTCCAATTATGTCCCAAAAATCCCAATTTTAATTAAAAACATTTTTTTTAATTTTAACACATAAAAGAATGTGAAATAATCTGTGCCATTCCTAGATGTTATGAGATTTTGATGCTCTGCCCAAAAATCTTGGAAATACAATTATTGCAATTTTTATTTTGAAAATGTGTCTTGTCACTGAAAATAATACTAATATTTGCATGCATCCAAGTGTTATATCTTAATGTACTGTATTAAATCTTGCCTCAATGTTTTGGAAAGTAATTTGAACTTAACATGTAAATGCAATCAATTGTGGTTTATTCAAATAATGAGTTTGTAAAACAATCAATATGTTTTAAATGCATGTAAATACAAACTTTGGCAGTGATTTTTTTTGAGAATCTGAATCTTTTAACTTGGAATGTCTTTATAATAAGGGCAAACAGGATATTCATCCTATATTATTTTTCAAAAAGCTAAATATAGCTCTGACACATGCTTTTAAATAAATGGATGTGGAAACACTGAATTGACTCACTTTTAGTTAGGGAGATTAAATATTGGATTCATACTGGTAAGTAAATTTCTATATGTGTGATATATAGGTATTAAAGTAAGAAAATATTTTCTCCTAATTTAAGTTAGTACTTCAGAGGGAGTTTGGTCCAGTGGGAAAATATGAAGTTAGTTTTAGATTTGGAAAAAAATATATACTAAAATATATTACCTTAAATGATTTCTCACAAGATTGACTCTGGGAAGTATACAAAATTAAAACATAACCATAAAAACCTTGAATCCTGAAGTCAAACAATAAGCCCAGCTTTTAAAAAGAGCAGTACCAGCAGACTCCTGGCAGAAATGTATGGAGGGACAGCAAGGTTTCCTTTAGCCAGGTGCTACTTTTTTGGCAGAACTGTGAACCCAGAAGACCTTCAAGTTTTTCTCCAACTCTGACTGGCAAAGTGTACCCCTTGGTGGAGTTAAAAGGTGACAAATTTCCAGACCTGGGGTTGTCAAACCCAATCACTTGGTCTTGCTAGGATTGAGCCAAAATCTTTTCTCCTGCATCCAACACCAAATAGCTTTCAGACCATGGGCTTGTTGGTCCAAGACAGGATATAATGAATATATATACAATGCCATATCTGTATTAAGAAATGACTACACCAGTTTCATGTAGATATTAAATAGGAGTGGGGAGAGGGTAGCTCTGATCTACTTTACCAGGGCTTACAAGTTTCAGAACTCTTCCCAGGTATGGCAAAACTGTGCCACCTGCAAATTGCATAGGTCCTGTCAAATTACAGCTCTGTCCAAATTCCAAGGTTTAGAATCTTAGAATCGTCCTTAGCGCACCCCAGCAAGTGATTCTGCAGTCTCTTTTCTTACCTAGAAGGAACTGAATAACAACAAAGGAATCCACCAGTTGACTTTCTGTGCTTGTGCCCTAATTGCTACAAGATAATCTTTAGGAAAGTCTCTTATCTGCATACATTCAGGTCCACTCTTTGATTTACTCTAATGGCACTCTGGAATTTCTTATTCTATGTCATTCAAAGCTTCCCTGTAAACCATGTGAGTCTTCATATCCATGTACTTAGAGAGTCCACATAAGATTGAATTAATCAAAAGCAAATCTTAGTACATTTGAGAGCATTTCTTGGTCTCCTTGCAGTCTTTGTTTCTATTTCACCATGAATGCTATTGATGTTTTACTGTGGCATAATTTTAATTATATGTTTAGGATATTTTCTCAAATATCCTGATTCTATGAATTGTTTTTTACTTATCTCTTTCCCTTTTCAGATCCTAGGCATTCTTTTTAGGGGAAGAAAGAAAGGAGGGAAGGAGTGAGAGAGAATATGAAAGAGTGAAAAAGAATAAGATTATGTTGGGAAACCTTTATTTGATTCTTCCAATCAAGTTACTATCTCCCTTTGGATTTGGAAGAAACTTTCTTATTATTATGCCATATTGCACTCAGTACATGACAACATGCTAAATATATTACCCATGCCTTTTGCTTTTATCATACAGAGCAGAGCAAGTAGCTTTTGTGCACTTAATGTTTGGGAAGAGACTGGGAGCACATCATAATAATTCAAATGGTTAGCAAGAAATTTAGTGTCGCAGTTAAAGTTAAGGTTTGGAAAGAATATTCATGCTTTTTATGGTACATGTTAAATTGTAGCTAAGCCATAGTTTTCAGACCTCCTGTCTTAAAATAAGGAGAGGGCAGAAAATCATATAACTGGTTTATAGCAACTGAAGTCAGAATGAGCCCACACTAAAGTATAGTAACCATGGGCATGCTGACTGGCAATCCTGAAAGTTATTATTTCAATACATCTGGAAAGTTTCAGGCTGGAACTTTACAAGTTCCTCCTTGTAAAAGAGGAACTTCACGTAAAGGGCTATGCATGGAAAATAATCTTGGGACTGGCATCTTAACATATTCCGAGCCATTATCGGGTAATTCATATTTAGATTTGGCATTCGTTAACTAGATTTCCAATCCTGTAAATCCACATGTTGCCAATTGTTCACAAAAATTGTTGTTCTAAAAACAGCCATGTTTATTAAAGGAATATAAAAATCTTTTTACACTTTAAAAAAATGATGCATATTGTGTCAAGTAAATGCTTAGTGTAAAATACAGCTGAAGTCTCTGAGCTGCATCTCCACTTCATCTGATTTAATTATCATTCATTTGCTTCACCCAGGAAGCATTTATGCAATTTTCCACTTAATCATTTCAGCCAAAAAGGTACAGGAGTAATGTGGATTTTAAAGATGCTTAAGTCATCAGAGCACTGAATGTGCATTCTAATTACAGTTTAAACAAAATATATATTCAGGCTTACAAATTCTTTAGACTCAAGCTAGATGAACCCACCATTGGCTAGACTTAAGGTTGGCATAGTATTTAACAGCACAGTGACTACTGAAGACAGTTCTGGGGATAGTTACTCATGTATAATTGATTATGGCTGTTTTAAGCAAAATGCAGTGCTGGGAAAATGACATTTATATAAAAGGAATAATACATGATGGTAGCCTATGAGGAAAATATTAAAAAGAAATGGCATATAATTCAAAGTGGTTAGAAGAAGAAAAGAAAGATATATAGAGAGTATAAGTATTTACAGAAGAAATCTACTCATAAAGGACTAAGGGTCATTCCATAAAGCTGTCCAGAAATGACCAAATGGGGAAATAATTTGTAGTTCCACAAATATATCCCCATGTATAAACAAAGAAAAATGTTTTATGATAAGGTTTCATAAACAGTCACAGGCTTTCGTGATATTCATAGTCACAGGCATGCATGATTCAGTCGATTCCTTTTCAAAGCAAACTGACTTGTAGAGTATTGTCATTAAATTGAAGGAAAGTTAACATTTCTGAAAAGTGTTTTTATATCATCTGTGTGTTGAAGCTATGTGAAAAGCCTCAGTGAACTGGACTGAAATTATCCCAAAGATACTTTCCAAAAGATAACTGGACTTTCTTGTTTCTTTTTTTCCTTGAAAATGTTTCACTTCTCATCCAAGAAACTTGTTCGATTCTGAAATTAATCCCTTTAACCTAAGTTGATATAAAGAGAGGTACATTTAGGTATATTTCCATTATATAGTGAAGGCTCATATGGGTCTAGATAGCTATTTCATTTTCCACCCAGTTTGCTTCTCTTTTCTATTTACTTTTGTTCCGGTTGCAGTTAACATTTCCCTTGTCACACATCCAATTATTTTCTTCTTTTTGTTACTATTTTCTGCTGGAAAACAAGCAGGGGAAAATGATATGTGTTTTTATTTCTGTACAATAGAATAAGCTGTGTATGCACCAAGTATCTCCATATAGGTACATAATACATGTGAGAGTAAAATCTCTAGGAATTGGCTTCAACTTGAATTGGTAATCCAGTATTTATTAGTACAGAAGTCAGGCACTGCACAGGACATATGCCTGGAAATATTTAGATATCTATCTGTCTAACTTACTTCCTTTTCAGGATTGATGACTTAAATTCATTGTCACCTGCTTTTCAATCAAATATGGCAAGATTCCTGCACAGAATGATGTAAAAATCTAGATTTGTGGGATAAATTGTTACATTTAGTTGTGCTTTCAAACTACTTCAACATATGTAGACCATATGTTTTAAATCAATCTAAATTGAAATCCAGAATACAAGGAAAGGGAAAGGGCAAACTGGTTCAAATGACGCTGTAGAGTTTGGCCTGCCTCCTTAATCCCCAGCTTCATCATGTTGAGGATCAAGATCAAGGTACCATTATATTTGTATTCATCTGAATATGAGAAATCCCCAAGTGAGAGTCAACACACAAAGCTCAAGTGAACGTTAACAGAACTCCTTGTTTTAAGGTCAAGAACAAGACATGGTACCCAGTGAATCCTGAAAGTGGAACTATCATGAAGGTAGAATTAGTCAAGCTAGAGATTTGGTGGAAGAACACCCAGCAGATATTGTTAGGAACTGAACCCATTAGTAAAACATTGGAGCTAAATTTACTCTCTAATAAACAATTTGGTTTCAGAAAAAAACTATCGTGTAATCTGCAACTCTTAAACTGCAAAAACTCAATCAGGGCAAAGCTATCTACATAGACTTCTGTAAGGCCTTTGATTCAGTGGTACACAACAAACTATTCATAAAACTAAAATCTTACGGTATCCCTGGACACCTACATAACTGGATAGAAGCGTTCCTGTCAAACAGACAACAAATGGTCAAAATTGGGAGCGTCCTATCAAATTCTTTACCTGTCAACAGTGGTGTCCCCTAAGACAGTGTTCTAGGACCAACTCTTCTCATACTCTTCATAAATGACATCTGTGATCATACCAAGAGCACCTGCATTCTCTTTGCTGCTGATGTAAAGACCTTGACTATGTATCAGTGTGGTCAAGCAAATGGCAACTTCAAATCTCAACAAATAAATGCTCTGTCCTACATATTGGCAAAAAAAAATCAGAAAATAAAATACAGGCTGAGTAGTCAAGACCTTGCTGATGATGCAAACTCTGTCAAGGATCTTGGAGTACTCATCTCTAATGACCTAAGTGCTAGAGGCCACTGTAACTACATAGCCAAAAAGGCATAAAGAGTTGTTAACCTAATCTTACATAGCTTTTTCTCTGGTAATATTACATTATCAATTAGAACATAAAAAACATTTGCTAGACCAATACTCGAATATAGCCCATCAGTCTGGAACCCACGACGTATCTAATATTAACACAGTTGAGAAAGTCCAGAAATATTTCACAAGAAGAGTTCTCCACTTCTCTACTCCATGCAGAATACCTTATGCCATCAGACTCGAAATTCTAGAAAACCTACAACTATGCCACCTTTGGTACAATCTAAGTATAGTATATAAAATCATAGATTGCAATGTCCTACCTGTCAATGAATACTTCAACTTCAGCCACAAGAACAAACAATAGATACAAACTCAAGGTTAATCACACCAAACTTGTTTGCAGAAAATACGACTTCAGCAACAGAGTGGTCAATGTCTGGAATACTCTACCTGACTCTGTAATTTCTTCCCCAAACCCCCAAAACTTTAATCTTAGACTGTCTACTATTGACCTCACCCCTTTTCTAAGAAGTCTGTTGGGGGGATGCATAAGCGCACCAATATGTCTACTGTCCCTTCCTATTGTTTCTTTTATATTTTTATTTTTCTAATATGTATCCATGTATTCATAACTATGTTTTTACTAATACCTGTTATCTTGTGAGCAATTGATAAAAATAAATAAATAAAAATAAATAAATACTTCTATTAAGTAAAAGTTCTCCACATAGGATACAATTCATCAAATTTTATAGCAGTTTTATTATCAAGTGTCTTTTTGCAAAGGAAACCATATTTTCTTATCAAGAGAAGGCCAATTAAAGATATCAATTGAAGAGATATCTGCCACAAATTAAATAACTGCATCTTTAATTCTTGCTGTCTGTTAATGAATTCCTGATTAACATTCCCATGCCCTGATATGCTTTAATGATATTTTTGTCTTTCAGACTTTCATTGTTGTTTGAGACTTATTCTCTACCCTCATCAACTTCCAACATACTCTTTATTTTCAAGAATACTTTTGACCCTGAATATTCCTCAAGCACTTTTTAATAAAAACATTAAGATGATTGACCACCAGTTTCTTAAAAGCAAGGTATATTCTCAATAAATGTTTTGTAATTGACTAAGAGCACAACAGTAGCCACTTTCTGGATAGCCTCATGCCATGGTCTCAACATTTAACAATAACATGTAAGTGTTTTGCGTTTAATTTTAATATTGCTTTGAAGCTATTTTAACTTTAGATTGGGAACCACACAGAGCTGATAATAAGATGGGCAGCTATATAAATGTAAATAAACAAAATTACATATATCCAATGATGAATTAATAAAATAAACTGAAAGGGTTAGGATTATATTCAAATATATGAGATGGAGGGGCTATGAATTTATTAAACAAATTCTGAATTCGCATGTGTCGCAGAGAGTGGGCCAAATTAAGACTGTTCTATTTTGGCAGTAACTCCAGAAAGAATATAGGATGGAAGACATTCAGGTCTGTATCTCGAAGCTAAGTTAGTCAGATTCAAACTGTGCTTTTTCAATTGTTATTTAAAAGGGCTTAATTTTAGGCCATGGATCATGCATGAAAACTGAACCTCAACAGCTATTTTCAGTTTTGGAACATTCAATTTTGAAACATTTAAAGAAAATGTACTCTGAAAAGGTGACCAAACTCTTCTATGCATTTTAACCAGAGTATTGAGGGAATCTTTGTGGATATCAGGATTGTGTAAATGACTCAAGTTAGAGGGCATTCTAAGCAGGGGTGGGATTCAAATTTCTTCACAACCGGTTTTGTGGATCTGGCCTAACTTGTGGGCGTGGTTTGGTGATCACATGACTGGCTTGGCATGGTTTGTTGATCATGTGACCAGCTGGGCATGGCCAACTCAACATCACTTCTTTGCTTTACTAATGATTTTAAGTATTTAAAAAAGATATACCAAAACAAAAGGTAGTTTATTATGTTTTGTCTTTAATACTTAAATAATAAAAAGGGTATACAAAACTATATTGTTACATTTTAAAATATTAATAAAAAACTATTACACAACAAAACTTTACAAAACAACATAAAACTTATCTAAAGTACTGCCAAATTGCTTTTCTACTAGCGTCCTGAGTTACAGTTTTCTTGTGTTTAACATGAGCATCATCAGCTGTGTGATGATGTGCCCGTAACCACTTCTTTACCATAGAAACAGGGTCCCATTCTTGCACAGGTAAGCCAATTAGACTGATGGTGAGGAGGTTTGTAATATTGGAAACTGTAAGGCGACTTCTGCCTTCTGAACATATTATGTTCATCTGTGAGAAGCCTCTTTTCGCCTGTGCTGAACTGACTGCAATAGTTTTAATAATATTGCTACCCTTTTTAATGCTGCAAGAAATTGTATATTTTCTGAATCTTTTAATACATTTTCTATGAAAACATAATCATTCATATTGATTTCATAATTGAAAATTTCACCAAATGCAACCAATTGTTCTTCAGCTGCTCTCCATGGAACCACCACTTCTTCAGTGTTCCAATAATCTGGCTCCAAATAATTTAGACATTTTAATTTATCAGTGTCTTTAAATTGGCAGCCTGTTTTTAAATGTTCACAATCCATCTATCTTTCCTTCAAATTAGTTACAATGCTTTCTATAAGTTTTTCATGAGGAAGTCCCACAAATCGATGATTTTGTATAAAATTTATATTTTTTAAAAGTTTCTGAAGTAATTAATTCATCAACCTTTTTTTCATATGCACTCTTTTCCTCTATAAGCATTTCAAATGATCTAATTGATCTTACCAGAAGAGATATTTCAGTTAGAACGTCAATCATCAAGGCCAAATCAGTGATAAATTATATGTTTTCAATACAGGCAGCCATACTGGAGTATTTTTTATTTGAACAGAAAAACTGATGTAGCACTGGATAAGCATGCCACACACATTGATCTTAAACAACAGGCAGCCCATCCTGGTCCAAAAACTCTACCAATTTTTATAATTTCAAACTCAAGTTATTTGGAAATTTTGTTAAGTTCAATCAGGTTCTTATTTGATTGATGGAAAATAGAATATATTTTATCAATAAAAATTTGAAAATGATTTATTAGATTTAGTTCCCTAATAGAATCATCTAAAACAAGTTGCAGACAATGGTTTAAACAGTGCCATATTATAATGTTTGGAAAGTCTTTGGCAATCCTAATGCTTACCCCAGATTTTCTCCCAAGCATAACACTGGCTCCATCAGAGCAAAATCTAATTAAATGATTCTCCAGATAGTTCTTATAAACCCAACTTTATTCAAACTTTCTATAACTGAACAACATATTGTCTCTGAATCTTTTTCATCTAAAGCCCCTGTCCCACTGCATTAACGGATGCAAAGAGGATGTAAAACATGAAAAAAAAAACTTGCCATCCGTTGGAAAACGCTATGCATCCGTTGTGTACTCACTACATATGTGTTTCATATGCTCTATCCCTGGAGCATCCGTCCACTGAGATTTCATCCGCGCAAGAAGTTTTGAGCTATACAAAACTTTGTGAGCGGATGAACTTTCCACTGCATACGATGTACATCCATGACATATACAGGCAACAAACGTTCTATGGAGCCATAGATGGGAAGCACGTGACCTGCAAAGCTCCAGCCAACTCAGGGTCCACTTATTTCAACTGCAAGGGCTTCTTCAGTATCATCCCCTTTGCCATGCTTGATGCTGACTACAAGTTCATGTACATTGATGCTTCAGGCAATGGGTCAGCTTCAGATGGCCAGGTATACAATGCTAGTGACCTCAAGGATGGGCTGGAACGCAACCTCATCATGGGTTTTCCAGATCCAGACCCCTACCCAATGACACACAAGATGTGCCCTACTTCATCATTGGCAATGACGCCTTCTCCCTCAGAACCTACCTCATGAAGCCGTACAGTTCAAGATACCTCACCCATGAAGAGAGGATCTTCAACTACAGGCTGTCCAGGGCAAGACGAGTGGTGGAGAACGCCTTTGGCATCCTGGCCAACAGCTTCCAGATACTTCTCACCACCATGCAGCATGAGCTGTGAGGAGCATTGTGGAAGCTTGCTGCATCCTGCACAATCTCATGAGCACCCGCTACCCAGTGTTGCAGAACAGACTTGTGGACCGTCAACAAGGGAATGGGGACATGGAGCCTGGTGAATGGAGGCAAGGACGTAACCTGATAGACACTGTGGATGTACAAGGCCCCAACAGAGCTTCACGTGAAGGGAAGAAGCAACGCAACCTACTGAGGCACTGGTGCAACTCCCCAGCTGGAGCAGTGGAGTGGCAAGACAGGATGATAGATGATTAATGGATGCTTCCTTGAGCCTGTCACATAACACTGATGAGACTGTGCCATGTATGTTGAGTGGTCCTACAATGAATAGGGCATTAATAAAGAGCTTTGTTTATTTTAAAATGTGTTGATCAATGATTAAATTGTTATTGATAATAAAGGTCCATATGGGATGGTGGGCCATACAATCCCACTATGCTTGCACTGGAGGTTTATCTATGCCAGAACTATCCTTATCTATCCCACAAGAATGCAAAGGCTTAACCATTTGTTAAAAGTTTTCACCAACACTTCACTAAGGTAAAAAAATGAACCAAGTGTCTTAAGCTAAGATAACCTTTATTAACTTTCTTAGGTAACCTTTATGACTTTATTAAATAAGCAAAATGAACTAAGTAAACTGAATTAAGTGTGTTAAGTAAACTGAATTGTGTTAAGTGAGTGTTAATAAAGATAACCTTTATTAACTTTCTTAAGTAAACTGTATGACTTTATTAAAAAAGCAAAATGAACCAAGTAAAGTGTCTTAACCAAAGATAAAGTGAACAAGTAAACAACTCAGTCTCTGGCACTATTCTCAATCACTCTGAGTCATGTCCATAGTCTCAGCTGTTAAGTGGGCAGGGACTGTGGAGGTGGCTGTGGCTTGAGTGCTGGTCTGAGGCGCCATTGGGGTGCTTGGCCCCGAGAGTACAACAGGGGATGGTGTGTTCAGGAAGCTCTCTGAGAGCTGACTCAGTCCCGTGAGGTTGAGAGGCCCTTCATCAAGTACCTGAGATGTGAGGCACAAGACTGATGACAGATTGTCCGTTGACGGGCTTGGCTGTGGGGTGGAGGAAGGAGGAGTGTAGTGGGGCTGTCTGGTCTGCAGCTGGGTGAGGTGTGGCATCTGTGGCGTGCGATGAACCTGGGCCTGGACTGGGAAGGTCTGTTTTTGCTGTGGGAAGTCCTGGTAGTCGTAGCCTTGGGAGGTGAGGGGCTGTTGAAAGCCGTGGAAGGGCTGTGACATCGCCTGGGGTGGAGGAGCAGACCTGGACTGGGTAGGAGCAGCTTCAGCTGGGCCTTGAGAGTTGTGCAGAAGTGCTGTTATCTTCTCCTTCATCACCTGGTACTGGGCCTCAGGCAGGTCCCTGAGGGTGTGGCTCACATAGGTGATGAAGGTGTGGTGGCCGGAGGATCCTCTGTCCAAGTGGACCAGCTGAGAGAGAAGTCCTGTGCTGGTCTTCATTGTGTCCCTGATCTCCAACAGGACACTGTGGTTCTGGCCCTCCAGTCTGCCGCTCTGCCTGCATCCTGTGGAGCTAGGAGTGGGGGTTTCTGGTTTGGCCTCTGGTGGCTGCTGCCTCTTCCTCCATTTGTCACGGGATGCTCCATGTCCGCCGGCATGGGGAGTGCAGCTGTCGGGGGGGTCTCTGCCATGGGGCCCTCTGAAGACACCTGCCTGGACAGGGCAGCTGGGTCCTGGCTGGAAGAGTACTGGCTGTCTGTGGGCTGTCTGAGGGAGAGGGGTGTCAGAGGGGCTGCTCCTCAGTGGCAGGTGTCACCCTCCAGGAAACTGCACTTGGCCATGACGTACATCTCCCAGTCAGTTAGGATTTTTTGAGGTGTAGCTTGCCATACCAGGTATGCATGTGCTTCCACCATCCCAGGAGTACATCTGCAGTGTACCCCAGGCTCTCTGCCTTTTCTCTCCAAGCTGCCTGCTTCTTCTTGGTGTCACAATAGAGTCTGTGGCCCTTTCTCCAGATGTACTCGTTCTCCCTCAGCCATTCCAGCACCTCATCCTCACACTCCTCGGAAACGGTGTACTGTTTCCTCTCTCCCTTCTCCTTCCCTTGCCTCTTCCTCCCTCTGGCAGGGCCTTCAGCAGGGCCTTCAGGGGCTTGAACAGCAGGGCCTTCAGGGGCTTGAGCAGCAGGGCCTTCAGGGGCTGGAGCAGCAGGGCCTTCAGGGGCTTGAGCAGCAGGGCCTTCAGGAGCAGGGCTTTGAGGGCCTTGGGGCTGGTCCACAGCAGCAGCAGCAGCAGCAGCAGTAGCAGTAGCAGTAGCAGTAGCAGCACCAGCACCAGCAGGTTCAGAGTTAGTGCCAGAGGGTGGGATGCTGGTTCTGTCCTTCTTGCCAGGGCTGGAACGTGTAGGCATGGGCTTCCTCTTCTTGCCTGAATGATGAACCATGGTGTTCCTTGAAGATGTATGTGGCAGCATGTCTTTACTCTGAATGCTGACTGCATGCATGCTGCATCCTTTTATATCCACGGAGCTGACACAATTCATACTCCCCACATGCACAGTGAATGCTTTGCATCTGATATACATCCGTGCGACATCCGCTTTGCTTACTATAGGCGTCCGTGATGCATCCGCATCATCCGCTACGCATCCACCCCTTCCGCTATGCATCCAGTTTGAAATTCTCCCCCGGAAGCCCTTCGGATGTGTCATCTGCTTCCATCCCCTGTCATCCACTAGGCTTCCTATGAACATCCATTTAACATCCCCGCTACGTACTACCCCCATCCGTTCTTTTCCGTTCTTTTCCGTTCTATTTATGCAAATTTTTGCCACTTTTTGGAGCGGATGACAATGGATGGAGCCACCCCCGAAATTTTGCTCATCCGCTGTGTCCTTTATGCATATGTTTTGCGTCCGTTGGCCAGTGGGACCTAGCCTTAATTCTACTAGTTCAAGGAAAATTGTTGGTGAGAAAACTGGATCCTCAACTTTTAAGTTGAGAACTTAAAGGCCCTGTCACACTGCCCAGTGGATGCAAAACATTTGTAAAAAGGACACAGCGGACGAGAAAAATGTTCCATCCGTTGTTATCTGCTCTCAAAAGGAGCGAAAATTTGCATAACCAGAGCAGAAAACACGGAAAGGAATGGACGCGGGGAGGACGCAGAGCGGAATGGAAGCCCAGAGGATGGAAGCGGATGGGAGCGGATGGCACATCCGCAAGGCTTCCGGGGGACCTCAGCAAAGCGGATGAGGAACGGATGAAGCGATGCACAGCAGATGCACAGCGGATGAAGCGGATGCAGAGCGGAAGCCTAGCGGATTCACAGCAGAAGCCTAATGGATGCTGAGCATTAATTGTGCATGTGGGGGGGATGCATTGCGTAAGCCCCGTGGATATTAACGGAAGCAGCTCGGAAGCAGGTCACAATTCAGAGGAAAGACCTGCTGCCGGACACATTGCCTGCCTTGCCTGCATTCCTGCCTGCAAGCCTTGCTGCCAGCCTGCCTGCCAGCCTTGCTGTCTGCCTGCCTGCCAGCCTTGCTGCCAGACTTCCTTCCAGCCTCCCTGCCAGACAGTCTGCCTGCAAGCCTTCCTACCAGCCTTGGTGCCTGGCTGCCTGCCAGCTTTCCTGCCAGCCTTGGTGCCTGGCTGCCTGCAAGCCTGCCTGCCAGCCTGCCTGCCAGCCTTGGTGCCTG
>BLBF01000040.1:33934885-33960844 GCA_015471245.1 Laticauda colubrina
TTTTGTGATAACTTCCTCCTGCATAGGTATTTTGTCATTTTTCCAGTTCTTCACAAATGGAATTCTAGCCACTGTTAAAACATTTAAAATCAAATATTTCAGTTCTTTATTGCATATGTCTGGTATGAGTCCCAATAAAAAGATATCTTGTTTAAAGTCTATATGTTATTTTGTCATTTTTTCCAACCATATATGGATTTCAGTCCAATATTTCTTCACATCCGAACATGTCCAGCACATATGGTAATATGAACCGGGTATCTGATGACATTTCCACATTTACCCAATTTATTCTTAAACATTCTCATCAGGGCTAAGTGCCACCTATTAGACATCTTGTACGAATTTTCTTTATATGCAGTTGACATTGTCATTTTATAATTCTGAGACCACAATTTTTGCCATTCTTCTAAATCAATCCCTTATCCAAAATTTTCCCCCAAGCAATCATCATTTCTTTGACTTGTTCCTCCTCCAATTTAAATTCTAATAGATGTCCATCAAGTTTTTTAATTACCTTTTCATCGGTAACCATCAAAATTTTATCGAAATCAGTCAACTTGTTGTAAATATCTTCTACCTTTATCAAACCCAGATTGTATTTGCAAATATGAAAACCAGTTTATTTTTACACCTCGTTCTTCCAACGTTTGCATAGATTTAAGTTCACCCTTTTCATTCAATATCTTCCCATATCTAACTGTTTGTTCCTTTTTATATATCATTGGATAAGAAAAAGCTTCAATAGCTGATATCCATGTTGGAATTTTTAAGTAATATTGTCTTTTTAACTTTTCCCAGTTAAAAAACAATGCCTCACGAATATAATGTCTTCTGAAATATCTCTGTGTTTTAGTTCCCTGATACTAGAGAAAGGCATGCCATCTCAGCAGCAAGTCATGGCCTTATAAAGTCAATAATCTACTGTTCCTTAGTGTTATCCATTCCTTTACCCACATCAAACTTGTCGCCTGGTAATATAGCTCCCAATTGGGCAAGGCAAACCCTCCTCTTATTCTTGCATCTTGTAACAGTTTTAATTTTATTCTTGCTTTTTTACCCTGCCAAATATATTTCAACACAATTCTATTTAAATCTTCAAAAAACCCTAATAGAATAGGAATTGTCTGAAATAAATATAAAACTCTAGGCAATATATTCATCTTAATTGTGGATATTCTCCCAATCAATGATAGTTACAGTTTTTCCCATTTCATCAAATTTGTCGTAATCTGCTGTTTTGAAAATAACAGTTATTTTCCTTCAGCATACTACATATTGCTGTAATATGAATCCCTAAATAATTAACTTTGTATTTTTAAATACAAATAAATTAAATAAATAAATAAATAAATAAATAAATAAATACCTGTATTTTTAAAATTTCTTCCAATTCTTTCTTTCGTCTTGCTAACATATTCTTTCTTAATATCTTTGTTTTGTCTTTGTTTATTCTCAAACCAGCTACTTTTCCATATTCTTCTATTTTTTCTATTAATTTGTGTGCTGTTTTCAATGGGTCTTCTAATATAAATACCAGGTCATCTGCAAAATCTTGCAATTTATACTCCTCCATTTTAATTTTCATTCCGTTTATTTCTTTTTCTTCTTTGATATTCCTATTCAAGACTTCCAATGTTAACACAAACAGCAGAAGGGACAATGGACAGCCTTGCCTTGTCCCTTTTCTCATATCTATGGATCTATGGATTCTCATATCTATGATTCTGTTAATTCTCCATTCACCATCACCTTTGCAGTTTGTTCATGGTATATTGTTTCAATGATTTGGATAAATTTCTTACCAAAGCCCATTTGTATCAATTGCAGTAAAATAAATCCAACTCACATTGTCAAAGGCTTTTTGAGCATCTAGAAACATCAAGGCCATTTGCTTCTCAGGGTGAGCTTCATAATATTCCAGAGTATCCAAAATGATTCTCACATTGTCTTTGATTTGTCTCTTTGACAGAAATCCATTTTGATCAGTATGAATAAAATTATTTAAGTATCTTTTTAGTCTTTCTGCCAAAATTGAAGCAAAGATTTTATAGTCTGAGTTCAATAAAGATATAGGTCTATAATTTTTAACTTGCTGTAGGTCTGTATCTTCTTTCGGTATAAGTGTAATGTATGCTTCTGACCATGTTTTTGGTATTCTTTTCTTTAACATAACTTCATTCATAACTTCTAAAAGATGAAAATTCAATATTTCCTGAAAGGTCTTGTAAAATTGCACTGACAAACCATCTGGATCTGGTGTTTTCCCAGAATTCTGTTTTTTTAAGGCTTCTGTTAATTCCATCATTGTTATACTTCCTTCAAATATTGTTTCAATGTTTTGAGGTATCTGAGGTAGGTTCGCTTTCTGAAGATATTGTTTAATTTTTTCTTCTTGAATAGTCTCTTGAAAATACAGTTTCCGTAGTAGTCTTATATAATTTTTTCTTCTTCTCATTTCCATAGCAAACCTGTCCTTTATTTATCAATTGATGAACTGTTCTTGCTTCTCTTTCCTTTCTCAATTTATAAGCTAGCCATCTGCCTGGTTTAGTTGCATCTTCAAATTAAGTCTGTTTAGCATTTTTAATTTTTTTGTGCTAATTCAACTTTTTCCATTAGTCCCATTTTATGTTTAATTATATCCATTTTATTTTAATGTCTTTTTTGTGGGAACATCTGTAAATCTTTTTCTAGTCTTTTCTAGTTATCCTCTAATGTCTTAAATGTCTTTTTTCTGTTTTATGTTTCTTCTCCTAGTATAGTCTTTTATCAAACCTCTTGTGTAGGCCTTCATCATTCCCAGAGATTCTGTAAAGATGTATCCTCTTTTCTATTTTCTTTTAAGAAGAAAAAAAGTTCTTTCTCTATTTTCTGTTTAAAGTCTTTTTCTTTCAGTATCATATTATTTAAAGTCCATCTAGATCTCCTCTTGTGTCCTTTCCAAATAACTGACACTGGATTATGATCTGCCCAAATGCTTGTTTCTATTTCAATCTGTTGTACATTAGTCAATAATTCTGCTGACCTCCATATCATGTCTATTCTGGAACAGGACTTGTGCCTGTTTGAATAAAAAGTATATTGCTTACTTTCCACATTTCTCTCTCTCCATGCATTGTTTAAATTAAATTCTTCTGTTATTCAAAGGAAGAATTTTGGTAGCATCTTTCTAACTTTCTTTGTTGTTTTCTGTGTTTTATAGTCCAACCAGTCGTTAATTATTCCATTAAAATCTCCCATCATACAAATATTAACATAGTCCAATTCAATTATTTTTGTATGCAATTTTCTATAGAATTCTTCTTGTTTATCATTCGGGGCATAAATTGCAATTAAACGTGTTTTAACGCTGTTATCCGTTATTTCCACCATCAAAATCTTTTCATCTTCATCTGTGTAAATTAGTTCTGCCAAAATTGTTTCTTTAATATATAATAACACACCTCTGTGTTTAGATTGTGCCAGCGACATAAATAATTTCCCTAGTTTTCCTTGTTTTAGTATATATTCATGCTGTTTTTTAATATGTACCTCTTGTAAACAGATTATATCAAATTTTATTTTTTCTAATTTATGAAATAATTTCCTTCTTTTAGTAGCCAAATTAAGTCCATTTATGTTAATCATAATCAATTTTCTTTAATCCATGTTAAGCTTTATAAGAGGGTTTTATTGCTATAGTAGATCTCAATTCTCATTGTTCTCTGTGTTCACCGCCTACTGCACCTTCTTCTTTTTCTTTTTCAATTACTGCTATACACTCCTCTTGGAACTCAGTTAGTGACTCTTCCTTTCTTCTTCCTCCTTTTTTCTAAAGTATTCTAAGTAGAATAGCTCAGCTTTTCCAACTGTGTCAGTTCTGTGTCTTTGTTCCTGCCAAGTGAACAAGAGGCTTTCTGGCATCAGCCATCTGTAGTTTACTCCTCTTTTAAGTAACTCTTTTGTCAAGAATAAATATTCTCTTCTCATTTCTCTTACTCTTCTTGATATCTGTTTCAGCACCACAATTTCTTTATATTTTAGTGTTTTCTCTCTTGCCACCTGGAATATCTGTATCCTAATAATCTTCTTAGTAAATCTAATGTGAACTTCTCTTGGTAATCTATTCCTCGTTGCATATCTTGTGTAGACACAAAACACTTCATCCATCCCATCCATCATCTTTTCATTGGTTATTTCCAGTCCTTCTGCCAATATTTCTGCCATTATTTCAGCAAGATTTTCACCTTTTCCTTCTTCTATATTTTGAAATCTTAGATAAAATTCTGATTTGCCTATTTCCCATCCTAGTGATTCAAATCTGCCCTTCTTGACATCACTCAAATGAATATCAATATCTCCAATTTTCTTATCTCTTTGTATATCTTCTTCAATTTTTTTGAATCTGTCTTTATATTTCATCATCATCTGCTGAATATTTTCCACTTTTTCATCTGTCTTTTCATTTTTTTGCTTGATTTTCTGAATTCCTTGCATAATCATCTGTAATGTCACTTCCTTCTCTTTTTCTCTTTCCTGTTGTAATATTGTCTGTATAGATCGTTGTCCTCCAGATGATGAAGGAGTTGATATCAAAGAAGCTGGGGCTGTTGTCTTTCTACTCATCTTGTAATGCTTATCTGTAAAGAAAGACAGAGAAAAAAGGGGAAAAAAAGAGGAAAAAAGAAAAAAAATGAAGGCAAGCAATTGCCACTCCAAAGGACAAAAGGAAAAAGTAAATCTTCAGGCACTTGTATACCTTAATCCAATTAGTTGCAAATAAAAAAGGAAAGATGAAAGAAGAAAAATATTCCATATGTTCCTCTTAATAAACAAAAAGAAAACCAAAATAAAAGGTTTACATTCTAGTTCCTGGTTTTAACAGTTAAAATCCAATTAAAGAGAAAAAAGAGCCCCATTAGTGGGGTGGGGGGCAATGTGGTAGAAACGGAGGCAGAAGATAAAAAGCAATTCTAGTATCAAACAAACCCCTGCCACCAAATATCCAAGGCTCTTTGATAAATCAGCTCAGAATTTTTCAAGGTCACTTCAATGTTCTTTCTTTCAACTTCAACTCCAGACTCAAGCTATCTGTTCAGAAATGAGCACCTGAATAAACAAACTGCCATGCTTTTCTCTATCTTTTCCAATACCCAGCTCAGAGTCCTTGATTGTAACAAACACTAGTGAAAGAAAAAAAAAACAATGTATCCAAGCCTCTGGGTGGCAGTGCTACTTACTTTACTTCACTTTCATTTCCGCCTCCTCAATCTACAACCAGGAACTAAAAAAAAAAGTAAAGTCTTTTCCCCCTTTTTTTTAAAGGAGAAGAATAAATCTTGAGTCAAGCAGAAGAATCTTAGTCAAAAAGGGATTTTCAAAAGGGTTGTTATAAAAGGGAGAAAGAAATACAAAGATAAAAAGATTAAAAAGTACCAGTCCAGCTTAAAGTTAAACAGCTTTGCCAAATTCAAAGTTGCAATAAAAAAGGAAAAAAGAAAAAAAAACTTTCATTTTGACAATAAATCACGCCGCTTAAATTCTTTTCTCTTCACATTTAGTCCACTTTAATTTTTTCAGGGTGTTCTCTCCAAGAAATAATAAGTAAAAATTCATCTCACCAAACTGACACACTTTCTTTCCAATCTCTTCCATTTCGGAGCTGTCCCAGCTTCAGCAGCTTGGAAGGCTGCCTCTCTGCTACCAGCAAAAAGGGCTTTTCCTGGATCAACCAGGGTCTTTGCAATGTCCCTGGGATCGACAGGATGTGTCCTCCTCAATCAATGGATCTACAAGACAGTTTAGGTCCGTTGGGATCAAGATCACATGCTGTACCACTGAGACACCAGCTCTGCCCCATATTCAATTGCTTTTAAGAGTCCCTGACACTATAGCTAGTTAGCGTTTAAAAGATGTTATGAAAGAGGAACAAATTTCACCAGACAAGACTGAGATGGAACTGAAAGTGGATTTGAAAATGACAGTCTATAAAAAAGATGTTGCACTGTGTATATAAAAGAATGGCTGATATTTTCATAATTATAATTCATTAATTGAAAAAGCAACTCTTAAAATGGAAATACTATAAACAAACCAAAGGAGTTTGTTATTTTGTGCCAGGGAAGGACAGGTCGGGGAAGAATGCAATAAGGATTGTCACGCATGCATGCAAATGTCACACATGTGCAATAACAAAAAACGGTTCCAGGAGTGGAAGGGCAGGTGGAGAGGGGCGGGGCCAGCCAGGGGCCTGTTTTACTGGTTCTCCGAACTATCGGGAATGTTAACAACCAGTTCTATAGAACTGGTGTGAACTGGTAGAATCCCACCCCTGATTCTAAGTGTCATACCCTTGTCTCTTTCTATGTTATCATCCCATATCCCAGTCCTTGTCAGCAAAAGTGCACTAAATCTCAGTTCACCAGAAACATATATTCTAAAAGCTATTTGTTTCTTTAGCTGTTTGGCAGCAAATTCAAATGTCAGAAGAGAACAGAATAAAATCTTCTTCTTTAGTAAAGTTATATAACGTGTGTGTGTGTGTGTGTGTGTGTTTATTTCAGAACTATAAGTATCCCTTAACCTTAATTATAGGTTAATTACAGTCACATGGAGGTGTCTTCTCTAGTCATGCCTGAAGGCAATTTCTCTTTGATTGAGGACATCCTTCTCCTATTCAAATCTTATTGAGACTTCAGTCACAATTTCCCAGCCAACTGTATTGTCAGAACTAGAAAGTTTTGAATAACATTGCCTCTCTTATAATTTTATAGCCTTCCTGATTACCATTATTAAAAAAGACATTTTCATTTCATGTCTCTGTACCACTGTATAAGGGAATCATCTGGCTTTCTTTTAAAATCTCTCATTGAACAGTTTTCAAAATGTATTAGTTCGAAATGTAATTTTTTCAGTCTGCAATTTGAAGAAATACAGTTCAGGTATAATTTTGACATATAGTTGGTTTTTGTTTTTCAATTCTACAAGTATTGGCAGTGGTGGAGTAAAATTTGGGCTTGACAGACATATTAGTAGAGGATAAAATAAAGAGTTTATATCTGTTATATAAAGCATAGGGAATCTATTAAGTTCTATGTTTTGTTCGGAAAACACACGAGGTAGACCGGGTTCCAACAACAAATACTTTATTTTAAACTAGTCAGTAAATAGGAACACTTGGCTGAAACCGGGGCCAGCCTTTTATACAGGCTGGCCTGCCTGCTTGCAGCCAATGGCAGTTGTTTAGATTTGCCGCCTTTTTGGCAGCTCTTGGATTGGTTCCTAGTGAACCAATCCAGTGTTCATTTTATTAACCAATCAGGTTTGTAGATTTGGAGTCATCCACTTTACATATAGAACACCCCTCCCCCTTTAGTTCAGTCCTCTGTGGTGACGTAGTCTCACAGGTAGGCGGGGCTTTTCGGGACTCGACTTGACTTGCGCGGTTCATTCTTAGTGAAGACTTCGACCGGTTCGGATGGGGCTGCTGTGTCGTCCGTCCTTCTCCCTGGAACCGTCTGGAAGGGTGAGTCAGCCATTTTACTGCCGCCTGAGTTTCTTAGGCCGGGGGTTTTGCCGCTCCCTCCCGTTTCCTCTGGGCAGGTCGAGCTGGCTTGGCTGGCCCCTTCCGATGGGCTCTTCCCGCAAGTCTCTTCAAACAGTGAGTCTTTTATTTGCTCTTTTTGTTCGTATTGTTTGTTAGGTTTGGTTTTAAACAGTTCTTTATTTGTTTCTCGCCTTTCCCCCCCCACCTTGGTTTGCACTTCGCCGGTTTTTTCGGTGAATGTTTGTAAGTCTGTGGTTCTTTCTATAATTCGGGATCGAAGCTGGTCTATGTGCCGCTTCCATTCCCTGCCATCGTCTAATTTTAATCGGTAGGATTTGGGGCCTGTAATTTGGATAATCTGCCCTGGTAGCCACACCGGGTCCCCGGTGAAGTTTTTGGCGTATACCAAATCGTCTATTTCGAATTGTCTGAACCGTGTAGAGGAGTCGGGGGGGTTTTCTGGGGTAAAATTTGGGTGTAACCTATCAAGGTGAGATCGTAATTTCCGCCCCATGAGTAATTCTGCTGGGGACTTATTTGTTATGGTACTGGGCGTTATGTGCTGGAGTGTGAGCAAACGGTTTACTTTCTGTTGGACATCTCCAGCGTCCATTCGTTCTAACCCTTCTTTGGTAAACCGGACCATTCTCTCAGCCCTGCAGTTCGCAGCTGGGTGAGCTGGCGCGGTTAGGGCATGTCTTATACCTAGGGAGGCTAGGTATTGCTCAAATGGTATGCTGGTTAGCTGTGGCCCGTTATCTGAGACAAGAACGTCCGATATGCCATGGGTGGCAAAAAGGTTGTCCAGCTTTTTTATTACAGCTTCTGTTGTCGTTGATGGCATAACTTTTACTTCAAGCCAATTAGAATAGGCATCAACGACAATCAGAAATGTATGCCCCTTGGTAGGACCCGCGAAGTCAATGTGTATTCTTGACCACGGTCCCCGAGGGGTTTCCCAGTCCTTAACGGGTGCTTTTGGTGGGGATGGTCTAATTGCCTGGCATTTATGGCATGAGCTTACCCAATACTCTATGTCCTTATCAATACCCGGCCACCAAACATAACTTCTGGCAAGGCTTTTCATCTTAACCATTCCCGGGTGCCCTTCATGTAACAACTTAAGTACCCTGGGCTGTAATTTGGCAGGGATTACTACCTGATCACCCCACAACAAACACCCCTTTTGGATAGAAAGTTCAGTCTGTCTGGACCGGAAAGGTTTAAAGTTTTCAGTTTTTTGATTCTCCGGCCAGCCTTTACCTACCCAGCTAAGAACGCGGGCAGTCAATGAGTCTTTCGCGGTGGCTCTGGCGACATCATACGCCGATATGGGTAGATCGGGGCAAGTCTCGATTTGTAGCGTTGTCATTGCTGGTGCCGGGTCTGCGTCGGTTGCTGGTAAGGGTGCTCTGCTCAAAGCGTCCACATGGGAAATTTGTTTCCCTGGCCGATGTGTCAGAGTGTAGGAATACGCTGCTAGGAACTCTGACCATCTCGTCATTCTTGGGGACAGTATATTAGGTGTTGGCTTGTTTCCCGCCAAAATCCCCATTAGCAGTTTGTGATCCATTATGATTTGAAAAGTCCGCCCATATAAGTATTCGTGGAATCATTTTACTCCAGCGACAATTGCTAGAGCTTCCCTGTCCAATTGGCTATAATTCCGCTCGGTTTTTGATAGGGTCCTAGAGTAATATGCGACGGGTGCTTCTCTGCCATCAGGTAGTTGGTGGCTCAGGATGGCACCTACTCCATATGGTGAGGCGTCGCAGGTCACTGTTAATGTCAGAGTGTCGCTAAATTGGATGAGAACATTTGTTGATGTTAGCAAGTTTTTAATATTTTGGAAGGCTTTTTTTTCTTTGTAACCCCAAGTCCAAGTTGCCTTTTTGTCTAGCAGACGGTGTAACGGTTCTGCTATAGTGGCTTTGTTTGGCAGGAACACATTATAAAAATTAATTAATCCTAAGAACGCTTGTAGTTCGGTTTTATTTCTTGGTTCAGGAGCGTCTTTGATCGCTTTAACTTTTTTGTCTGTGGGGTGGATACCCTCTCCGTCTATTGAGTACCCCAGGAATTCGACGCTGTTCTTAACTAGACAGCACTTTTCTCTTTTTACCTTGAGGCCAGATTCCCTAAACTTAGTCAGTACTTCTTTAAGTCTGTTCCTTAATTGAGTTTCATCTCTGGCCGAGATTAGGACGTCGTCAAAATAGGGAACGACTCCTTGTATGCCATTTAGGAGGCGTTCCATCAGACTCTGGAAAACGCCAGGGGCCACGCTTACTCCAAATTGGAGCCGGTGACATTTGAATGCGCCCTTATGGGTGACTATGGTCTGTGCTTCTGCTGTTTCTGGGTCCACTGGGAGTTGTTGATAGGCTTGTGCCAAGTCGAGTTTGGCGAAAACTTTGCCTTTTCCCAGGGAATGCAGCAAATGCTGGACTACTGGCACCGGGTATGCGCTTGGTTGTAATGCGTGGTTCAGGGTAGCCTTATAGTCACCACAGATTCTGATGGACCCGTCAGCTTTAATGGGTGTGACAATAGGCGTTTCCCACTTGGCATGGTCCACAGGTTCTAACACCCCTTGGGCTATTAATTTGTCCAGCTGTTCCTCTATTTTTGCCTTTAGTGCAAAAGGAACTCGCCTGGCTTTTATTCTTCGTGGGGCTATTTGGGGGTTTAGATTGAAAGAAATGGGGTTTCCCCGATACTTGCCGAGTGAGCCGTCAAACACGTCCTGGAATTCTCGGATGAGGTCGTCTTCCCAGCCGGTTGTAGTCACTCGATCGACCCCGGTCATCCCGATGCCCAATGGCGCGAACCATTCGATGCCCAGGAGGCTTGGTCTGTCTTGGTCGACTATGGTCAGCGGCAGCACCTTGACGTGTTGTTTGTAGGCGACTCGGAATTGTCCCATGCCTACCACAGGGATTTGGTTTCCCTGATAGTCCTTCAGGGTTAGGTGCTGCTTCTTCAATTCTTTGGGTTTGATACCTGGGACTAGCTGTTTTATTGTGTCCCACGATACCATGGAGAGGAAGGACCCCGAGTCCACTTCCATCTTGCAGTGTTTTCCCTCGATTTTCACGATGACTTTAATTTTTCTCCCACTTTCCGTCTGAGCGCTCTGTATTATGGCAGTTTGGTGTGTATTGGCTCGCTTCTCTTGTTGCCACTTTCTCTCGGCTCGTTTAGGCTCGGCTCGTGTTGGGGAATTTCTGCGTCTCGTCGGGCTGTAGTATTTCTTGTTCCTGCAGACCTTCTCGATGTGCCCTCGTTTTTTGCAATGCCGGCAGATGGCATCGAGAAATCTGCATTCGGCTCGGGGATGGTTTCCTCCGCAACCAGCACATTCCCGCCAATTTCTCCTTTCGCACTCTTTTTTGTTCGTGAGCAAACGGTGGACCTCGTCGTCCTCTTCGCTCGATTCGATTGTTTCGCCCGACTCTTCGTAGTGGGTTGTGGTGGCAGGGTGCTTTCTGTCTTTGGTTGGTGTTTCTTCGCTGTGTGTGTTCATCTTTTTAATGGCTACCGCAGATTTTTTCGCGGCTTCAGCGGCTGTAGCTTCCGCGATGGCTTCGGTAACGGTGATGTTGGGCTTGTTGAGCAATTTACTCTGTGCGGTCGAGTCTCTCAGTCCCAGCACCACGCGGTCCCTCATTGCCTCGTCTATATTCAAAAATTCACACTCACCCCCTATTTGTCTGAGGGCAGCGATGAAATCGGCGACGGTCTCTCCCTCTCTCTGGTCTCTGTGGTAAAATTTGTGTCGCTTTATTAAGTTAGACACCATCGGAGCGTAGTGTGCTTTGAGGAGTCTCTGCAATTCCATCCACGTTAGTTGTTTAATGTCCCGGGGCTTCGCAAGGGCCTTTGCCATCTTAAAAACTGTTGGCCCGCAGTGCGTCAGGAACACAGCTCTATTGCGTTGCTCTGAAATTCCTTCCATTTCATTGCTCTCCAAATACATTTGGAAGCGATCAGCATAGGAATCCCAATCCTCTTCTTTGGGATTGAAGGGTGCGGGCGGTGTGCTGTTTCCAGACATCTTGGTTGTAATCTGGACTTCTTATCACCGCGTGCAGGTTTTTCCTTCAGGACGATCCCATCCTCGTCGCCAGTGTTTTGTTTGGAAAACACACGAGGTAGACCGGGTTCCAACAACAAATACTTTATTTTAAACTAGTCAGTAAATAGGAACACTTGGCTGAAACCGGGGCCAGCCTTTTATACAGGCTGGCCTGCCTGCTTGCAGCCAATGGCAGTTGTTTAGATTTGCCGCCTTTTTGGCAGCTCTTGGATTGGTTCCTAGTGAACCAATCCAGTGTTCATTTTATTAACCAAACAGGTTTGTAGATTTGGAGTCATCCACTTTACATATAGAACATTCTAGGTTTGTACCTCAAAGTAAAATAAATTTTGCTTTATGCCTCATAATTAGGCTTTGTCAAATTTGCTTTTGGTCTTTCTTTATGATGCTCTAACTATCTCTTTTGGTACATCATCTTCTGGAACACTTTAATAAACCATTGATTTATTAAATCATGAAGTCAACCATGTTTGGCATGCAGTGAGATATTTCTCAGGAACAATCATTTAAGATATTGCTTTGGTTAGCTGGCACTACCATAGTTGCCATAAGCCCCTAGGTTGTCCCAGATCCAATTCCAGGGAATGGAAATTTAATTCCAGAAGGCAAGCTATTATCATCCTTGAGATCAGATCCAGGGGAGTGGATAGACATCTCAGGGGGATCATGAATTATGAAAATAATTCCCAGTTTATCTTAATTATATCAAAATGTTTAGCAGAAAAATAATTTGATGGACAAGTGCAAATGGAGATTTAAATGTAAGTTGCATGAATGTCTTCTGTACAGTATATATTTAATCAAGCAATTTATGTTGATAAAGCATTTTCATACTGGCACACATCTGGGAACACCAGTCATTGTTGTACATTATTACAATGGCACAAGCTTTTAGGTAATTTATTTTATAGCTTCTTTTGCTTTTTTTCATTTTTCCTCTATGGAAACCTTTCCAAATGCATTTTTAATTGCTTGAGTATAGTTGTAGTATAAATTAGGTTCACAAGCTCTGATTAATTTCATAAGGTTATTCATTGGTCTGTATAAATGTTTTCTGAAAGTTCATTTAGTTAATATGTATATAATTGGTTCCTTTGAAAAATGTGTGGAAGCAGTATAAGGAACTAAGGTGAGCTTTGATAGCTTGATTTAAAATTCAAAAGATTTGGAATAAGATGAAAAATTCAGCAACATCAGTTTTTGAACTGTCTACAGCTGATAATGTTTCATGCTTCATTTGTCTTGGTAATTATGAGGTTTCAGTCATTATTTAGAAGACCAAGCAGTACATATTCTTCAACAGATCTTCAGTTTTTATCTTATACTGTAATACAGGGGTCACCAACCTTTTGAATCTCAGAGACCACCAAATTCATAATTTTAGATCCCAGGGACCATTAACTGGTTCTGTGGGCATGGCTTAATTTGTGGGTGTGGCTTGGTGGTCATGTGACTGGCTGGGCATGGTTTGTATATAAATATAATAAATATTTATATAAATATATATATATTTTAATAAAAAAGAGTAACTTTTACCCAAAATCAGGCAAAGCACGCAGGCAAATTGAGTTGCTCACAGAATCACAGATTCATTCCAAAACCTTATCTATCTGCCATTGGCTAGCTCAGTCTGTCACACAAAATTTTCTTGCAAGCAAACTCATAAAATTAACTCACAACACACCATGCATGTAAATATTGATTTTTTTATTTTAAAAAAGCAACTTTTATGCAGAATCAGGCAAAGCAGGCAGATTGAGTTGCTCACAGAATCATTGAGTGATCTATCTATCTGCCATCAGCTAGCTCAGTCTCTCAAATTTGCTTGCCATGAGTCAGCACTGAATTGGCTTGAAAGCAAGTCTTCAGTCCTAATGGAGGTTCGGCTGTTCTTAGTTGGAAAGCAAGAAGTCCAACCATTTCCTGCTTCCTAGCTGATCTAAATCTCCCAGCACAGCAAAACAGATGATGGTCGGAAAAAGGAAAAATAGCAATTTAGCAGACAAGTTTGCCAGGTAAGGAGTGAGTGGCTGGGGAGGGTTCCCACAGGCCATACGGGCTGAGCAGCCTTGTGTTTCTGCGCAGCCTGGATTAATTGCTGGGGGGGGGTGCTCTGGGGGTGAGATTTCTCTGTGTCCCACCAAAATTTTCTCATGGCCCACCAGTGGGCTGTGGCCCACTGGTGGACAACCGCTGCTGTAATAAACTCTCTAATGTAAATTGAACCCAAACCACCATGTTCTTCAGTTTGGCTTTTCTTCATTGAGAGGTAATTTCAAATGCATTAAACAGAAATCTGCTTTCACTTAGTGTGAATTGTTTTTCATATTTTTATGTAAATTGCAACAAAAGTCTATAATGAATAATGAACAAATTAAGCAAAATAATTTTAATATACAAAATATGGCTATTTCATACAAATTGTTTAGAAAAGTCTATTCCTGTTATTTGGAAATGTGTGAGGACTGAGTAAGCATCCTGATATCATATCTGTTTTTCTCCACTCTCCTTATAATTCATTCATTCTCCTTATCATTCATTCATTCAAAAGGAGGCCTAAAAATAAGATATAATTCTGTTGGTTTTCAGTAAATGCTTCTACATGATCCAAGAACTTTCTTAATTAGAAAGCTGTGGTATCCCATTCAGTGGATTATCTGAAAACTATTAGATCAGGGGTGTCAAATTCGCATCATTACAGCAGTGTCATGTGATATATCAGGGCTTTTTCCCGCTTTGCTAAACTGACCCTGGGTATGGCCACCACATGACACATCCAGACTGCAGGCTGTGAGTTTGACATCCCTTATTAAATGATAGCAAATAATTTCGTGTCATCTAATGGTTATCCAGACTTTTATATTCTAGACCTTTTTAGAGTACTTCCCTCAATGCAATACAGTAACAATGATAAGACAAGAACAAGAACCTACCCAGTCCAGAGGTGATATTCAGCAGATTCTGACCAGTTCTGGAAAACAGTTTGAATAGTTCAAAATTGTTATGTATGGAATTTGGTAGGCTCCAAGTTCTCTATTCTGATTGGCCGAAAAGGCCATTCTCGGATTGGCCATTAGAGAACCAATCCGATTTGCCCGCCAGATGGTGGGAACACTTAAAGTGGTGTCATTGGCCACAAGCCGTGGGCAAGCCAATATAAATAGCTGCTGCAGCTTGGGCTCTTGTTCCGTTACCATTGCTTAGTGTGTATCAATAAAGAGTTTGTTGTTGGAACCCAGTCTTGCACACTTCTTTTCAGACAGAACACTGGCAACGAGGATGGGATCATCATAGAAGAGTGAGACCGAAGGCCGTGGTGATTCTGAACCGAGAGAGAGAGATGGCCGATAATAACGCGCCACCTGCACCATTCAATCCTGATGAGGAGGATTGGGAGTCGTATATCCATCACTTTCTTATATTTTTAGAAAGCAACAAACTGCAGGAAATATCAGACCAAAGGAAGAGTGCTGTCTTCCTTACACACTGCGGACCAGCTGTTTTTAAAATGGCGAAGGCACTGGCTAAACCCCGAGATGTCAAACAGATGACTTGGCCTGAGCTGAACAGAATGCTCAGAGCACATTATGCACCTGTGGTGTCCAACTTGATAAAAAGACACGAGATCTACAAGAGAGGCCAGAAGGAAGATGAAACTGTCAGAGATTTTGTAGCAGCCCTGAGACACATCGAAGGAGCCTGCGAGTTCCAGAACATGGACGAGACCATGAGGGACCGCGTGATCCTCGGGTTCAAGGACACTACACTTCAGAGTAAGCTGCTGAATAGACCAAACATAACTGTGGCTGAGGATATTGCAGAAGCAACCGTCGCCAAAGCAGCAAAGAAGTCAGTAGCTACCATGCGCCAAATGAATGCGATTCCAGATCTGCCAAACCAAGCCAGAGAGAAGAAGGCATAGGGAGGCAAGAAACAGCTCACAGTAACAGCCCACTATGAAGATCTCGAATCCCAGAGTGATACCGAGGACGAAAATGAAGATGTCCATAGACTTCAATCAGACAAGAAATGGCAGGAAAAGAGAAGAAACAGGCGGGAGTTTCAGTGTGTGGGATGCGGGGGTAACCACCTGCGAGCTGAATGCAGGTTCCTCGATGCAATCTGAAGGGCTTGTAACAAATGTGGGCACATCAAAAGGGTCTGCCGAAACAAAAAGATCTATAGTCCTAAAAGACGTAGTAGCACCCCCCGTCCCAGACATGAAGAAAGACAAGCCAGAAGCAGATGGAACCGAAGCAAAAGAACCAGAGAGGGAACGTACCAGATGTTAACCATCGGAAATGCCAGGGCAGAAAATGGGAAGAAAGTCCGGATAGAGGTGAGCATTTAAGGGAAGCCCTGTGAGATGGAAGTCGACTCAGGTCTTTCTAGTCTATGGTATCCTGGAATACCATCCGGCACCTGATACCAGACATTAAACAAAAAGAATTACAGAAACAAAGACTGATTTTAAAAGACTACCAGGGAAATCGAATCCCGGTAGTAGGCCTTGGACATTTCCTTATCGAATTTAAGAATCATGCTGAAATCTTGCCTCTGACTATCGTCGACCGTGATTGCCCTAGTCTGCTCGGGATCGAATGGTTCACACCCCTGGGAATTGGGATGACCGGGATAAACCGCATGACCTCAGTCAACTGGGAGGAGAGCCTGCTACAAGAATTCCAAGATGTTTTTGATGGGACCCTAGGCAAGTATAAGGGGACCCCAATTTCATTTAGCCTAGACCCAAAAATAGCCCCTATCCGTTTAAAGGCCAGATGGTCCCGTTTGCTTTAAAACCAAAAATTGATGAACAACTAAACAAATTAATAGCTCAAGGGGTGTTAGAGCCAATCAACCATGCCAGGTGGGAAACACCCATTGTGACTCCGATGAAACCAGATGGGTCAGTGCGCATCTGTGGAGACTATAAGGCAACCCTAAACCATGCGCTTCAACAAAGCGCATACCCAGTACCGGTAGTGCAACATTTACTGCACTCACTAGGGGGATGAATTTTTTTTGCGAAGCTTGATATCGCACAGGCGTACCAACAACTACCCGTTGACCCCATTACCATAGAGGCACAGACTATTGTGACACATAGAGGGGCATTCAAGTGTAACCATCTCCAGTTCGGCGTTAGCGTTGCCCCAGGCGTGTTCCAAAGCCTCATGGAGTGTCTGTTAAATGGAATCAAGGGAGTCATCCCTTATTTTGACAATGTTCTGGTCTCAGCAAAAAATGCCAGCCAACTAGAGAACAGATTGAGGGAAGTTTTAAGAAGATTTAGGGATGCAGGCCTCAAGGTAAAATGAGAGAAATGTAATCTAGCACCAACCAGGTCAAGTTTTTGGGCTATTTAATTGATGAACAAGGCATACACCCCACTGAAAAAAAGATCAAGGCAATCAAAGACGCACCTAGACCTAGGAACAAAACTGACCTTAAAGCATTCCTAGGTCTCATAAATATTTACAATGTGTTCCTGCCCCACAAGTCAACCATAGCAGAACCCTTACATCAGCTGCTAGATAAAAAAAAACTACCTGGACATGGGGCCATCGGGAACAAGCAGCATTTCAGGGTATCAAAGACCTATTAATGTCTAACACCGTTTTAATCCAGTATAGCAATACCCTGCCTTTAACGGTCACCTGTGATGCATCACCTTTTGGGATCGGCGCCATCCTGAGCCACAAGCTACCAGACAGCAGAGAGGCACCGGTCGCTTTTTATTCAAAGACGCTTTCCAAGTCAGAACGCAATTCCAGCCAACTTGACAGAGAAGCCCTCGCAATCATCGCCGGAGTCAAAAGATTCTATGAGTATCTTTACGGTAGAACTTTTTCGATCATCACTGATCACAACCCCCTTTTAGGAATCCTAGCAGGCAACAAACCAACCCCGAACATTCTGTCACCTAGAATGATGAGGTGGTTTGAATTCCTCGCTGCCTACTCCTACACGCTGATTCATCGCCCTGGAAAAGCCATCACACATGCAAACACTCTGAGCCGTTCCCCGCTGCCCATCACAGACGATGACCCACCTCCAACCATCTCCACACTTCAACTAGAGACCTGCCCGACCCTGCCGGTAACCGCAGCAGACATCTGCGAGAGCCACTGCAAAAGACCCTTTGACAGCGTGCATCTTGAATTGGGTAGGTAAGGACTGGCCGGAAAAGAACAAAACTGAGACTTTTAAGCCATTTCGTACCTGACAGACTGAATTGTCTATAGAGAAGGGTTGCATATTATGGGGTGACAGGGTGATGATATCAAACAGACTCCAGGAAGATGTTCTGTGCATGTTCCATGAGGGGCACCCAGGCATAGTCGAAATGAAAGCCCTGGCCAGGAGTTACGTCTGGTGGCCAGGGCTGGACAAGGACATTGAACGTTGGGTTGCAACATGCCATGACTGTCAAAAATCGAGGCCTACCCCCCCCCCCCACAGACACCAGTTAGAGAATGGGAAACTCCCCGGGGTCCATGGGCTAGACTACATATTGACTTTGCTGGGCCGACATAAGGCATCACCTTCTTAATAGTTGTGGATGCCTACTTGAACTGGTTAGAAGTCATCCTCATGGCTTCCACAACCACCGAGGCAGTAATGAAACAGCTAGACAAACTTTTCGCTACGCATGGACTGCCTGATGTACTAGTGTCGGATAATGGGCTCCAGTTTACAGCATTAGCATTCGAACAGTATCTTGCTGCCCAGGATATCTGACATGCTTTAACGGCGCCGACCGATCCAGCTGAAAACGGCAGGGCTGAATGCATGGTTTGGTACACTAAGGAGGGCCTAGATAGAATGGACAAGGGGGACATGCAAGACAAACTAAACCAACTACTAACCCTGCAGCATATTATCTCGAGCAGCACAACCAACAAAAGCCCTGCAGAACTCCTAATGGGTAGGAAATTGTGTTCCTACCTAGACAGACTGCACCCCACTTACACCTGGGACAAACCCCCTGACTCCTCCAGCAAATACCGAACATTTGAAACTGGCGACCTGGTCTATGCAAAAAACCTCACCGGGGACCCGTTATGGCTTCCAGCCACGATCACCCAAGTTACAGGCCCCCGGTCTTACCGACTACTCCAAGACGACGGAAGAGAATGGAAGCAGCACATTGACCAGCTTCGTTCTCGCAACTTCGAATGCAAAAACACACCAGAGCCAAAAATAAATATCGACCAAAAAACAACTGGGGGGGGGGGGGAATACAAAATAATAAAAAAGGGAGAAACGAACCTCCCATAACAAGACAACAAACACTACAAAAAGATTATCAAACAACATTAAACAAAAAGAATCACTGTTAGATGAACCCCAAATGAGAAGTCTGGGAGCAGGAGAACCAAGCAAGGCTTTCCTGGAAGGAGACAGCCAGGCCAGCCTGACCAACCTGGTCAAACCAGGAGGGAGCGATGGAGCCATCTCAACTGGCCCGAGAGACTCAGGCAAGAGCGGCAAGGCTGACTCACCCTTCCAGGAGGTTCCATGAAGAAGGAACAGAGAGACAGTGATCCCGTCCGAACCACTCGAAGACCACGCCGAGACTGAGCTGCGCAGGTCAACCAGGACTCGAAAAAGCCCCACCTACCTGCGTGACTATGTTGTTTTTTGGCAAATATAATTTTAAAAAGCTTAATTGTCTTTTGCCAAATAAAGCTATCAATCTAGGTAAGTGATAGGCAATAGGGTACTTATGCATAAGAAAAATGTATTCAAAATTCTTCTTTTATTGTCCACAAGTGTCTTAAAGATATCTAGGCTCTGAGACTTATAAGGTACAGAGGTTATAATACTTTGAATTGCATTCAGAAGTTGACTGTGGGCCAATACAGCTCTTGGTGAATTATATGGGCAAATTTAGGTCTACCCATAGCTATCCACTCAGCTGCACTTTGAGATAGTTTAAGCTTCTACATATTCTTCAAGGCAAACTCATGGAGAGCAAATTGCAATAATACACTCTTCTGCTGACAAGGAGTAGATTGACTGTGAACTGAACCGTTCTAGAACAGTTACACCAAATGGGTAAAAGCTGTCCTAATCATGATTTCCAAATGGATAAAAGCTGTGATACAGAGAAGTGTAATTCCATTCAGAGATATCATTGAATCTCAATTCACAGCCTCTCCAACTTACTATGATATTCCTTTATTTAAAATAAATGACTAAATAGGAAGCTGACATGCCTCTGAACTCCATGAAGGACATGGAAACATGCTTTCAAAAATAAAAAGATAAATGTCTGCAATAAAATAGTTTGTTTGGAAATCTGTCTACTTGCCCAGTGGGAAAAAACCAAATAGTAATACTACTATATGGAGGAAAAGTGGCGACAGGAAGTGATGATATCAATTGCCTTTTTTAAATATGTCTTTTTACCAGATATCCCAAATATAACAACCATTTTATGGATGCAAAAATGCCCCACTTAGTCACAGCTATCTTGTGACTCTTTAAATTTTAAATGTACCTAATAGTCTGAGTTTGTTTGCCCTTGTACAGAATGAACAAATATCCTATTCCTATATTGCCTCAGTTTTACTGTGTTACATTTGCTCTGTTCTGAGATAACAACCAAATATTTCATTCTATTTGAGTGTATGTTTTCACACAGTATCAGCTGTTAAGCTTTAGGCTATAAGGTAATCATGTCTAGAATAGAATAGCCTGAGGGCATCTAATAAGAGCAGGATATTCTACATTGGGTGACTGAGATGTGCATTAAAATTATCAGAACACAAAACTATGTTTAATACAATTTTAGTACAACTAAATCCATTAATGTTTTAGGAAGATTACAAGAAGACATGATTTAACAATGGTGAATGCATCTCCTTGACATTCAATCGATATATAGAATGCAGGTGTCTGGACAGAGAATTCAGCGTGACTGAACAAACCAACATATAAACAAAGATGTCAACTCAATTTTTTTCTTTGTAATTTTAAATGAATGCCAGCTTCAGTAGTATGCAGTTATTATCTTCAACTGCAACAATTCAACTGCAGGTTTTATTGAACACTGCACCCTCACGCACTAAACTCATCACACATTAAACAGAGGGAAGTAAGTCAAGATACCTCAGCTTTCTCTTAACCAGTACTCTTAATCAGCTAGTAACAGCTATGTAGAGTATATAGTTCCATGTGTTTCTGAAGTCAGGCAGTTTGGGTAATTAATTGAGATCATAATTGAGAGAATAATCTGTTAAGTATATTCTGCAGTGCATCAATCACTTTGCTGGTAATTTGTTTCCATGTAGATTTAACTGGGTGGAGAAATATATATGATTGATGTCTGTTAATTATAGTAATGTTAAGGAAAGGATAATTCTATTTGCTGGACACAGGATTATCCCTAAAGATTTTTTTTTTTTTAATTGTATTGATGGCTGCAAGCATACAATCAAATCCACTTCCCTATTCAATGAGTGTCACAACTTACATTAAAAAAGAGCAGCGTTTGATATATACTTAGTTTCTTAAGCAGTGGTGGGATTCATTTTTTTTTTACTATCAGTTCTGTGGTGTGGCTTGGTGGGCATGGCAGGGGAAGGATACTGTAAAATTTCCAGTCAGAGATGGTACTTGCTGGTTCTCTGAACTACTCAAAATTTCTGCTGCGGGTTTTCCAGAACTGGTCAGAACCTGTTGAATACCACCTTTGTCTTTATGTATATGTAAGGCTCAAAGCAACCATATTAACTCTTAGATGTCCCAGTGGAAAGTAGAGTCTAAAAGCTGTGCTTTTACACACTAATTCTAACTATACAATGGAAAAATATTTTTCATTTCATTCAACATACTTGCTCAATTCATTGTAGCTGGTAAATAATCAAATACTTGAATGTTGGCAGTAGGACTCAACACAGTAATATCACACACTACTTTCTGTGCCTAAGAAATGGATAAGACTCCTCCATTTTCTAGACTAGGTGATGTCCATCTCAGGACCCTAAGAAAGTATGGACTAGGGTTGTAAACTGGTGGCAACACAATGACATATGCTGCCCAGTGGTGGGATTCAATTTTTTTTACTACCGATTCCATGGGCGTGGCTAAGTGGGCTTGGCAGGAGAAGGACATTGTAAAATCTCCAGTCAGAGATGGTATTTGCCGGTTCTCTGAACTACTCAAATTTTCCGCAACTCTGCAGAACTGGTCAGAACCTATTGAATACCACCTCTGATGCTGCCATGATAGGCCCTTCGGGCCATGAATCTTGGCAATGTAGCAGTACTTGTTATAAGCAAGTCCTGTAAAATTGCTTAGGATACAATAGGAAGAATTTAAGTGGAAGGCATTTATATTTACTTGAAAAAGAGAGTAACTTTTATGAGGTTTAAATGTACTCAAAGTGATAACACAGGAGAAAATAACATTCATATTACTTACATCAATCAAATAACATAACTGAAGAAATTTTCTATTAGTATTTAATGTACTTTCTCTTCCATTCTTCCTTTCCACCTTTCTGAAATTGTCAAGATTGATGTATAATGTTCAATACTAACTTGTTGGTTGACTGTTCTCAGAAATATTAATGTCTATCTTTTTAGTGCCTAGCTTTAACTTTTAATATAGCTTGTATTATTGTATTATTAGTATAAATAAATCAATAAAACTGAAAAGCTGCAAAACAAACCCTTTAGCAGCATCAGAAATCACCAATACAGCACCTTGTGTTCTGCTAGTTCTGTGAAATGTCTATGAGTTTAGACAGACTACAGGTAGTCTGTCTTATAACATTGCCTTGACTTATAACAATTCATTTAGTGACCATTCAAACTTACAATGGTACTGAAAAAAGTGACTTATGACCGTTTTCCCCAGTTATGACCTTTGCAGCATCCCCATGCTCATGTGATCAATATTCAGCCACTTGGCACCTGGTTTATATTTATGATTGTTCCAGTCTCCCAAGGTCATGTGATCACCTTTTGTGACCTTCTGACAAGCAAAGTCAATGGGGAAGCCAGATTCACTTAACAATCAAGTTGCTAACTTATTCACTGCAGTGATTCACTTAACTACTGAAACAAGAAAGGGTAAAATAGAGCAAAACTCATTTAACAAATGTCTGACTTAACAACAAAAATTTTGGGCTGAATTGTGCAAATAAATCGAGCACTACTTGTATTCATGATAATTTCTTCTTTAGAAAGTAGAAATTCATATTATTGTCAGAAATAAGTGGCTGAATATATTATCATCGAAGCAAGGAAACTAATAATAGTGAAAAAATATTTGTTCCGGGGTTCCTTTGTTTCCCAAATGTCTAGAAAAATTTGATCCATTTTTTCAGGGCTAAAATAGAAAAAGACTGACATGATAATTGCAATGTCAATGGCAGTAATAACTGTATCAATAAAAAATTAATGAGTAGAACTTCCTAGTCAAAAAAAAAAGTTCGTGGACAGACGAACATTAAAATGTGTCTTTATTGTTCTCAATAGCCTTTTCTTCTTCTTTCCCAATATTGCAGGTTGATAATGTATGGCTTTGTAAAGGCTCTGGTGCATGTCAATCAGCTGAACTCTGGTGATTTTCACTTCACTGACTGCTTATTATTTGGTTCTTTCATGTCTGCTACAGATCCAGGTAATGATATAACATAGCGTTGGAATTTTGATCCATTATGACTTATTTGATTATACAGGAAGATTGATCTAGCTATTCTCTGAAGTAAATATATGCTAAGCTAATCATGGATTTAATTAATCAGTTTCCATTTGTCAGTTACCTCCTGGACTCTTATTGTAAGAAATCAGAAATTGTAAAGTTGTATCCATATTTCAGGATTCCAGTCAATGTTCTTGTTTATTTGAAACAAATCAAGTTGGAATGTATTTATTCCTGCATATTATTGAGGAAGGGTTCTCAGAATACTTTAATGCAGTGATCTCCAACCAGTGGGCTGGGAAACAATGGTAGTCCATGAGAAAATTTTGGTGGTCCACAGAGAAATATCACCTCCAAAGCACTACCCCAACCAATTAATCCAGGCTGAGAGGGAACACAAGGTTGCACCACCCACATGGCCCATAGTAACACAAGGCTTGCATTGCTTGCATTGCAAGCAAGATGAGGTCATGAGGGGATGGGGAAAAGGGCAGGGGGAAACTTGCCCCACTTGCCCCACATGCCTTGCCTGGCCACCAGGCTGCTACTTTCTGCTTCTTTCTTCTGCTTTTGGCTGCATGAAGGAAAGCAGCAAAAGTCTTTCTTCCTCTCCCCCCAAACTCCACCAGAAATGAGTCTTTGGGACCATGCAATTTCCTTGCATGAAGCCGTGTGTGTGTGTGTGTGTTTGTGTGTGTGTGTGTGTATTTTCTTAATTTTTATATGATTTATATGTATGGTATGTATTATATGCGTGTATTTATATGTATGGTATTCAGGTGTGTTCGGGTATTTTCCCATGTTATTATAGTTGTGCTTTTAAAGTTGTAGCAATGTTTCAGCAGAATCTCATCTGCCATCATCAAGCTTGTGTATTGTGTTTGTCTGTGAGTCAGGCTTTCACAGCCGTTTCTGTTTTAAATTTGGTGCTAGCCTACTGCTGTGCCAGAATGATACAGAAATGGAAACAAACAAACAACTACCATTCCTATATGTACTAATCTACAAAAAAACAGATGGCACACGAGGACACACCATATACCAGAAGAAAACACATACCAACCGCTACCTCAACACCCAGTCCCACCACCACCCAGCACAGATAAACTCCATGGCCAAAACACTAATTTCCAGAACCAAATGCCCGGCAGACAAGACACACATAAAGACTGAACTATGCACCCTGACTAAAGTACTGACAGCCAACGGCTTCCACAAAAGCAAAATCACAGGCCTGATCTACAAAAACACACTGAGACATAACAGAGACCTAGAAGATCAACAGACCTATGGAACAGCTGTCCTGCCCTACATTAGAGGTACTACAGACAAAATCAGTAAGATACTACACAGGCATCACATCAAGACTGCCTTCAAAACAGACAGAAAAATAGCAGCCATCCAAAGAAACTCCAAAGATAAAACTGATTTGGAAAACCAAGGCATATATGAAGTCCCCTGTGCATCATGCCCTGCCACATCCATTGGACAGACCAATAGAAGAATAAGTGTCCGTCTGGATGAACACAAAAATGCAGTAAAAAAGCTGGAACACACTGAAGCCACTATAGAAAACCCCAGCCACAGAATTATCAAAGAAGCCGTAGAGATTGAAAAAAGACCTGAAAGCATGAATAGAAGAGATGGCTCCACCAGACTGTCAATTATCTGGAAGCCTGCACACACAAACAAAAAAAATTCCACACCACAATCCAAGCAAACACCTGGGCACAAACAGACCCAGCCTGATACCTCCAGCTCAAACACATCCCAACCAGGCACCCAGATGAAACCTAGCTTCCTAATAAATGATAGCCATTCGTAAAATGCTTAGAGAGGGCTGTAAACACTATGAAGTGGTGTATAATTTTAAGTGCTATTGCTATTCCTAACAGGAGATAGCTACTTGATTGTTAGCTGTTGACTTTTAGCTCTTTCATGAGCTTGGATATAATTGGATATCCAATATACAATTTTTTTCCCATCATGGTTAATTATATTTTGGAGATTCTCTCTATTCTTTCTTTTGGGATATCATATTGGAACATAGGATGTAGGGCTAAATGTAAAATAAAATGTGCTGGTATTTAAAACAGAAGATGAAGAAGAAAGGATGAAAAGTAAACTATTGGGGGAACTCTTTATAGAAACTGTTGCCTCACTGCCATCTTGGCTCTTCTTCTTAAAATGTTATGACACGTAATTTATATTAATCTGTTCTGGCATATTTGTAATAGGAAGAAAAATAACTTATTTATATAAATATTGACAATGGGCATTGTTGGGACTGAAAAGGAATGAAAGGCATTAAAACACATACTGTTGAATGCATAGTGCTTTGTATAAAATATATGTGAAGAAATAACATAAGAGTTTTTGATACATTGGCCATGCAGAAATTGCTGTTAAGAATTCCAAAATAAACCAAGGGCAAAAGATGCAGGTGGCTGATGGAAAATTCAACTTTTAGAATTTTTTTCTGTCATAAATCATTTTTCAAAATTGTTCTATATGTAAAGTGGGTGACTCCAAATCTGCAAACCTGATTGGTCAAATAAACTAAGCATTGGTTCCTAGTGAACCAATCCAAAGAGCTGCTAAAAGGCGGCAAATTTAAGCAACTGCATTGGCTGCAAGCAGGCAAGCCAGCCTGTATAAAAGGCTGGCCTCG
>BLBF01000040.1:33960854-33973374 GCA_015471245.1 Laticauda colubrina
TGTGTTTTCCGAACAAAACAAAAATTGTTGGGCTTTACAGCATTTTCACTAAATACACCACCTCTTTTTTATATATCTTTAGGTAAAATAAGCAAACAATCTTAGCAGCAGCATTCACCCATGACTTTAAGTAGTCAGATGTCAAATTTATTGGAAAATGTTTATTCATGGTTCTAACCAAGTTAAGAAGCAGCTGGGAAAAGAGTGGGAATCTTGGCAATTGCATTGCAGCTTCCCAGAGAGGACAACATATTTCAGACAATTTTCCAAAATAAGATTGTTCTGAGCTATATAGAAGAAGGAAAAAAAAGTTCAGGATAACCACACTGTTTTCTCAAAGGTTATCATTAGCTACAGATCATCTTCTCAACAACCTTTCCTCCCTTCAAAAGAAGAAGTTGATGTTGGGTCTAAGGATGACTTCTTGAGGAAGAGGTAATGCACTGCCCCTTTCCCTTCCCTCAGAAATATTGATACTAGGCATGGACTCAACTGTGGGTCCCCTCCTTGACTGCTTTTAAGATCCAGAAGTAAATAACTTGCTGAGTTAACAGCGCAGCTAACCTTGTCCACTTCCTTTGGAGTTATTATTATCCTACCTGCATTCTGATGTTGACTTGTAAAATACACAACTTACTACCTTTAAGAAACACCATTGGGGTACTAACATTCTTAACTAAAAATACTAGTTTTCACTTTTTCATCTTTGAAATATAAAGCTTAGAGAAAAATATTTGCATCTGGAAAGGTTTGCTGAAGCAGAAATGTTTTAAAACACATGAACCTTCATTTAGGTGGATGTTTAAAACACTCTTTTTAATTTGGTGTTTCTATGGTTACAATTGTACAGCAATAGTTTGTTCCTTTTTTTGAGTTATTTTTTTCCAATAAAATAGCTGAAAAATATTTGGTAAGTTGTAGAGGATGGAGGGAAAAAAGTAAATAGCTTGGTAATTAAAATGCTTTATTGATGTTTTCTTTCTTTAGTTAAGCCTTGAGTGGGTTGGCTGATCAGCAAAGCCAGGAATCTATAATTATAATTTGAACTGTTATTTTTAGTTTGCAAGTTTTCAGTATAGCTGGTTCAGTTGGGAAGCTTTTTATTCTCATTAGTCATTGAATTGGGCATGTTGAGCATGACTGGTTGTTTTCTTTCTTTCTTTCTTTCTTTCTTTCTCTCTCTCTCTCTCTCTCTCTCTCTCTCTCTCTCTCTCTCTCTCTGTGTGTGTGTCCCTCCCCCCTCTGCTGTAGATTAATAAATCAATTATCTTTCTGTTATACATGACGATTGAAAGTATTGCAAGGGAACAATAGGAAGCATTTTCCAGATTTCACCAAAACAAATTTCTTGCCTCTACAGCAGATGTATACAACATGATGTATATAGCTCCCTCTGCACCCTAGACATTTTTATGATTCCAAAAGATACCTGCCCCATCTTAGCTTTTTAAAAAAAGAATGAAGGAAATGAGGAAACCAAGGTAGGGCTTGTCCAACCCTTCCATGATTCATTCAGCCATTTATCCAAGCCTGTGGTCCAAATTATGCCAAATCCACGTTCATCCTTTATACATATCCTAGATGCCTAGAATGACAGGAGAGTTCATAATGAGTATTAAATGTAAATTTTAAGGCTGAGAGAGGAAGAAACTTATCTGGCCTTGCCAATATATTCTCCTCAGTGCTTCTCTTGATGGTAGAAAAAAATCATTGTCTGGAAACAATGGGCAGGGGCACAGCTGGAAAATGTTGCAAACTAGAAAAGCTGCAAATACAGACAACATAGAACTTGACATATACTATGTTATTAATATAATTGTTTATTAAACAACAATGCATATTGTTCAAAATGTGTACAAAAATAGGATTTGTGCCTGGTGCATAAATGATTACATGTGTCTACAACTTACAACCACAATTAAGATCAGAAACTTTGTTGTTAAGTGATGTAGTCATTAAACAAAGCTTCACATGACCATACCCAATTTAGATCTTTTTTTGCTATAGTTATTTAGCAAATTACCAATGTCATTGAGCAGGACATCACATGATTGTGATTTAAAACCTCACTTGGCTTCTAAGAAGCTAAGTCAATGGGAAAGCTGGCAAGGAAGGTTGCCAATCAAGATCATGTTCTGATGTTTCACTTAATGACCATGATTTGTTTAACAATCATGATTGTAAAATGTCATAAAATCAGGTTATGTGATGTCTTCTTAATTACCACACCACTCGAAATTTTCTGATCTCAAGTGTGATTGAAGTAGAGGACCTATATTGTAACCTTAAACAAAAGGTAAAGCAACAAAGTTGATACCAAAAGAATAAAAAACTTGTGGGAGGATGGTTTTGTTAAGTATACTTAAGAAGGAAGTTGCCAGAAGTCTGAAAGAACAGATGCAGTAACAACCAGCACCTGCAGCTTTATGCTAGACAGGGTGCATGTAGAACAGTTTTCATCTATCAGTGAGAAATCTATGAAATGAAAAATATGGTTCGTTGTGCATTTTTTCATTTAGAGAATGCATATCAGAAAGTTACAGAACATTTTATGTAAATATGGAGTTGAATATTAGTTGGTAAATGTGATAATAGAGCTTCTGATAGAAATAAAGCATGTGAGAATAAACAGGATACTTAGTGAAAGTTCAACACTGAGCAAATAGTATAACAAAGAAGCACAATGTCCTCTTGATTATTTAATATAATAATGGGTGAATGTACAAGAGATGCTAATGGTGACATTAGAGATGTGTGAGCTCTGAATCTGAATGAGTTGTAGTAAATATTGGAATATATGACATAAAGTGAATATGCAACTAAAAATTAATGTATCCAAGATCAACCTCGTTGTGTCTGACAGGAAAATGGACTAAGCTGCTGCAAATTACATATCAATAACAAAAATTAGAGTAAGCCATTGAACTTGTATATTTTGGTGGAATATTTATTAAAGATGAAAAAACAAAGGATGGATAAATTTTAAGGTATATAAATATCATAAGAAAAATAGTAGGTCGAATGTTTCTACAAGCACAATAAAATGAGTGAAAAGATAGAAACAAAACAGAGCCATTCATTGCTTCTGTTTTATCCAAGTAAAAGTTGGGTAAGTCACAAGAAACATAAACATACATTAAATTCAGAAGAAATTGGGTACTTAAGATACAATAAAACAAAAGGATTTGGTCAAGAATTAATGAATGCTGATTGAATATGGACTGAACAGTAGAAAATGAATATGATGACTTAGTTTGGTTACATAGAATAAATGAAAATTAATTTGGAAAACAAATATAGGAAGTAATGATGAATGGATTAAGAGGAAAGGGAAGATGAAAAAATTCATGGTCCGATAGAGTTGACGAGATGTTCAGAAAGAAAAAACTGAAGTTAAAAAAATCAAAAGGAAATGTAGAAAGCAATTATCTGGACACAGGGTAAACCACAATTGTTTCTAAAAATGAAAAATATAAAGCAGTATAGTGAACTGTGTTGGCATAAACTAGATTTAGCTCAGTGGTGGGATTCAAATTTTTTTACTACTGGTTCTGTGGGCATGGCTTGGTGGGCATGGCAGGGGAAGGATACTGTAAAATCTCTAGTGAGAGGTGGTATTTGCTGGTTCTCTGAATTATTCAAAATTTCCACTAGCGGTTCTCCAGAACTGGTCAGAACCTGCTGAATACCACCTCTGATTTAGCTGCATTTCTTTTCCCTGTGCTTATTTTGTTTACCTTAAAAAGGCATAGCATTATTGGTATGTATGGGCTTTAATTCATTTAGTCAAAAAAACATCTGAGCATAACATTTTTTTTAATTTCCTCTAGTGACAGTCCTAGCTATTTTTCATGAGCTTCATGTTGATACAGATCTTTATACGCTCCTTTTTGGAGAAAGTGTCCTTAATGATGCTGTGGCTATAGTACTCACACAGTAAGTACAAAGTCTCTTTTCTTAAAGTAAATCAATAATGGATGTTCCTTAATGTTTGTAAATTATGATTTTCTTATACATATAAAAAGATCAATTTGAACTGTTGCTAAATATTACTGATATGTTAAAATTCACTGTTTGGTGCCTTGAAAGTAATATATTTATTTTAATTCTTATTACCTCATTAAACATTTATCTAAGATAAATGAAGCTGCAATGATTCATTGTTGACTGTGCAGTCAAATTTCCATGAAGTACCTACAAAATAGGAGGCATTGTTTTGTTTTAAATCATAAGAAGGTACATGCTGATATGCCTTTAGACTATTAAACTAATCGTGAAATCTGCTAGTGAAATCTACCCCACAACGGGGAATCAATGGATCTGAATGAATAGGACTAAATAAACTATAATTTCTCCTCTGTTGAATTTTATCTTGTATACTTTGAAGAACATTCACACATTTGTTTAAAAATTACTAAACTTTTATACGCAAGCTTTTATTCCTCATAAACATGATACCTGAGTTCACAGAATGGGCAAAGTATAATATGGTTTATTGGGCTTTGCTTTTGTGTATTATCTGTCAATTTTTATTTTGTTTGTGTAAGCAAACTATGGGTAGCAGTCATGTATAATCTCAGTCATAAAGTGTATCTGTGTATGCTTGCACATGTTTTTTAGAATATTTAAATAACAATGTTGCAAGATTGCAACAGAAAATAAAATTTTCATGTTCACAGTTTTCTTTCCTCTATGAATTAACGCTGACTAGAAGGTAATCTCCAAATAACTTGTTCTTATGGAATGTTTTTTTCCTTTCCAGAAGACAGAAGGAAGGGATGGTGACCATGTTAACATAATCTCACAGATTACCCAATTATATACTTGTATCATGTTGTATCATGTTTTACATAAAATTATGAACGTATATAATTCACATCATTGTTGTGGAGATATCAGTTACACATATTTTGAAATCATCATAGTGTCTACCAGACATCTATGCTTCTATATGTAGGTCATGTGAAGTATTGTTTCCCCAGAGGATTTTTATTGATAAAAGAACAGAAAGATATGGGATCCCATATTTTTATATTTTTTCTTTATTATGGTTTTTAAAAGAACAGTGGGGAGTACAATTTGTTATAAATGATGGACAATGTGGATTTCAATTCCAGCCTCCAAATAATTCTTTAAACATAGCAATATGCACTATTTTTCAATGAGTAACTTTGTAAGAGCAAAATTAAAATAAGAGAGAATTCCGGACCTTATGCATATGTGACTGTGCTCCTTGATGTCAGTAGAATAGAATAGAATTCTTTATTGACCAAGTGTGATTGGACATACAAGGAATTTGTCTTGGTGCAAATGCTCTCTGTATACATAAAAGAAAAGATATATTCATCAAGAGTCAAGAACCATAGGTACAACACTTAATGATAGCCATAGGGTACAATAAGCAATCAAATCATACTAGGAAACAGTCGATATAAATCATAAGGATACAAGCGACAAAGTTACAGTCATACAGTCACAGGTGGGAAAGGATGGGTGATTAATAGTGATGGGAAGATTAACAATAACTACTATTACTATTAAGTGCAGACTTTGTAATAGTTGAATGGTGTTGAGGGAATTATTTGTTTAGCAGAGTGATGGCTTTCAGGAAAAAAATGTTCTTATGCCTAGCTGTTCTGGTGTGCAGTGCTCTATAGCATCATTTTGAGCTTCTATGATCAGAGGCTTCTATTCACATTGTTTAAGTGTGAATCAAGATGGCTTTCAGAACAGTCTTATTGTTTATCTGACCTTTAGCTCTCTCTATATTGTCTTCTAAATAATATTGTCTTCATTGAGAAAAGTGATTCTATACATTCTTTTAATATATTAAGTTACAGATTGACCACATTATATAATATTACATAAATTTCACTTATTTCAACATCCAATTACATTTCCATGGTCTTTTTAGAGAACTATAAGACTATTTTGAAAAAAATAAGTTGACAAAACTGAAAATAGCATTTAAATGTTTCTATAAATGTAACTCAGAATTCACATATGCGTTCAGATATCAAACTCAGATTTGTAGATGTCCTTTAACTAGGTAAGGCATCAATATAATTAATACATTTAAACACTTTAAAAGCTTTTGATTTCTTAAGAAAGATTAGAATAAAATGTCATTCTCTAATGCTGCAGTTCAAGGGCCATAAAAAATATGACCACTGCAATAGAAGGTATAAAATACTCCTAAATGTATTTTGAAACTTCTGTAAAAAATGGTCTGTCACACATTTAGAATATTTTATATCCCAGTATTCTTTTTTTTTTCAACATTTCTCATAAACATTCAAATTAATAATACTTCTAGATTAATTCTTTTGCCACATGTACCAATCTATGAATTCCCAATTTCATGCACATTATAATAATTCAGATTTTCTAACATACATTTTTGCTCTTCCATTCATAGTAAAACCTATATTTTCACTTCCATGCAACTTGGTTCCATAAGATCAGATCCCATTCATTCAGGATTGATACAATCATTACTGTTGTTGTGACCCGCTGGCGGAGCTGGCAGCAAAGTTGGACAGTAGTAAGGAGGTTTGGGAAGAACCTGGGCCAATCTTGGAAGCTGAGGAAGGCTCAGACGAGGGAGCTGCATCAGAGGCACAGATGGGGCCTGGGCGGCTGGCAGTCATCAGCAGCTTTTGGACTCAAGGTAGCAGTGAAGCTGGGGAGCAGTTGGAACAGGTTCTCAACCTGTACATGCGCAGAACTGCTAAAAGAAAGGAGCAATTAAGAACTCAGGGTCAATGTGGTAGCAAGGCCACAAGTGGATGATGAATGGCCCCTCCCATTAGGCTTAAGAGGAGCAAAAGGGGAGGGAGCTTTTGCAGGAAACAACTCACTCATTTGGTCATTTGTTTGTTCCAGCCTTGTGGAGATTTGTCTGTAAACCCAGCCTTCCTTGCAAACAGTGAGTGTGGAACTATTTACCAGGCAGCATCCCAGGATTGATGAAGGTCTGAGATAATTAGTTTACCTTCGTGAGACTATTTGTCAAGCTGCTGGCTGACTGTGAATGAAAAAATTCACATTATTGGAAATAAAGAGGTTTTTGCCAGGACTCAGAATTGACTGAGTGCTTTTTGGTGAGGCCTAAAACAGTTATCTTAGTTGCCAAATATATGGCACCTACATTTTTTGTTCTTTTTCATTACCAGGTATTGATTTTTACTGCTGATCATAATTTAGGTCAGTTGTAGTCAACCTGGTCCCTACCACCCACTAGTTAGCATTCCAGTTTTCATGGTAGGCGGTAGGGGTTTTGTCCGTTACTTTATAAATCACCATTACTGTGGAACTGGTGGGCAGTTTGAGAAAATTTTACTCCTAACAGAGATACAAAAGTGGGTGGTACCCTGATTTAGGTGAATGAATATTTTTGCTTACTGCTTTTTAATAATATAGAGAAAGATAGTCTAGATTATCAGTCTTAATAATGAGTGCAATGACCCTTTAATTCAAAGCATACTCATACTATTTTACAGTATGCAAGGTAATGTTTCTAATTTAGAAATTGCCATCCAAATTGGAAGTGCAGGCTGAGATACATACATTTGTGATTGTTTATATTTTATTATTATCAGCTTTCTTGAGTGTTATTTTAAAGAAGAATAAGTCTAATATACAAATAAATAGATGCACAATAGATATTTGTACATCTAATATAAAAATAATGGAAAAGTACATGAAGAAAGTATATGAGAAGCTACTCATATTTTTGTGTGGCCTGGAACCTAGAATTCATTTCCATTCACATTTTGCATTTTCGTTATATTGTAATCCTATTACAACAATAAGGCTTTAAGAAAGAAATTATCTTATAGAATAGGAGATATTCATATATAATTGATTTATATGAACTGAACAACAGACCCTGAATTTCAGCAGTAACTATAGACAGGGCCATTATATTAATGGTTCTATTTGACATGGGGGGAGGGAAAATTGCTTACATAAAAATCAAAAACTAAAGCTTCTACTGGATTCTAAGCTTAAGATAAATAGAAAGGAAATAATTTATGCTGCAAATACAAACCATTTTGGTATTGCTTTGGCTTGATTTAATGTTAGTTTTGTGTAGCTTACAATTTTGACTACAGATTCTGCAAAACCATTTGAGCTATTTTTGTAATGTTAAACATCCAGCTTTACAAATAATATAATCATTTCAAAATCATATTCAAATAATGGTCATATGTACTTCCTGTTCAGTTTGGAAAGAACTATCCTTCAATATTTAAGTTAATAATTTAAATGAAAAAGAAAGAAGAAATGATCAAATTTTCACCTGAGAAAATTGGGTGTAATTGGGTGTAGTTAATAAACTGGAAGACAAATAAAATTCAAAATAAAGTTGTAAGATTGAAAAAAGATGGGTGGAAGGACAAATTTAAATTTAAGAAAGAAAAATACAATTTTTCCCTTAAGTAATGGACACCAAATGTAAAAATATGGTATGAGTAATTATTCGTTACTAAGGGTAATTAAAAACTAAATGTGATGAAACTATAGTGTGATGTAGCTACCAAAAAACAAAACCAATATCATGAAGTTTTAGACTGCATAAGTGGAAAAATGTTTTTTAAATCAAAGGAAACAGTCATTTCATTTTATTCTGTTTTGGTCAGTTCCTATTTGAATATTGAGGACTGTTCTGACCATCGAATTTCAACAAATTACCAAAACTGGACCAGCATCATAAAATCAATATAAGACTAGAAATTAAATTTTAGGATGATAAATTCAAAGAGCAGATTAAATGTATCTACATTTACATCTACATCTACATCTACATTTAATCTGCTCTTTGAATTTATCATCCTAAGATTTAGGATGATATAATACACATAGATATAAGGGGAAAAAAGGAGAACAATCTAAACTACTAGGTACTCTTAAGGAGTTAGAAAAAACACCACATAATAAGACAGCAAATATGGAGAGGATAATGATTAGACATAAATTGAACATGTTAGCACAAGATGAATGGCTACAGGACATGAAAAAAATAAAACAGAATTATTTTGAACATGCGAATAAGATGGGAAGGTGGCTAGCCTATAGACTTAAGAAAGAAAAAGAAAAAAGAGCAATCCAACAATTGAAGGATTCTGATGATATGCTACAACATCAAACTGAAAAGAAAAAACATAATGTTAAAAAAAATTGAGGAATTATATAGTATGGAAGACATGTCAGAGGGAAATATCCAACATTACTTAGAAGGAAAAGGGCTACCTGTGATCCCGGAAGAGGATAAAGAAGAGATAAACAAGGAAATAACATTAAGAGAACTACAAGAGGCAATCCTGAAACAGAAAAACAATAAGACACCAGATTGTCTCCTTGGGGAACTGTATAAAACGTTCCAAGGAAAATTAGAAATGCAATTATTAGAACTCTATAATGAAGGACTGACGACAGCAAAATTACCGAAATCATGGGGGGAGAAATATTTAACATGGACCAAAAGAAGATTCGGACCATCAATTAATTCAAAATTACAGGCCCATATCCCTTTTAAATGTTGATTGTAAAATATATATGTCCATAATGGCAGAAAGATTGAAAAAACCCTGTAATCAGATCATTCATAGCGACCAAAACAGATTCTTACCAAATAGACAAATTAAAAATAATATTGGTATTGAATATAATAGAATATTATGAAGCAAACCCAGGAAAACAATTGGCAATGGTCTTCCTTGATGTGCAAAAGGCATTTGACAATGTTAATTGGCAGTTCATAATCCAACAATTAAAAAGCATGCAATTTGGCAATTTATTAAATTGATTTCAACAATTTATACGACACAGATAGCCAGTGTAGTAATGAATGGTGACAGAACGGAAACATTTAAGATCAACAAGGGAGTAAGGCAGGGATGCCCACTGTCACCCCTTCTCTTTATTCTTACCTTAGAAAACTTATTGGAAAACATTAGGAAAAATGTAGAAATAAAAGTGGATTTAATTAAAAAGGAGCATTATAAGGTATTTGCCGATATTTTTTCTGGAAGGTCCAGAGGATACGGGAGTAAAATTAATAAAGGAAATAGAGGAATTTGGCAAGGTCGCAGGCCTTAAGATTAATAAAAACAAAACAAAATTATTGACTAAAAATTTAAAAGATACGCAAAAAAAAAAAAGAATTAGAAGGAAAATTGAGAATGCAAAGTGTGCAAAAGGTAAAATATTTAGGCATTTGGTTAACAGCAAGATGCTCTTCAATCAAAAAAGATAACTATGACCAATTAATAATACAAATCAAAAAAGAATTGGAAATGTGGGAGAAATTACAGCTATCACTACTGGGGAAAATTGTGGCAATTAAAATGCCTACCCTACCAAAAATACATATCTTTTTCAAACTGTACCAATAAGATTAGATAAAACCTTTTTTAGAGAATTAGATCAAATAATAAGTAAATTTGTTTGGAATGGGAAAAAAGCTAGGATAAAAGTGAAATTGTTACAGGACAAAAGAGGAAGGGTGGCTTTGGACTCCCTGACTGGGAAATGTATTATCAGGCTACGGCCCTGGTATGGATTAAAATTTGATCAACCTGGAAAATAGAAGAGGATTGTCGATAGAGGGTCATGACTTGCAGAAATGGTGACATAATTTCCTATGGATTGGGAAATGTAAACAGCATGCATATTTTCAGAGACACATGATTAGAGATTCATTAATTCAGATATGGAACAAGATTAAAAAGAATCAATATACTAAAATACCGAACTGGTTGTCAACTATGGAAGCACAAATCTATCCAAATGCAATGGATCTGGGAAAAAAGAGGAGTTACAAAGACCTATTAGACTCACAAGGAAGATTAAAAACAGGAAAAGAATTACAGCAACAAAATATAAAGATAGATTAGTGGCCATACATTAAGGTTGAGCAAAACAGTTGTTACCTTAACAACTGCTATAAAAATGCTCATGAATTTTGGCAAAAAAAATAGGAATGAACTTGCAATCTACTTAAAATAAGTATTCCTTTGTATATTAAAAGCATGACAATTTAAAGTTTGAAATAAGTTCATCCAAATCAGTAGGAACTTTGCTACATAACTATCAATACAATAAAAGTGTTACTTCTTTTGTCAGGTTATAATTCTAAGTCACATTTGAATATCATATATGTAATTTTTATGATTGATTTTCCCTTTCCAAACAAACTTAAATGCTTCATGCTTTGATTCCTATTTCTGTGAAATGGCAGTTTTCCTACATTCTGCTTCTAACCTACTGATAAAAAAGAAAGTTATCAAATTAAAGGACCTTGCAGAATTTTTTACAGACTTGCTCAGCAACCTTTATATCAAGTGGGTGCATTTAAATAGTGACGATTTATATAGAAGCTAAAACTAACCTCCAGCTGTGAATTTGAAATCAGAATGTATTCTTTCAACTTCTTGCCAATCAAGTGCCAGTATAAACTAAAACTAAAACTCAATGGACAATATTTTGATGGAAATTAAAGCTAGCTCTTCTAAAAAGTATATAGGGTCAGCAGGGAAGTTTCAGAAGTGTAGATGCCATGCAAATTCAGAAGGAGCCAAATCTGAAGTTCTTTTCAAGTGGACCTGATTATCAGAGGATCTCCAATGGACAAGCAACTTTTAATTTGATTGTCTTCATTGGTCACCACTCCTGCTTTTGTACAATATCATCCATGGATCATGTGGTGGCTATCAAACAAGCAGTGTGTGAATATTCAAATGTAATCCCGAAGGATTCCATTACTGCAAAACAAATAATGTATAAGTATCTAAAAATATAGGAGCTTTTGATTCAATGGGCTTTGAACAGCAGAACAGGGAGAAATGTTTTCAGAGTTTTCCTTGAAGTATGATATCTATCAACAACTTTCCTGGAATTCCAGGGAGGAAAAAGAATGGGTGAAAATTATTTTTCTTCTTAATGTATTAACAAAATAACAAAATTGTTATTTATTTAACATCACTGTTTCTTAAAACACAAATTTAGAAACCTCTAAAAGCTAATGAAGCCAAAATCATGTTTCTCAAAGATAAAACCATTTTATGAAATCTTTGATTCCTTGTGGACCAGGGTTCTTTTTTAAGAAGACAACGAAGAATGTTACATTGTTACATATTTCTTTCCATGCTGTAAATCCAATATTTCTTCTGAAAGCTACACAATGGATGGCCTCATTCATACATCCAATATTTCACAATGTTTCTTTCTTTTTCCTTTGATGGTATTTCTGTAATTCATATCCAGTGAGTTCGTTAAATTGATGGTCCTTATTCATTATTTTTCCACCAGTACCATATCTACACAGTATCTCAATGGGACCAGTGAGGAAAATACATAGTAAAGGAATGTAAGTCCTATATATATATCCAAACAGTTAGAGAGCATCTGTGCAATAGGAGAGTATGTGTGTGTGTGTGTGTGTGTGTCTGTGTGTGTGTCTGTGTGTGTGTCTGTGTCTGTGTCTGTGTCTGTGTCTGTGTCTGTGTCTGTGTCT
>BLBF01000040.1:33994642-34013487 GCA_015471245.1 Laticauda colubrina
TTTTCTTTTCCATGGGGCCAAATCACAAATGTGTCATTGATGTATCTTAGCCATAGTTTGGTCTTGTGGGTGGCATTAGGCAGGGCTCTGGATTCGAATTCTTCCATGAACAGGTTTTGAATTCTAATTCGAAGAGTTCGAATCCAGAGCCCTGGCTAATGCCACCCACAAGCCCAAACTATGGGTAAGATACATCGATGACACATTTGTGATTTTTATTATAAAAAGTTTATTTGGGTTTTCACAAAACATAATACAAGTAAAGTTTCCTTTTTTGAGAATAGTATGGTCCCGGGTTATCACTTCTCCATACAGACACAAATTCAATTTCATATTCATCTTTGTGTTCTATTCCATATCTTATTACTATTTTAACATTTCTCAGTAATTTTTCTCAAACCTTTTTCAGTAATATTTCTCAATAATTTTTCCCTTCCCTTCGTTTTCTCAATCTTACTTTTAATTATCTCATTCCTTCCTAAGTTCAATTATATATATCTTTTTCTAAGTTTCAATATCTTTCTAGTCTTCTAAAGTGAAAAACAATGTCATGTTAAAATGTATAGAATGTACAAAAATGTACATTTTTGAGGCCAACAACTTTAAAACCAAAACTATTAAATGCACCAAGCATAGAAATACAGGAAAAAGAACTGAAATAATAAACTTAGTGAAAACTAAGTTTTGCAAATAGCACTTTCTATCTACCAAATTAAAGACCACAGTGTAGTTCTTAAGGCCAGACAAGTTATTTTGGCATCTGAGACAATTAATCTCACAATATTCTTTTCATTCCAGGGTAGTAGAAATGCAATAATTATAAAATATTTTCCTTTCCTTACATGACAGCCAGTTTGGCTGGCTGAGGCAGCTGCCTTCCTATCCCATCCCTAAAAAGAGAATTGTTGTTGAGGTCTGTATAGGAATGTAATGTATTTAAGATAGATGAGGAGACTGACAATTGCCTGCTGTATTCATAGCAGGCTTTCTGACAACAGAATTATCTGAATAAGAGGTAGACAAGAGAGCCAGTGGTAAAACCACTTCTTTATTTTTTTAGTTAGATTGTTCATAATGCAGGTGTCTGAAGGGATGATCAGGAAGGTATATAAAACAAATATAAAAGCAGGAAGAATTTCAATTGCATTATCACAACATCCATCTTTTCTACCATACTCTCTGGATACTCCTGCTTTATAACCATTCTTGAGTATTGCAAGTTGACCATATTTAGAAGCCGTACCTCATTGTTTTTGGCAAAACCTTGCACTGGCTTCTGAAGAGTAATGTCCACTCTGCTTTAATGTTGCCTGTGGTCTTCAGATGAATTCTGGCTTATAATCAAAAGCAGATCTGAAAGATAATAAATTTTACCTGAAGATTCATTTTAATGTATTGAGATTTTCCACTACTTTTGGAAAATATTATTAAAACACTAACCCAGTATTAATCATGTTTGTCTTATTAGTTTCTTTTCATAATTCAGTGAAGCCTAGTTCTAATGTATATGTATTATTTTATTAAATTTCCAATTTTTTCCCTTAAATCTCTTTGGAAAATGTGAGAATTACTGACTAGCTGACAGCAGAAATGCTCAAATTATGAAAAGGGTGAGATGTTTATCTTGTGCTGTAGAATCCCTCTCCAGTAAATTCCCTGACTTCTCAAACCTCCTTCAATCCATACAAAAATTCTTTATATGGCCTGTTCAAACAAGAAAATGTGGTAGAAAGAAGGTGGAGCCTCCTCGCTGACAGATTGTAGATTGCATCTCTCTGTGGCTATGGTCCATGCTCTTTAGTTGGAGACCCCCAATCATTACGATTAGGGGCTGAAGCTGCCTTGGAGGGGCAGTAGAGTAAGGGGAAGCTGCAAGCCAGGTTGAGGGGAGCCACATCTCCCCTTCTGGGCTTGGTCTTTTTCCCCCTGAAGTCGACTGCAGAGGTGGTTTAAAATGGCCACCCTGAAGACTCAGCTGGATTAAGATTTGTGCAGGAGGGAAGAAAGAGGTGGATAACATCTGAACCAGGACAATTGGGCGATGCAACTAAACAAGAGTACCCCAGGATGAAGGTAACATGGAATTTTTAAGAAAAGAAAAGTGAGCAGTAAAATTACAAAGGGACAGGAAAAAAAAAAAAGAAAATATTTCTGACAGCGAAGTGGGGCTTCAAACTGGGAAGGGAAGAAGCCAGAACTAAAGATTTAACTAAATTGGATTAAAATATTTTGGCAATAAACAGGCATAAAATAAAGCTGGACTTAAGATTGTCAAAAAATAATAAAAATAAAGTTTACAAATTGGAGACTGGACTGTGCTGGAATATTGAGGTTCGAAAAACCCTAAATAAAAAAGTAGCAGAAAAATGTGAAGACTTTGTATAATGGAGAGTGCCACCTTTTGACAAAAGCTTGAGCTCAAACAAAACGGAAAGCATCCTGTTTCTGAATGAACTTGTGTGGATATAATATTAAAGAAATATTGAAACAAAGTAAGAATCTTAAGCCCATGTCACACTGCACCAACGGATGCAAAGAGGATGTAAAATGGACAAAAAAGCTTGCCATCCGTTGGTTAACGCAATGTACTCACTGCCTCCATTTTGCTTCCTCTCTATCCATCCAGCATCCGTCTATTGACGTTTCATCCGCTCAGAAAGTTTTGGGCTGCCCAAAACTTTTGCGCGGAAAATGTATCCAATTCGTCCATTATGCATCCGCTACGCATCCGCTAGGATCCGTTACGCATCCGCTATATCCGCTATATCCGCGAGGCATCCGTTCCGCATCCGCGCAACTCGCATCTGCTCGGACGCAGGGAGGAAGCGGAACAGACACAGAACGGATGCAGAACGGATGCCAAGCAGAAACAAAGCGTTTAAAATGGAAAAAACGTCCGCAGAGGGACCTATCTCAGATATTAAGGATGTCTACAGGATGCATAGAGGATGCCTAGAGGATGCAAAGGGACACCTATACTGCCTATAAATAAGGGGAGCAACACATCGGGATCTCACTTTCAGAACAGCAGCCCTGCGGTACGGACCTCTGCAGCCTTCATCTGCCTCTTGCTCTTCCACAGTATCCAGTCATGTCCACCGTGGATTGTAACAGTCCTTTTGGCAACCACCATCCTTCTGCAACAGTGCGAAGCCATCTACAGGCTCTGTGAACTCTACTATGGGAAGAAAAAGAGGCGGCCAAGAAGCCTCTGGGTTTGAAGATAGTTCCCAAAGGTATCCCTGCCCATCCCACAGGTATCCCTGCCCAACCCACTGCTATCTTAACCCATCCCACAAGCATGCAAAGGATTAAACCATTTCTAAAAGTTTCCACCAAGACTTTATTAAAAAAAAGAAACGAAGCAAGTGTATGAATCAAAAATAGACTTTATTAACAAGAAGCTATAAAACAAAAATGAGTCTCTGGCACTCCTCTGGGTCGCTCAGTCTCAGGGGTGAAGGGTGCAGGTGCTGTGGAGGTGGCTGGTGCTGGAGTGCTTGTCATCAGCTCCTCCAAAAGCAGAAGCAGCAGAAGCCCCAGCCCCAGAAGAGCGAGCCCGTGCTGCAGAAGCCCCAGCAGAACCAGAGTGAGGGCCAGGGGGCGGGATGGTAGCCCTTTCCCTCTTGCCAGGGCTGGCAGCAGATGGCTGAGGCTTGCTGTGCTTCAGCATGGTTGTGGGGTTGCTGGCTGGTAGGGAGGCTGGCAGGAAGGCTGGCAGGCAGGCAGGCACCAAGGCTTGCAGGCAGCAAGGCTGGTAGGCAGGCAGGCACCAAGGCAGGCAGGAAGGCTGGCAGACAGGCAGGTACCAAGGCTGGCAGGCAGGCAGGCACCAAGGCTAGCAGGAAGGCTGGCAGGCAGGCAGGCAGGCAGGCACCAAGGCTGGCAGGAAGGCAGGCACCAAGGCTGGCAGGAAGGCAGGCAGGCAGGCAGGCACCAAGGCTGGCAGGAAGGCTGGCACCAAGGCTGGCAGGAAGGCTGGCAGGGAGGCAGGCACCAAGACTGGAAGAAAGGCTAGCAGGCATGCAGGCACCAAGGTTGGCAGTCAGGCATGAACCAAGGCTGGCAGGCAGGCACTAAGGCTGGCAGGCAGACTGGCTGGCAGCAAGGCTGGCAGGCAGACAGCAAGGCTGGCAGCAAGGCTGGCAGGCAGGCAGACAGCAAGGCTGGCAGCAAGGCTGGCAGCAAGACTGGCAGCAAGGCTTGCAGGCAGACATGCAGGCAGGACAGGCAAGGCAGTCGATGTGTCTGGAAGCAGGTCTTTCCTCTGAATGGCAACCTGCTTTCGAGCTGCTTCCGGTATATCCACGGGGCTTGTGCAATGCATCCCCCCCGCATGCGCAATTAACGCCAGGCATCCGCTAGGCTTCCGCTCTGCATCCGCTTCATCCGCTGTGCATCCATTCTGCATCCGTTGTATCCGTTCCGCATCTGTTTTGCTGCAGCCCCCCGGAAGCCTAGCGGATGTGCCATCTGCTCCCATCCGCTTCCATCTGCTGGGCTTCTGTTCTGCATCCGCTTTCCATCTGCCCTGAGTCCTCCCCACGTCCGTGTTATCCGCTCCGGTTATGCAAATTTTTGCCCCTTCTGAGAGCGGATAACAATGGATGGAACATTTTTCTCGTCCGTTGTGTCCGTTTTGCATCCGTTGGGCAGTGTGACAGGGCCTTTAGAAAGTGAAAGCAGAAGTAGAATAAAGAAAAAAACAAGGAAAGATTTACTGTGGGATTGAATGATGTTTTTGGTATAGACCCTGGGCTGGAACAATTGAGAACTTTAGAAAATTGAAAGAAGAAAGAAGGAAAGTAAAAGTGTTTTGGGTTGGGGTTTTTTTTTTTTTGTGGACTTTAACGATCATAAAATACAAGCGTGTGTAATGATGATATCTCTTCAGGAATTAAAAATGGAACTTAAAAATATTAGAGAATGACTACAGGAAAGAGGCAAATCACTTTGCTCTGTGTTAGAAAAAATGGAAATGGCGATTGAAGAACAAGAAAAAAGAGCTTCAGAGGAGGAGGAGTCGACTCAAGGAGAAGACATCTTAAATAGACAATTAACACAAAGAACACTACAAAGAAGTGGGGAAAGAAAGAAGGTTAAAAATTTGAAATTTAAGAGGGCAATCAAAAGGGGGAATACCTGTGAAGTTGGGAAAGACAGAAAGACCCAGCAGAAAAGGGGAAAGGAAGATATTAAGAAAGAGAGGGACATAAACTGGAATGAGAAAAGATATGGGGGAAAGAGGGGGAGGACAAGCAGTAAAAAACAGGTGCATGAAATAAAGAAATACAGAAACAGTATAAAATGTTGAAAAGAAATTGTTTTTTCAGAGATAATGGTTGATCAGTTAAAAAGGGGATTCTGCAGGGTGACAAAGGGTAAAAAGAATATTTCTGCAATTAAAAATATTTAGGAAATAGGGTAATATAGATATTTATAACTCTTATTAAAAATTAAGGGGGGAAAATATGCTGCAGAATCCAAATGAAAAGATGTAATGATTATTATTGTAACTTCTTAAAAATAATGGTTTATTGGGAATCAAGATTTAAAAAATTGGTTTATTGGGAATCAAGATGAGGCAATAAAGATATATTTTAACCATTGAAGTGTCACACTCAAAGCAGTAAAACGGGGAAATCTATACTTTTTTTTTTTCTTTTGTATTAATTTAGAATTTATAAAAAGAATGTGTCATGGAAAGTGAATATGACAGACTAAAGAACCAACTAAATTAATAAGTCAATATAGACTATTAAAAGCAAGAAGAGACATTGGCAACTTATTATTATTATTATTATTATTATTATTATTATTATTATTAGGCAAACACATATTGTTTATCTTTATTTTTAAAATAAATATTAAAGGATTATATTTGAAATAATTGAAATGAAACAAAAAGATGTTTCGATTGAGAGTAATGAAAGAGGCTAGAATTAATGTGTTTGTTTCTCTCTTTACTGAAAATTTGGAATGGAAAAGGTAATAATAGAATTAAGTATGCATATATGAATGTATAATTGCTATCATATTTCTATGTAAGGATGATGACCCAGAAATATGTTGTCCACTAAAAAGAGATTTTTTGTTTTTATGTGAAAAACTGAATAAAATTTGTTAAAAAAAAGGAAATGTGGGTAGCTTCAGACTCCAGGAAAGATGCGCAACAGAACTAGCATTGCCAGCTTCAGCAGTACAGTAAACTCAAAAACACTACTAAGAGGAATTTAGAAGAAATGACCAGGCACTGAAGAAATTGCTGGAAACAAAAGCTTTGAGAAACTATGAAGCATACTGTATGTAGCACAGCATTACTTGGGTGACTAAAAAGGCACATTTAGCAGCCATGCCCTTATCTTTTCTTTATTTTTTGACTCCTGCTTGTTTCAGGTGAAACTTTTTCAAAAAGTGGGTAAAACTATTTTAATCATTCATATTTGTTTCACAAACTAGCTTTTGCATATAGATACAAGTAGAAGCATGGGGTGGGGGGAATGTGATAACAGTCTTTCAGTGCTTGAAGGGCTGCCACAAGGAAGAGGGGAGCCAACTTATTTACCAAAGCAGGATAAGAAACAATGGATGGAAGCTAACCAAGGAGAGAAGCAACCTAGAACTAAGGAGAAAATTCCTCACAATGAGAACAATTAATTGGTGAAACAAATGATCTTCAGAAGTTGTGGGTATCCCGTTACTGAAGGTTTTTAAGAAGAGACTTAACAGCCATTTATCAGATAAGTTCCCATGAGAGCAGGAAGTTGGACTAGATGACCTTTCAACATTATTACTGTTACACAAAAAAACTTTCAACAGGGAGTCTCCATTCATACTAATTCAAGCCTGGAAGGAGAACCAGACCTTTGAGACTATATGGAATGCTGAAAAAAGGCAGACTTTTTCATGGCACTATTGAAAAGAATCCAGAGTATATAATGTCTGCTGGTTCATACCAGCCAGAGAGAAGCTATAGGATACAACTAATTGGGCAGTATATCAGATGAAAAAGTTGTTCTTGCATGCTGAACAAACTGTAGGTTAATTGTTACAGTGCACATATGCAAACATTATTGTGAATCCAAACAGTAATTTTCTTTTTAAAAAACTGTACCAAAACTCTATTAACCTGTTCTCCATTTCATTAAATACATGTTTCATTGATCTGTAACATCTAGGAAATTATATTTTGCATGAACCTACAATTGTGTAGACTTTTCCACATGGTTTGGATTCAATGTCTTCTTTACATTTAATTTGTTTAATTTTAGTTTCATTTTTCATTGTCTTCCTTGTATTATTACAGCTTGCAAATCCTTTGCAGTTTATGCTATCAGAGGCATATCAGTAGCATAATGGTTTATGTTTCTTCATCCAATTTGAAACACTTTCTAATACTTAATATTAAAGATAGTAATTATAGCAATAGAAATTGTTTTGGAAATCCTGTACTAAAAATTCCATGTCCATCAGTAAAAAGGACTAAAATAAAAGGATTTCAGAAAGAAAAAAGATTCTTAATTAGAAGTTGGTGCAGATGAAGTTGTATTTAATTTTATTATAAAAAGATTGTGCCAATCTGACAATATTATTGACATTCTATGTCATTCATCTCTACTACTGAGCAGGAAATTGAAAAGTTTTTACCAGATGTTCTTCCCACTGTGGCATAGCATTAATTTCCCATAAGGATATAATCTTGATGTCAATAGCCAAAGACTTGAGTATAAAAAAGGAACTCTGGTAGAGACAACTATTTATTTGCTTTGGAAAGAAATGTTGAGTTTGTGTTTCCCTGAGGCTTCATATTGTGAGGCTGTTGACATATTCCTAATTTGGTTTATGAAGAGTAAAGCTATGAACAACACAACTGTAACACTTAATGAGATCATGACTAAAAGATTTTCTATGTTCCATAATTTGTACGGTACTTGTGTGAGTGAGCTATAAAACTATTTTTATTTAATCAGGAGTATTTGAACATATAGCCATCCAGAAGACATATGGCCAATAAATAATTCAAAGGCATCTAGCTCACCTGTAGATTTCTTACATATCTACCAAGTTTTAAAATCTAGTAGGATTGAAAACAATGCTCTTTGTGACATATGTTTACATACTGGCAAAATGTGACAGTGGCAAATGATATTGCCTTTAAAAATAAACCTTATTTTGTTATGCCACAACATTTGGATGAAATTGCAGCCCCAAGGAGTAACCGTTTGACTTTAGTAAAGTACATCCTTAAGCTTGTGATATTGGAGGTTGTGGGATGTGAGAAAATTCATTATTTTTCTCTCCTTTTTGTCTTTATTTCAGTTCAATATCAATTTACAGTCCCAAGGAGAATCCCAACACCTTTGATGCTGCTGCCTTCTTCCAGTCGGTGGGAAATTTTTTAGGGATCTTTGCTGGATCTTTTTCTATGGGCGCTGCTTATGCAATTGTCACTGCACTAATATCCTTTGTTATTAAACTAGTTTGGAAGATCAGATGCTGTAAAATGCAGCCATTACATGTTTCACATTCAATAAGACTTTGTGTTTTAAGATATTAGAGATACCATAAATATAATCCTTTTAGTTCCATAGTCATTTATGTCATAAGTTGCAGGTGCAGATGAGTTTGAATGCATATGCAAATGTATTAATCTGACTATTGGAAGTGATATCAGATGGGAAGAATGAAAATGAAGGTAAATAGCCTTCTATAATCATCTTCCTGCTTAAGTTGTACATGATTTATTTCTTCTAATGACATTGCTTAGTCAGCATCCATATCAGGAATTTGTACAAGCCATAGTTAAAAGACTGGATGGCTTAAAGTAACTAACATACTTCCTTAGCATCTGCAACAAGCTAGACATTTAGAGTGTATAAAACCAACACAGGTTCCTACATTTTTCTGCTTCTCAGTGAATGTTTCCTGTGGAAAAAAATGACACATTTTGCTTTGAATTTGAGCTTTATTTGTTTGTTTTTAAATTTAGAAAAGTTTTAATGAGTAAACAAAAGTCTGCGTTTCTAGGAGGCACTTTTCTGTAGCAATGTAAAATAAGAGCTCTTGCTTTAAGAGAAAGAGGAGTTAACAATTTATAAGTAACTGATTTTTGCCTCTGTGGAGATCAAATGCTCAAAGATAGGACAGTTCTTTGAGGAATGTGAGCAAGGAACAAAGTATGTGTTCCCTTTTTATGGAGTATCTCCAGAGTAGCAATTTACAGCATTACCTAGACATCATTGTGCCATGTAAAGCTTTGTTTATTAACAAAGGGTGGTTTTTGCTAATGCAAAAGATCTTGTTTCTGTCTTCCATTTCAATATACAGCCTCACTAGCTTCATTGCAACATAAAGACTAGTTTATTACCACTTTCCCTTTCCCAGACCACAGTCCACTTCATTAGATGAAAATGGTCTGTGATTCAGGGAAGGGAAAGCTACAGAACTATCTATGATGGTTTGCTTGTTTGCCATAAAATACTAACATGAAAAGCCTCCCGGAAACTATATTATTTTTAAGTTCCTCAAAAATACAGTGGTTGTGCCTTTATCCTTCGTGAAGAAATCATTTTAATGCCAATGCACATGTTTTGCTGATACTTTAACAGTGTTTTTTTCATCCTAGTATAGGAAGATTGTTTTTTTGAGGTTGACATTTTTGGGTTATGTTGTTAGCTACCCTGAAAAACAAAGTGGTTTAAAAATATATATATATATAATTATAGGCTCACTTTCAATAGAAAATATTTCATAGCCTTTGGGTAAATTATGTTTAAATATACAATATAAGATTGTGAAATTTAACTGACATTTGCAAAAGTTATTTCTTTCACACATCCTGTATTCTTTCTTTGCTGGATGAGTTTCTTTTTGACAAAGGAGAATGAAAATCTGATGGGTATTTAAAAGAATAATATAAGTTTAAAAAAACATACAGAAAAGAAGGTATAATGAAGCTTCAAGGGCAAAAACCATACTCTACAAAACTCTGCATCAGCATAAACATATCCAGATCCATAACTTTCCAAATATACTCTCATAACAAAGATTTTTTTTTTTACAATACTTTGACTTATTGCCAAAGGCCCTGCTTTGTTAAATAGAAATGCAGAAGCTTGCTAAATGAACCAAAATTCATTTAATGAGAATTTTATCAAGCTGTAGAAAAATAATAATAATAATCAATCTATTCCTTGTAACTAGAGTGGATAATACAATGACATTTTTTAAAAGTCCAAATTTAATAACCTTAATTAGTATATATCATAGAAAGGGAATTCCATTAAGCTTAATCTTCATCTATAACAGTTGCATAGACATCCCACTTCAGTCAACAGAAACAATCCAAACATATTTTGGGAAGCTTGAATCTAAGCTCTGTATGAGCTGACTCAATATTGTACCTTTTTGAGTACCAGATTATACCAAAGTCCAAATCTACCTTGGAGTAGATCAATTTTATTTAATGCTGTTAAATAAATGTCACAAAGCTATTACAATCTCCTGAATATCTCCAGGTTGTACCACTAAAATTCAGTTGCAAAACTGCCAATTTTCAGAGGCATGATTTCCCACTGTCTGCCATAGAAAAGTGTGATAGATTTCTATGGGTTATTAATGTACTAATTTTTAATTTAAACACAAACCAAAAGTCAAAAGAGCAAACAGGCCTCATACTCAGTGACATTATTGTATCTTAATATAAAGTACTTCCTTTACGCTTTGCTATATTGCCTTGGACAATCAGGATTCTAGATAATATATGCAATATACTGCACAAAAAATGCCTTAACACAATAGAATGAAATTATTGTCTCTAGATAAAATGTCTCATGTAATATTTCTTCCATTGATTTATTAAAATCTTAATATGCCTATTTTTGCTTTTTAATTTAACGTTAAATAGGTTCCACTTCTCCTGAGCTTGAAATATCATAATACTGGAGCTCATTCTGAGTTGATCATCCTGTTTGCCATTTGATTTTACAATAGATTTATTTCTATGGCATGAAAACATTGTAAAGCAAAGTTGAACTAGATTTAGGAATCATATGAATAGAACAAAAGAAGGAAAATTAAAGATATAGCTATCCAAATCAGTGATGTAGTCAATTATTTCAAAGCATGAACCATTATAAACATAGTCAGGAATATTTCCCTTAAAGTTGCATGTGAAATAAATATTCATACAAGCATTTTTAATTAAATGTTTCCAGTAGACTGCCAAAAGAATAAACTTGTTGGAAATGAAATTATTTATCACTGCAAATTATTTTAGAATATAACTGAATGAATGAGCTGGAAGGAGCTAAAATATCTCTTGTTAAAATTCAAAAGGAAATGAATAATTTTGTGACCTGGTCAAGACTACCTTTCCAAGATATGAGAAGATTTTTGTCTCAGTTTTATATAGTCAGGATTCTGAGAAAGAAAAAGACTCATACAGTATTTCCCATTGCACACATTGAATGTATATTATAGACTGGATTATAGACGATGGATATATGAATTGGTCTACACTAAAAAGAGTGCAGAGAAGAGCACAAAGATGATTAGGGGACTGGAGGCTAAAATATATGAAGAATGGTTGCAGGAACTAGGTATGTCTAATTTAAGGTCAGCATGATAGCAGTGTTCCACTATCTCAGGGGCTGCCACAAAGAAGAAGGAGTCAAGCTATTCTCCAAAGTACCTGAGAGTAGGACAAGAATTTAATTGGTAAAAACTAATCAGTGGAACAACTTGCCTCCAGAAGTTGTGAATGCTCCAATTCTGGAAGTTTTCGATGTTGGATAACCATTTGTCTGAAGTGATATAGGGTTTCCTGCCTAGGCAGGGGGTTGGACTAGAAGACCTCCAAGGTCCCTTCCAACTCTGTTATTCTATTCTTTTCTATTCTATTCTATTCCATTCCATTCCATTCCATTCCATTCCATTCTATTCTATTCTAGTTCTGGTCTCAGCCTTGGGTCCAGAAATGCCATCCCCAATTGTTTCAACCAGTGTTATCAATTGTTAGGAATATAAGTCACGAACAGGTATTTGGGTTAGAAATATATAAACCATGATAAACATTTTAAAACTTTATCTTTAAGAAAGTGCAAAACTGTAGTTAGGTGTGGTTTCTCAAACAGCCATAAGATGGAACCAGAAACCTGGTTTGTTTTAGTCTGAGTCTCGGAAGAGAGTGTGAGTTGGTCTCTGTTTCCTTCTGTTGGAAAATATTGCCGTTCCTCCATTTTTCCTAATTGACTGATATTCCTGGATTTAATATAAGTCTGATGCTGAATTGTTTTTGACACTGGAATTTGTTATTGGATTATCCTTGGATTGAAAACTGACTGATTTACCTGTGAATGACTTTGGATTACTTGTTTGGGCTTTACTTAATGTTTCTGGAAGTAAATACCTACATTTACTGTGCAGTGTACCTGTGTGCTGTGTGTGTGTATTATTCAAACACATATTCAAATACGTCTCCCTATATGTGCTCATTCTCCTAACAGGGAATTACCTCAACATCAATGATTAAGAATTTTCAGTAACTTGTATAAACCCAATGAGTTGATGAAGATAATTTATGATAAACAGTGGCACTCTTAATTTTTACTTCACTTCATCAAAATACTGCTGAGTTTATAAGTGTTTTTGTGATACTAGTACCTAATGTTATAAAACCAAGTAAAACAATTCTTCTTTTTCCTTAGCATTATTTTTCCTTCAGCACTTGACAAAGTTTACTAAACTGTGTGAGTTCCCTATGTTGGAAACTGGCTTGTTTTTCCTTTTATCATGGAGTGCTTTCTTGTCTGCGGAAGCTGCTGGCCTTACAGGTAAATATTATATGCTACTGAAGTAATTAGGGGATTTGAACAAATTAGGGAATTAAGTTTTCTCCTGTAATACAAAGGAATGTGTGAAATCATATAAAGATATATATAGAATTTGTGTAGTTTGATGGAGTGTTCAACAAAAAATGGAAAATGGTTGGAAAGTTTTTATGAGGTAAAAATTCTAGTAGAAAAATATTAAGTAGAACTGTTTGTGTAGTTTTTTGAGAAAAATGAATATTTATCAAAAACAGCAACAATGGTTGTATGTTAAAAATATCTTTTCCTATTTTGTTACATGAATGTAAAAGCTGAGAACTGGACATCAGGAAAAACTTATAGATGAATGAAGTATATTAATGTGCTAACTAAAACATATGGTAGAGGAAGAATCAACACAGTAAAAAATGAATTACTATTGAATGAATGGGGACTGAAGGCAAAAGTGAGAAAATGTTATGAAAAAAGCTTGTTGAGTTTATGTGATCGTACTGAGAATGTGAATGAGGATTGATTTATATAAAACATGTGAAAAAAATGAATAGATCAAGAAATGGGAAATCTGAGAATCTTGGTGAGTTTCTCAAGAATAAAATAAAAAATTTCAAGGGAAAAGGGAATCTAGAGTCTAGAAGATGAAAGCATTAAAAGTAATGGATGAACTCTTTAAATTTCTGGAATAAATTATATCAATTGGAATAGTGAAATATCTGTAAGTCATATGAAAGAAATAGTGAAGAAATATGAAACTGATTTCTAATAAATGTAGAATAAAACATTTATAAAGTATTAAAGGCAGAATACAAATCTAATAAATAAATATGTTTTATATAATTATAAAAAAACATGTTTTACCCCTGTAATAGAATCCCTTATCTATTTCTTGTTGTTGTTGTTGTTTTTAGAAATGTTTGAAGATTTTTATTCAAAATCTATCATTAAAAAAAATGAAACTACATTTTATTCCTGGACATATGGCCTCCCTAAGCATAAATTTCCATTTTTAGATCTTAAAACATAAGATAAAACCAGCAAATACCTGGACACAAACAGATTCCCCCCTGATACCTCCAGCCAAACACACCCCAACCAGGCACCCAGATAAAACCTAGCTTCCTAATAGATGATAGCCGTCCTTCTATTCAAAGCCAAGCTGCACTGAAAGCCTCCAATACAGGAACACAATGTTGCCAGCCAATCAAAGCCACAAAAAGGACAGAAGATTTTTATTCAAAATCTATCATTAAAAAAAATGAAACTACACTTTTCTATGATAATTTTATTGTTAGACAAATGGCCTCATAAAGCATAAATTTCCATTTTAGATCTTAAGACATAGGGTAAAACCATGCGTATATAATTGGGAGATAATGTCACACTTAAGTGACATACTGAAGTTTCTTTGATGGGATTTAGAAACTTTTTCCTGAGACTATATACACACACATACATACATACATACATACATACATACATACATACATACATATATGTATACATATATATGTTTTTTTAAGCTTTCGTGGGTACTTACATGTGTGCTGTTTAGCTTCCTTCGGGTATTATCCCACGTCATTGTAGTTCTGTTAAAGTTGTAGCAACGTTTTAGCAGAATCTCATCTGCCATCCTCAGGCTTCTGTATAGAGTTAGTTCCTGATTTCAAATTTGAGGCTGGTCCATTTGGCTAGGAGCCTGGGTCTGTGTTCATTGGACTTGGAGTTTGATTGATTGGTGTTTCTGGTTTCTTCTGTCTGTTTTGTGGCTTTGATTGGCTGGCAACACTCTGTTCTTGTGTTGGAGGCTTTCAGTGCAGCTTGGCTCCGTGTGAAGGGACGGCTGCTCTTCATTAGCAAGCTGCTATTCATTAGCAAGCTGGGTTTCACCTGGGTGCCTGGTGGGGGGGTGTTTGAGTTGGAGCTATCAGAGGGAGTCTGTTTTTGCCCAGGTGTTTGCCTGGCTTGTGGTGTGGGGATCTTTCTATTTGAGAGTGCAGGCTTCCAAATGATTGACAGTCTGGTGGAATCATCTCTTCTATTCATGCTGTCAGGTCTTTTTTCAATCTCTATGGCTTCTCTGATGATTCTGTATATATGAAATTAGAACATGACAACAAACCCCCCAACAACTCACAACAACACCTGAAACAATTAGTATATAACATTTCCAACAGAGAACTCACCAAAACAGAAACAGATGTCCTAACCAAAGGATTCAATTATGCCACAGCACCCAAAAAAATTCCCACAGAAACCATCATATGTGCAGTAGAATCCAGCCTAACCAAATTAAATACAGACGAAGCTGACAGAATAAGACACCAGGTAACAAACATCTTATGCACAAGCAAACCACCGAAAACCAATTTGCACAAAGATGAATTCAAAGAGCTACAAACCCTGAAAAATGATAATAGCATAATCATACTCCCAGCAGAAAAAGTGAATGCCACAGTAGTAATGGACAGAAAAGACTATGAAACAAAATTGACAGACCTACTCCAAGACTCCACATACAAACCTATAAACACAGACCCAACCACATATCTGGAAAAATTAACCAAGAAGAAAATTATAACCAGCCACATAAGCAAAGAAATCCAACAGACGATCATCCCAAGAGAAAAATCTTCCAGATGCCCCAAACTATACGGCTTCCCAAAAATACACAAAGAAGGCATACCTCTCAGACCCATAGTCAGCTCCAAAGGAGCACCACTACAAAACCTAGCTAAACACTTAGCAAAACAACTACAGCCCCATGCTGAAACCGCAGCTTCTTATGTACAAAACTCATACCACTTTTTAGAAATGATTCAAGAGCTACACATGGAACAAGAAGATCTGCTTGTAAGTTTTGACGTGGTTTCACTATTCACTCAAGTCCCAATAAAAGAAACTCTTGAAATCATCAAAAATAACTACCAACCAGCTAAAGACCTCATGGAACTAACAGAGCACTGCCTAACCAACACATATTTCATATACAAAGGACAAAGATACAAGCAAATTGAAGGAGCCCCTATGGGATCACCACTGTCACCCGTCATTGCAAACCTGTTCATGGAAGAATTCGAATCCAGAGCCCTGGCTAATGCCACCCACAAACCCAAACTATGGCTAAGATACATCGATGACACATTTGTGATTTGGCCCCATGGAAAAAAAAACCTAAATGATTTCCTAACACACCTAAACAGCACACACCCCAAAATCAAGTTCACCATGGAAACGGAAATAAACAAACAACTAGCATTCCTAGATGTACTAATCTACAAAAGAACAGATGGCACACTGGGACACACCGTATACCAGAAGAAAACACACACCAACCGCTACCTCAATGCCCAATCCCACCATCACCCAGCACAGATAAATTCCATGGCCAAAACACTAATAACCAGAACCAAACACCTGGCAGACAAGACACATATAAAGACTGAACTATGCACCCTGACTAAAGTGTGGACAGCCAACGGCTTCCACAAAAACAAAATCACTAGCTTGATCCACAAAAACACACTAATACATAATAGAGACCTAGAAGAGCAACAGACCTATGGAACAGCTGTACCTACATAAGAGGTATTACAGACAAAATCAGTAAGATACTACATAGGCATCACATCAAGACTGCCTTCAAAGCAGACAAAAAAATAGCAGCCATCCTTAAAAACCCCAAAGATAAAATTGACCTGGAAAACCAAGGCATATACAGTTACCTGTGCATCATGCCCGGCCACATACATTGGACAGACCAATAGAAGAATAAGTACCCACCTGGATGAACACAAAAATTCATTAAAAAAGCTGGAACCCACCTCCTCACTAGTCCAACACATGAAAACCACAGGTCACAACATCAACTTCAATGGCACTAAAACCCTAGCCACTATAGAAAACCCCAGCCACAGAATCATCAGAGAAGCCATAGAGATTGAAAAAAAGACCTGAAAGCATGAATAGAAGAGATGATTCCAGCAGACTGTCAATTATTTGGAAGCCTGCACTCTCAAATAGAAAGATCTCCACACCACAAGCCAGGCAAACACCTGGGCACAAACAGACTCCCTCTGATACCTCCAGCTCAAACACACCCCAGCCAGGCACCCAGATGAAACCTAGCTTCCTAATAGATAATAGCCATCCTTTCACACGATGCCAAGCTGCACTGAAAGCCTCCAGTACAGGAGCAGTGTGTTGCCAGCCAATCAAAGCCACAAAACAGACAGAAGAAACCAGAAACACCAATCAAACAAACTCCAAGTCCAATAAACACAGACCAAGACTCCCAACCAATCAGGATGAAGAAAAAAACCATCCTGGCACAACATAGGCTAGTCTCAAATTTAAAACCAAAGACTGTGAGACTCTGACCCACATACAAACTCAATACAGAAGCCTGATGATGGCAGATGAGATTCTGCTGAAACGTTGCCACAACTTTAAAAACACTACAGTGACGTGGGATAATACCCGAAGGAAGCTGAAGTACCTGTAAGTACCAGTGAAAACTTTTTAAAAAAATTATATATTTTTGAGAATCTCATCTGCCATCATCAGGCTTCTGTAATGAGTTCGTCTGTGAGTCTATTATGGCTAGGATTTTGGTGCCTTTGAAGTTGATGCTATGGCCTGTGGCTTTCATGTGTTGGACTAGTGAGGAAGTGTGTTCCAGCTTTTTTATTGAATTTTTGTGTTCATCCAGGCAGGTACTTATTCTTCTATTGGTCTGTCCAATGTATGTGGCTGGGCATGAAGCATAGGGGACTTTGTATATGCCTTGGTTTTCCAGGTCAATTTTATCTTTGGGATTTCTAAGGATGGCTGCTATTTTTTTGTCCTCCTCCCATATATAAAAGGCACTACAGAAAAAATCAGCAAGATCCTCCAAAAACACAACATTAACACAGCATTCTGCACAAAGAGAAAAATATCCACCATCCTAAGAAATCCTAAAGACAGAATCTAGTTAGAAAACCAAGGAGTATACGAAATCCCTTGTAGCGCCTGCACTGCCACATACATCAGGCAAAGCAACAGAAGAATTAATGCACGCATTGAAAAACACAAGAACTCAATCAAAAAAGAAGAACCAACCTCTTTCCTAGTCCAACACCTCAAAGCCACAGGACATGAGATTGACTTTAAAAATACTAGAACTATCGCCAAAATCAAACACTTCAACAACAGAATAATAAGAGAAGCCATAGAGATAGAAAAATGCCCACACAGCATGAATAAAAGAGATGATACCTCCCACCTACCAGCCATTTGGAAACCCACCCTCATTAACAAACAAATACCTAACACGAAGAATGACACCAGACCCATACCCATGTGGGTAACAACCCCCAACCAATCACCTCACAGCCAGGCCCCCAACCAATGAGAACACACCCCCAGCCAATCAGAACACAGCCAAGCCCCCACCCAGTCAAGTTGCACCCCCACTGGCAGTTAAAAAAAAAAACCAGCTGCAAGCTCACATTACTCTGAGAAGCACAAAGCTGAAGACACAAGCCTGAAGATGACGAATGAGATTTGGTCGAAACGTCGGCAAAATACTTCCAATTTTACATGGGAGAAAACCCAAATAACCAAAGATCCTCATACAAATACCCGCGAAAATCTCAGAAAACAAATACACACACACACGTGTATGTGGGGTCTTGGAGTAGGTTGGTTAACTTGGTTTGGTAGTCAGATGTATTCATAATCACTGTAGCATTGCCCTTGTCTGCTGGTAGGATTATTATGCTGGTGTCTTCTTTCAGGTTAAGTAGTGCAGTTTGTTCTTCTTTGGATAAGTTCTTTGGAGCTGCTACTCCAAGACCCCACATACAAACCCCTAAACACTGACCCCACCAAGTACCTAGAAAAAACCACCAGATCCAAAATAAAAGCCTCCCCCATCAGTGAAGAAATCCAGCAAAGAATCATACCCAGAGAAAAATCATCCAGATGCCCTAAGCTGTATGGTCTCCCCAAGATACACAAAGAAGGAACCCCACTACG
>BLBF01000040.1:34013887-34078807 GCA_015471245.1 Laticauda colubrina
TTAGTCTTAGTTACTGGGGGATTTGAGCTGGTGAGCTGTGATTTTGTGATTAGCTTAGCAATATTTTTTTTTTAAAATAGCATGGTCCCGGGTTACACTTCTTCATACAAACACAAATTCAATTTCATGCTCACTTTTATGTTCTATTCCATATCTTATTACTGTTTTACATTTTCTACATAGTTTTTTTCTGTCTTAATTTTCTCAATTTTATTTTAATTATATCATATCAATTCAAATCATTATATTTATGCTTTTGTCTGTCCTGTTTCAATTTCATATTTTCTTGTCTCATGAAACAAATTTTCTCCTGTTGTTACTAATTGGAGTATGCCACCTTTATATCTTTTAATTTCATCCATTCAACTCTGATTTAAGCTTCAATATATACCTTGAGATTATAACATTCAATATAATACGTAACTTCCAATTGAATTCTGCTTGGTACATTCTTAAAATACACACTATATTTGTAAAAAGTGATTATAAATATATGTAATTAACAGTCATTCCATTCCATTCCAATTCAATTATATCATTAATATTCATTAAAGTCTTAACATCTTTAACATTACTTTTCAATTAAATATCATACTTCCTTGGGAACACTTATAAACTTTCTGTAATTATTTTTTTCCCCAATTTCTCTTCCCTTGTATTTTATAAAAAATTAAATAATTAAAATGTTCCCATTCTTTCCTAATTCAATTGTCTCATTCATTTTATTTCATTTATTTATAAACAAACATTTCAATAGATTACAATAACTATTTTATCCATCATTTTAATCATACATTGTTTCATATTTTCTAAAATTATTTCTATTTCTAATATAACAATACTATCTTATGTACCTCTGCAGAATCCTTTTCAATTAAATTTTCACCCATTATCTCTAAATAGGCCCTGCCTCTCCATATCTTGTTTCTGTCCTTTATAACTTCTTTTCTTTTCCTTCTTCCCTCTCTTCTTCTCCATCCCCTTTTTACCCCCTTGTCTCTCTAGTTCTAATTCTCTCTTCTGTATTCCTCTCTTCTGTTGCTTTCGAATATTATACTTATTTTTCAAGTTATTATTCCTTTTCTTGGTTGTTTTTTCAAATTTTAAACTTTTCATTCTCTTTCCCCCCTTTCCTTTTTTTCCCCACATAAAATTACTTGTTCATTAAAGATGGCTTCTTCTTTGTCCCAGTCTTCTTGTTCTGCAGGCATTTCTTGTTGTTTCTCATAGTTCTAGATCTCCATTTCTAAGACTTTAAATACGAAGTCAAAAGAACCTCTCCCTTCTTGTTCATCTTCTTTGTACTTTTTAAGTTCCATTTTCAGTTCATCTAAAAGTAATGCCATTTGAAAACACTTTTAAACAACCACCCAGTTGATTTTAGTCATTCAAATTCAATAACCAAAAATCCAGAGATCACCAAATAATCCAAATACTCCCAAGCTGTTTCTTCATGCTTCTTTTTTCCGCTTTCTCTTCCTGGGGTTCTACTATTTTGTAGCCAGGTTTCAGTTCAATGTATCTTTTAGAAGTCTTGTTGAGGTTTTACTGTAAATTCCTTTTAATTCCAGGCGTTCTCCTCCCTTTTTTCCAGATCCTACCCTTTTATTCTTTTTCTCTTCTTTCCTGCTTTTAAAAGGTTTTAAGTATCCAGAAATCTTGATTATTCCTTTGACATTTTATTTTCAGCTTAAATACCTATGTTGTCAAAGTGGATTTTTTTATCCAATTTCTTATTTAGATCTCTTAGCTGTCAGTATAAGGAAAAGGAGAGAAGAAAAAAACCCAAATCCTTTCCCTTTTCTCTCTCCTTCACTGCTTCAGAATATTCTTTCGGAACAATGTTACTTTTTTTTTTTTTTAGTTTAAATTCCAGGGTACCTTAGTTGTTGCTTTTGCAGTTTAACCCAGTCAACCAAAACTTTCTCTTCTTATCTTCCTCCTACACATTCTTTTCCGGCCAAGTTCTTCTTTGAGGTGGCCATTTCTGACCACTGCTGCAACTGCCTTCAGGAAAGGGAGTAATCGCCAGCTGAGGAGGAGAGATGTGACCCTGCTGGCAGTCTCCCCCCTCTTCACCACCTCTACGGGGTGGCTTAGCCCCAAAACCAGCTGGCTCGGAGCGCTCCAGCAGCGAGCACGGATCGAAACCATGCACAATTGTGGTTTTGGTCTGTCCGCAAAGAGGCTCAAACCGGAAGTCAGCAATTTTTAACCAGAATTGGATAATTTAACTTTATGTGCTAATTCTGGGTCCTGTGCCTGTGTACATGATGCTTCACTCACCTGCTGCTTGCGAAGTCCAGTTCCTAACAGGCTGTAGATTGGTACTAGTGTGAGGCCTATGGGTTGGGGACCCTGAGTTATATTCTTGGAATGCTATGTTGAAGAAGCAGCTGTGGAAGCTGTTTTTTGTGGGTAACCTTTTTGGTACCCATCTTTTTGCATGCGCACCCCCAAAATGTAATATGTTCATGTCCCTCATACATGTGCCCCACCCCTGTGTATGTGTGTGCATTCCCATGCATGTGCATCCAACCCCATGTATACACATACATCCCCATGCGTGCCCCACTCCCTGCACATGCACAGCAGAAGTGGGGTGATGGCTCACATGCACACAGAGAGGGCTCTGCATGCCACCTCTGGCATGCGTGCTATAGGTTCGCAATCATGGTGCTAGGCAATTAAGTCAATAGATGATTTGTTGGTTGGGGCCTGTGTTTGAAATTGTTATAGTAGGGTATTTGGAAAACCTGAAGGTAGGCTAGGATAGGCCATAATATTCAGGTGATAGCAGGCAGAGGAAGATATGCTTACAATTGAGCACCTATGGGAAGATAGCAGTTCTGCTATCTTCAGTTAATTCTCCTTCTGGTCCCAGAATTCATTCTGAAGTCAGGTCACTGAATCCTCAGTGATCACAACCTCCAACTAATGACAAATGATCTTTCCTGGATCAGGCATTGACCCAGCATGTTTTACCAAGGTTAAGGGTGGCTATCACAGGAAAGCATTAATGGATTCCAGAGAGTCTACTTCACATATAACTTAAAGAGAGACCCTTTGGTAAAGTTGGGCTACAGGCACCAGCTGGGTTTATTATATACTGTATACAGGCAGGGGTCTGGGTTTCAGAGATAGTACAATTTTTTTTGCCAATAATTTAATTGGTATTTGACAAAGCCTTAGTCATTACCTGGAGTGGATGGAGGTTTCTTTTTGATGGCTCCTTCTCCCTGGAATCGTATTCATATTGCGGAAAACCTGACACAATTTATGCAAGTTTTAAGGACCTGGTTCTTGTTCCCTAAGCTGACACGTTGCTTAGTTGAATGTTTTATACAATTAGGCCTGGTTTGGCCATGTTGTAAAGATGGACTATTATTGGTTGCTTTTATAATAAGCCTTCCAGGGTTGGTTGGGTTGGGTAACTGTAATTTTATAAAATTTAAAATTTCATTTCATTTGAAAGATTCATTCAAAGGAAAAACAAAACTGCCAAATTGGCATATAAACTTTTGTTTAACTGCTTATATATTAATAGAAATTTGTTAGCAGTAGATTAGGAAATATATTGTCTTATTTACATTTTGATACAGAGATGTCATTGTAGCAGTATTTTTTCAGGTTATTCTGCTGGTTCCTTTCTCCTTGGTCACATGTCATCTTTTTCAGGAGCAAATCCATCTTTCAAACTTACAATGCATAATAAAAAATATTTTTATTTATATCATAATATTTATATCATAATATCTATCATCTTCAAAATTTGCAGTTATCAAAATAGGGATTAGAGATGACAATTTCACTATCTAAAAATGAATTCTTTGCAGAACAATAAATATTTTGATTTTTTAGGTTGGGCGAGGCTGCTTTGTATGCAATCAACAACTAAATAAGAGTATTATGTCAGCAGCCACAATTTTAATTCTCCAAGTTGCACCAATCAATTCAGCATTTCAATACTACTTTAAAACCAAACTTTTAATTTTTTGTTGCAAATGAACATCCAGCATAGAAAGAAATTGTTCCCAATGAAGAAATTATTTTTAGTTCCAGATAGTGAAGGCTTCCTCTAACTTTTAATGAGAAGGAAGCCAATTGTTTTTTTTTTCCTTTAACAATTGCTATGTAAGCAACAGCATTTTGAAATAAAATCTGGATAATATCAAAAGAAAATTGAATATTTTCACTAATAAAACTGTCCAATAATATAATGCTGTTGAGAATCCATTGTAATACTATTTTATTTGTAACAGCAAACTCTAGCTACTTGTATATTTTAACTATCTCTGTTGTGCAAACCCAGTTCCAGAGTGCAATCTTACACATATTTCCCTGAGAAGAGATCCCAGTAGAGTCAAGAGGCTTATTTCTGGCTAGACAATAACTAACTGATGTGTACAATAGAAATTAATCTTGGTGATATTATTTTTAACACAATCATTTTGTTATGCAATATTGCATTTTTCTAAGAAAACAACCTGAACGGTTGCATTTATTCTGTAATTATTGACTCAATTAGCATCAAAATCTGAGAAAAGTACCTCCAGATTGCAAAAAGCTTATTTTATAAGATAACAGTCCTTCTCTTTGTCTGTGTGAATAATGTCATAGCTAGAAATATGAACCTCAAATTACCAAATGATATATTATGTTGTTAGGTGACATCCTGATAAGAAAAGTATGCCAAATATCCTATGCACACTTCAAAAGTTTAGCCAATTGAGAATTTACCAGATTAGGATATTATCATATTAAATATCAGTGTTGTATCTGGTTGATTTCATAGCGATTCTGAACAGTTAGACCAAGGATGGACAAATAATTTTCCCAGTTGGCCACATGAGAAATGGGGACTGTTGTAAATAGCCGAGCCAATAGACTGAACTTAAATCTGTTCAATTGCGTGGTGTACACTTATTTATGTTTGATTTCTAATTTTTAATTGACATCACATGGGCAGACAGGAACAGCCAAAATGCCAGATGTGGCCTGGAGGCCAAAATATACCCAGTTCTGAGTTAGACAGTGTTCAAACAACAAAGCATCTGTGTAGATGTATAGTAATCAGGTCACATTACAGCAAGATGCCAGCGCGTCCTAACCTCAAATTATTGTTCATTGAAGCAAATTATTATAACACCTTCCTATGGCTTTTTTTATGGGCAGTTAATGTTGTTTGATTATTTTTCAAGCAAGCAATTTCCTTCCCTCCCCTTCCTCTCCTTTTCCTTTTGAATACATTCTAGGAAGAAATGAAAATAGCTTAATATGTGTATATTTTTTATTTTTATCAGGAATAGTGGCAGTTCTTTTTTGTGGAGTTACACAGGCCCATTACACATACAACAATCTGTCAGAAGACTCCAAAATGAGAACTAAACAGGTAACGTATGCAGTCTCCCCATCTTTCTGACCCTCTGTTTGCTTTGTATCTACTGCAATAGTAATTGGGTATGTCCAAAGCTGATAATATAGCCTGGATTTCATTAAAAAACAACTAAACTTTGTTAGCAAAAGCTTTGGCAATTCTTCTGCTAAGCAAAATTTAAGAAAGGTCTGTTTTTCTTTTGAGGCCAGAAGCATCAAATGTCATCATAGATATGAAATATGTAGAGTTGGTGATAGTTTTCAGTGTGTTTTATCAAATCAGCCTGGGCCTCTACTAGATATATACTTTGCTCAAGGGCTTATAGCTTGATAGAGTTTCTATCTTGTCTTTTGCTTGGAATCACTGGCACACACATCTCCATGTCATCTCACAAATGGGGATTAAAATTCCTTTAAGTGAAGCATGCTTTTCAAAACTGAGAACCATAATTCAGGGAAGATCGCTCTTTTGTTCTGCAGTTTCTAATAATGAAGTTGAACAGCTTTGTTGCCACAAATAGATAGAGTGGATAGACCATGTTTAATGATGTGGTAACACCCAATTTGATGGTGATGTGCATTATGTTTCTTTTTTTCAAAATATGACTGTTTCAGGTACCTCCTGTTTATTCCACCAACTCAGACCTATTAAGTCCAGGAAAATATTGCAGGGGTCAGATTTTCAAATAAGAAAAAGTACAGGCCAAGGAGGTCTGTAAGAAATATAATACCTGGAGTAGATGAATTGTCTGAATGATCTCCAGATTCTAGACAAGGATCAAAGTAGGACCCCTTGGGCTAGATGCGTCTTATGCAGACCACACCAACTCCAGCTCTGTGAAAAGATAAAATATTGCAAAATATCACGTGACAGCAATGTGCTGCCATAAGTTTGGCACCCGTGTTATAGAGAAAGAAAACACTTGAACATATATCTTGTTGGGGTAGAAGTTTTGCAGGATCAGAAATTTTAAAATTAAAGTTTTATAATCAGTGAAAATAATCAGTCACCTTATTTTCAACATCTAAGCACTCTATTTCTAACCCTTATGTAAATAATTGGTGCTTTCACTGGTTCTTTGTTCAGCCTCCTTACTTTGTTATGCTTTAGTGCCTTTAGTATTAGTTTTGATACCTCACATCACTTTTAGTTATTGTTTTCATAATCTTTTATTACTTCTATAATAAAAAATTATACTTGTTACTGTTCAGATTTTTTTACTTGTGTAAATGTTCATCTTAATTGCCCATGAAATCCTAAAATGAAAAAACTAATTTCTCATGTGCTTATAGCTGGTTTTTTTTCCCTACAGTCCTAATATGACTACATAATAATCCTAAACTTCTGCTCCAAAATTGTATCTTAACAGCAGTACAACAAATATTTCTGCAGCTAATCAGATACCATCATCATAGATTCCAGTCTATGACTTACCTTTTATAGATGAATTATCTAGCCATAACAAACTTGAAAAGCATCATCCAATCAAGAATTCAATATTAATCAAAGTCAATCTGTGTAGAATAAATGTCTATACCTTTGTTAATCAGACCCATTTGTACATCTGGATTACAATAAAGCAAATCATTTGGTTCATAGAAGTGGTTGGATGATTTGCTGTTCCCTTATTTGACCACAGTATTTGATCACTGCATCATAATTATTTGCTGAGTTGTGATTTATCAACATGCATACGCATTATATGTCTGGTTGTAACATAGAAAAGATAGAAATGATAGCAGTAGCAAATGAAATATGGAATAAAGTGGAATGGAATGGAATGCCTGCCCTCCACTATTGGATTTTTTCCAATTAGAAAGCAATTTATTTGATTTTCATGAGCAGATTGTGAGCTCACAGTCATCTTTAGTATCTAATTTTACCTCTTATGTCAAATAATTCAATCAAGCCAAACTGTTGGAGATTATCCATTAGTAGGTGAAGGCATTAAAATCCAAACCTTCAGAATTCTGTATGCCTCATAAAGCATTTAATTGTTTTTCTTCTGATCAGGCTCCTCAAGAATTCCTGATAGCTATTGTGAAGTGCCTGCACTGGTAATATTTAAAAGTATGTAGGTTAAGTATAAATGTATTATTACATGCAATAGAGAGCCAGTTAGGCGGTGAAGGCATCAGATTAGAAACTAGGAAACCATGAGTTCTATTCTCACTTGGACACAAAGCCAGATATGACCTTGAAACAGTCACTCTCTCTCAACCCTAGGTGTTCTGTATAAAATAGTCTACTCCAAATCCTCGATTGTGATTGGCTAGAAAAGCCAGCATAGGGATTGGTTCACTAGGAACCAATCCAAAAGAGCCCCCAAAAGAGCAGCAAAACCAAGTAACTGTCATTGGCCACAAGCCAGCAGGCAAGCCGTATATAAAGGCTGCCACGGCAAGAACCAAACTGTTCCGTTTTCACTTAACTGTTGAAATAAAGACTTTTACTGTTGGAACCCGGTCTACCTCATGTTTTTCTGGATGGAATACTGGTGACGAGGATGGGATCGTCCTAAAACGTGAGACTGTGCATGCGGCAAATTGAAACCCAGGCTTGAAGCTATGGCCAGAAATAATGCACCGCCCGCACCCTTCAACCCCAATGAAGAAGATTGGGAATCCTACGTAGACCATTTCCAAATGTACTTAGAAAGTAACGAGATGGAAGAGATCTCAGACCAGCGTAAGAGGGCTGTCTTCTTAATGCATTGCGGACCAATGATATTCAAAATGGCCAAGGCATTGGCGAAGCCCAGAGACGTAAAGCAAATGACCTGGCCCGAACTCCAGCGAATGTTGAAGGCTCATTATGCACCAGTGGTGTCAAATCTTATCAAACGGCACGAATTCTACCAAAGGGACCAAAAAGAAGGCGAAGCCATCACTGATTTTGTGGCAGCCCTCCAACAACTGGGGGGAGCATGTGAGTTTCTGAACTTAGATGAAGCCATGCGAGATCGAGTAGTATTGGGTTTAAAAGACTCTAATTTACAAAGTAAATACTAAATAAACCCAACATAACCGTGGTGGAAGCAATCGCAGAAGCCACAGCTGCAGAAGCCGCGAAAAAGTCAGCGGCCACCATGAAACAAATGAACACGAACAACGATGAAACAAGCCTAACCAGAGGGAAAAAGCAATTTCTCACCACCACACACCATGAAGATTTTGACGAGACATCAGAATCCGGAGAGGAAGACGATGAGGTCCACCGCCCATACGCCAACAAAAAAAGGCGCAAAAAAAGAAACTAGCGGGAATGCGCCGGTTGCAGAGGAAACCACCCTCAAGCTGATTGCAGATTCCTTGATGCCATCTGCAGAGCTTGTAAGAAAAGGGGACACATCGAGAAGGTCTGGAGGAATCGAAAAAATAACAGCCCTAACAGACGCAGTAACTCTCCCCCACAAGCTGAATCAAAACAAGCCGAGAGAAAGTGGGAGTGCAACAAACGAGCCAGTAACCAAGAAAAGAACCATCAAACTGTCACTATTGGAAGCGCTCAGACGGAAAGCGGAAAAAAAGTTAAAATCATCGTAAAAATCGAAGGCAGCCCCTGTGAGATGGAGGTTGATTCAGGATCTTTCCTGTCAATGGTGTCGTGGGACACAATCAGACAACTGGTCCCAAATATTAAACTAAAAGAGCTCCAGAAACAAAAATTAACTCTGAAGGACTACCAAGGGAACCGAATCCCTGTGGTAGGTCTAGGACATTTCTGAGTCGCTTACAAGCACCATGTCGAAGTCCTGCCTCTGACAATAGTCAACCGAGACTGACCCAGCCTCCTGGGCATCGAATGGTTTGCACCATTGGGCATCGGAATGACCAGAGTAGACCGAGTGGCCGCAACCGACTGGGAAGAAAACCTGATCCACGAGTTCCAGGATGTTTTCAATGGCTCCCTAGGCAGGTATTGGGGGACCCCAATTTCCTTTAGCTTAGACCCCCAGGTGGCCCCTAGAAGATTAAAGGCCAGACGAGTTCCCTTTGCATTAAAAGCAAAAATAGAGGAACAATTGAATAAATTAATTGACCAAGGGGTTTTGGAACCTGTTGACCATGCTAAATGGGAGACGCCAATTGTAGTACCGGTTAAACCTAACGGGTCAGTACGCATCTGCGGAGACTACAAGGCTACCCTGAACCATGCGCTGCAACAAAGCGTATACCCGGTGCCAGTCGTACAACATTTGTTATACTCACTCTAGGGAGGAAAATTTTTTGCTAAACTAGATCTAGCACAAGCTTACCAACAGCTTCCAGTAGACCCCTTAACGGCCGAGGCACAGACAATAATGACTCACAAAGGGGCATTCAAGTGTAACAGACTACAGTTTGGAGTGAGTGCGGCCCCAGTCGTTTTCCAAAGCCTCATGGAACGCCTATTAAATGGAATAAAAGGGGTCGTACCATATTTTGATGACGTCCTGATTTCAGCTAAAGATACAACCCAACTAGAAAAAAGACTAAGAAATGTACTAACAAAATTTAGAGAATCCGGTCTGAAAGTTAAAAAAAGAAAAATGCTGCTTAATGACTGATCGCATCGAATTTCTGGGCTACTTAATTGACGGAGAGGGTATACACCCTACTGACAAAAAAGTCAAAGCCATTAAAGACGCACCACAGCCAAAAAACAAAACGGAATTGCAGGCATTCTTGGGTCTAATAAATTTCTATAACGTATTCCTCCCCCACAAAGCAACAATAGCGGAACCATTGCACTGTTTGCTGGATAAGAAATCTAATTGGACTTGGGGTCATAGAGAGCAAAAAGCATTCAGAAAATAAAAAAATTATTAACATCAAACACCGTTCTTATCCAGTTTAGTAACACACTTCCATTGACGGTAACCTGCGACGCCTCATCGTTTGGAGTTGCTGCCATCATGACCCACCAATTGCCAGATGGGCGAGAGGCACCCGTCGCTTATTACTCAAAGACTCTGCCTAAAACGGAACGTAACTATAGTCAACTAGACAGAGAAGCCCTGGCAATTGTCACCGGAGTGAAACGTTTTCATGAATACCTTTATGGAAGAACATTTTTGATTGTAACAGACCATAAACCATTGCTAGGAATTCTGGCGGGATACAAACCTACACTGAACATTTTATCCCCACGGATGACTAGATGGTCAGAATTCCTTGCAGCATACTCTTACACACTGACACATCGACCCGGGAAGCAAATCTCCCATGCAGACGCATTAAGCAGAGCACTGCTGCCGACAATGCAGGAAGACCCGGTGCCAACAATGACAACCCTGAAAATAGAAACATGATCCGAACTACCAATATCTGCAAACGATGTTGCCAGAGCCACTGCAAAGGACCCAGTGACTGCCCGCATATTAAACTGGGTAGGTAAAGGCTGGCCGGAAAACCAAAAAACTGAAAACTTTAAACCTTTCCGGACCAGGCAAAACATACTCTCAATTCAAAAAGGTTGTTTATTGTGGGGTGATCGGGTAGTAATCCCTCCTAAACTACAGACTAGGGTGTTGGGTATGCTTCATGAAGGCCATCCTGGTGTCGTAAAAATGAAAAGCCTCGCTAGAAGCTATGTCTGGTGGCCTGGTTTAGATAAAGATATCGAATATTGGGTTGCCACTTGCACTAAATGTCAGAAAACCAGGCTTTCCCCACCACGAGCACCCATAAGGGACTGGGAGATCCCACGAGGCCCCTGGTCTCAGATCCACATTGATTTCGCGGATCCTACTAGGGGACATACCTTTTTAATTGTCGTAGATGCATACTCAAATTGGCTGGAGGTTGTAGTAATGTCATCTACGACAACCGAGGAGGTCATTAAACAACTTAACAAACTTTTTGCAACCCATGGATTGCCAGACGTCCTAGTGTCTGACAACGGGCCACAATTAACTGCCATCCAATTTGAACAATACCTAGCCTCCCTAGGTATACGCCATGCACTGACCGCGCCAGCCCACCCGGCAGCAAATAGTAGGATGGAGAGAATGATCAGGTTTACCAAAGAGGGTTTAGAGAAAATGGACCTTGGGGATGTCCAGGATAAAATCAACCGTCTACTCCCCCTCCAACATATCACACCCAGCACCATAACCAACAAAAGCCCAGCGGAATTATTGATGGGAAGAAAACTTAGGTCACAATTAGACAGGTTGCACCCAAATTACACATTGGAAAGACCCCCCGACTCCTCCAGCCATTGCCGAACATTTGAAATCGACGACCTAGTCTACGCAAAAAATTTTAGCAGGGACTTCTTATGGCTTCCAGCCACAATCACACAACGCACAGGCCCCTGGTCCTACCGACTAACCGTAGACGATGGCAGGGAATGGAAGCGGCACATAGACCAGCTTCGTTCCCGAAACATTGAAAGAAATAAAAACACACAACCACAAAAAATAAAAATCGATGAAAACAAAACCAAAGAAGGGAGGGAAATACAAGAAAATAATAAAGAACTTTTAAAAATAAACCCAGAACATCTAACCAATCAAAAAGAAAAGGAAACTTACGGTTAGATGAGACTTCCAAAAATAATCCAGACAAAGGGGCCAGCCAAGCCAGCTCAACCTGCCTGGAGAAACCAGGAGAGAGCGGCAAGGCCACCAGCCTGAGAAACTCAAGCGGTAGCAAAATGGCTGACTCACCCTTCCAGGCGGTTCCATGGAGAAGAGCCAGAGAGACAGCAACCCCATCCGAACTGGTTGAAGTCTCCATCGAAAATGAACCGCGCAAGTCCAGTAGAATCCGAAGAAGCCCCACCTACCTGCACTACTACATCACCACGTAGGACTAAACCAAGGGGGGAGAGGTGTTCTGTATAAAATAGTCTATTCCAAATCCTCGATTGTGATTGGCTAGAAAAGCCAGCATAGGGATTGGTTCACTAGGAACCAATCCAAAAGAGCCGCCAAAAGGCAGCAAAACTAAGTAACTGTCATTGGCCACAAGCCGGCAGGCAAGCCATATATAAAGGCTGTCGCGGCAAGAGCCAAACTGTTCTGTTTTCACTTAACTGTTGAAATAAAGACTTTTACTGTTGGAACCTGGTCTACCTCGCGTTTTTCCGGATGGAAGCAATTGCCAACTATTCCAAAAATTTTGCCAAGAAGATTGAAAGGATATCATCAGACAAGTCCTGGAGTCAACACTGAGAAAACAAAAAGGAGTCAAAGGGACAAAGAAAATTGGCATGTGAAAGGGGAAAAAAACAAAATACCAAGGATTTCATTTTGTTGTCTTCCATTAAATAATCAGGAGTCACGTTCAGAAGTCCATTTGAAATAAAAGTGGGAAAACAGATAAAAGTTATCAGATGTTTCATCAAAACAACCACTTAGGCTCAGTTTGAGAAAAGCAGATTAATTGTCTATAAAAGGATTGCCCTATCTAGCACTGCAGCAAAATGTAGTGGACCATGTCCAGAAAGGTTTTATGAAAAAGAATGAGGTCATTCTTTTGCCAGTCTTAGACAAAACCAATTGTCTATCTCGCGAAATGTCATACTATTCTATATAATGCCAGATATAAAAGGATAGATGTTTGGATAGTATTCCAAATACTTATTGCTAAGAAGTAGCTGTAGTGCAGATAGTGCTAGCTATTAAATTCAGAATCCACACCAAAGCTTTAGCTTTTTTAATGACTGTGAAGTAGGCACTTTAGAAATTTACCATATAGCTCTGGACAATACAGAAAGCTTCAAGGAGTCCAACCATCCTGACAAGGAAGTTAGTGATATTAGTTTATTATATTGATTATATTGACCGCCATGTCAGGATTTATTGGAACTTATTGTACCAGTGACTTTTGACTTTCAACAAAGTAGAAAACATTCTTGCTCTAGAAAGAATAAAGGAACTGATGGTTAGCAAGACAGTATCTTTGGCAAGTAAAATATAATTTATTATGTTCCTGAATAACCTATTAATCTTGAATTTTAAAATAATTAATAACATCTTCAAATAACTCGCATAATTTTCTATATGCATCAGAAGTAACTATTACTATTGACAAATATCCACAGTACATTTTCAGGGAGGAAATGAACTAAAGGGCCTGTCACATAGGCCTACAGATGCAAAAAGTATCTAAAAAGGACACAGCGGATGACAAAATTTTCCATCCGTTGTTATCCGCTCTCAAAAGTGCCCCAAATTTGCATAAAGAGAATGGACAACAATGGAAAGGAACGGACGGGGAGAGGATGTAGCGAGGATGTAAAGTGGATGCTCCATGGAAGTCTAGCGGATGGAAGCGGATGACACATCCGCAGGGCTTCCGGAGGAGCACAGTGAAGCGGATACGCAGCGGAAGGAGCGGATGCAGAGCGGATGACGTGGAGCGGATGACGCGGATGCAGAGCAGACACCTAACGGATGCCTAGTGGATACAAAGCATTCACTGCATATGCGGGGAGGATGCATTCCATCAGCCCCACGGATATAAAAGGATGCAGCTCACAAGCAGGTCACCATTCAGAGAAAACACCTGCTGCCAGACACATTGCAAGATGGCAAGAAGGACAGGGCCATCATCCCACCCCCTGGGCCTGACTCTGCTTCTGCTGGGGCTTCTGCTGGTCGGGCTGACTCTTCTGGTGCTGGGGCTTCTGCTGGCACTGCTCCTGCTGCTGGGGCTTCTGCTGGGGCTTACTCTGCTGGCACTGCTCCTGCTGCTGGGGCTTCTGCTGGTGTTTACTCTGCTGGCGCTGCTCCTGGTGCTGGGGCTTTACTCCATGTCATGGAGGAAGGGGCTCTCAACATCACAGGACTGAGCCAGCTCTCTGAGAGCTTCCTCCACACACCATCCCCTGTTGTCCTCTCGGGGCCAGGCACCCCAATGGTACCTCAGACCAGCACTCAAACCACAGCCACCTCCACAGCACCTGGACCTTTCACCCCTGAGACTATGGGTACTCCTCAGAGTGACTGGGAAGAGTGCCAGAGACTGGGTTGCTACCTACCAAAAATTGCTTGGGACACTTTACTTGGGTCATTTTGCTTTTACAGTTTGTTATTAATAAAGTTTGTCTTTGCTTCACACACTTGCTTCAGTTCTTTTAGTAAATAAAGTCTTTGTGGAAACTTTTAGAAATGGTTTAAGCCTTTGCATGCTTGTGGGATGGGTAAGGATAGCAGTGGGATGGGCAGGGATGGGTAGTAGCTTTGGGATGGGTAATAGCTGTGGGATGGGTAAGGATACCTGTGGGATGGGCAGGGATACCTGTGGGATGGGTAATAGTTGTGGGATGGGTTAGGATAGGATATAATGGATGTTCCCCGTATGCGTAGCAGATGTATAATGGATGCGTTGGATACTTTTTCCACTCAAAAAATTTTGTGCAGCTCAAAACTTTTTGAGCGGATGAAATGTCAGTAGACGGATGCTGGACGGATAGAGAGTATGAAAAACGGACTCAGTGAGTACAGAACGGATGCATCGCGTTAACCAACGGATGGCAAGTGTTTCTCTCTATTTTACATCCTCTTTCCATCCGTTGGTGCTGTGTGACATGGGCTTTACTAGGGACAAAAATCATTATTCTAATCATCAGGCTGAGATGGAATCTTCACACACACATTAAATAGCTCACACAGCCATCCAATAAGCAAATCATATCCTTTTTTAAAAACATTGCACTCTATACCTGCAGATATTTTTAAATTTCCAGAGTCTCCATGATCTTTTGTTAATTTTATTCTTCTACACTGATAGCATACAGTTCAGTGTAACTCTTTGACCCAACCCTTTGACCTTTTGTATCATTCCTATCCATCTTCTCATGTTACTAGCTAAAAAAAATTCCTCCTCCTGGATTGTATTGCATTGATCAGGATTTTGCAGTCCCCTCCCCATCCATCTCTGATTCTTGCATGGTTTCCAAATTTGGCATTGCAGTCTCCAAACAGAAGCAGCACATATTGTTTCTATGTTCTGTCAATTTCAGATTGAATGTGACCCTCAAACGCACCAGTTTTGTCTTCATCTGTATCAGTGGTTGAAGCATAAACTTGGATAACCATCATATTAGTGGGGTGTCCATGAAGTCTAATTGATAATAATCCAATAACTAAAGAACCATTTAGTTTTTTCTATATTCTTCCTATGAAATCCATGCTATTCCTTTTTTTATCAATTTATTAAGTAGTAAACATATGATGATCTTATTTTTGAAAGTGTCCAATTTCAGTCAATTTCCATTTGGTGATGCCAAACTTGTTATTATGTAATTGATTCATTTCATTTTTCATTAATTTCTGTTTTCCCATATTCATGATTTTCCCATACAGTCCATATTTGCACAATAATTATCTCCAGCTTCAGGTTTTCTTTCTTGCATGGCATTATTAACAACTAAACGTCCCAAAGGCTTGAATCAAGTCACACCTTAAGCATCATTTTTATTCTGGAAGATCCGCAATGCTCCTCAGTAATGCACTGCATGACATCTGACTTGAGGGATCCATCATCTGGCACTTTGTAGTCAATTATTTTATCTTGTCCAACTATGTGGTTTTCTTGGTCAAATTAAGTTACCATTGCCTTTTCCCACATGCCATGAAATAATAGCATTGCCTTTGTCACTGAAGTGATCTTGTATCCACCTATATCACTGCTGCCCAGTATAGGCACCTGTTTGCTTTAGTTTAGCAGCTGGGATGACCTTCATGCCTTGTCTGACCTTGCTGGAATTATATTCTTAGTATATATACACTTCCAACATTTTTTATTTATCACTCCTAGCATCTTCTACTCCCTGGTAAAGGTAAAGATAAATGAGTCCTTGCGGATTTTACTCTGCTAATTATTGTCAACTATAGGGGATGCTGCTTATCTTGGTTTCAAAGCCATTGAGCCAGTGCTATCTGAAGACATTTACACAGTCCCATGGCCAGCCTGACATCTTGGAGTGCTTACCTTCCCACCATATTTTTCTACCCACATTTGCATGCTTTTGAACTGCTAGGCTGGCAGAAGCTGTGGTAAGAACATAAGCTCACCCCATTGTGTGGCATTTGGGTCTCAAACCTGGGTTGCCGGCTTTCTAACTGACAAGCCCAGCATTTTAACTGCTGAGCCATCATACCTTCCTCCTATCCCTTGGATCAGGCAATATTTATCATTTATTATTTAAAACATAGCAGGATTTTTTTGGGGGGGGAGGAGGATTCATCTATTCTCCTATACAAAGGAACATCAAAAACTCTTCTACCAAATGAAATATGTCTAGCACAAAGAAATCATCAAGGCTAGCAGAGGCCCTCCAAAAATTCATGCAAGAGCCCTTTCATCTCAGTCTGTTCTTTTGCTCATTCCACCAAGAAAAACAAACTGCAATCTTCATAAGAAGTAGAGTAGTAAGATTCGAAGGAGTTTCTTTTCATGCTGGCTGTTTAACATTTGTTATCTGCACTGATTTTTTTTTGTCCCCAAATAGAACAAGAAATATTGCTAGCTGTCCAAAGAAACATGTATCAGGTGCAATTGCTTCCAACTGGCTTCACAAAATATTTCACTATATTTCACACTACAGAAGTAGCATTTCCTGTAACTTGCTTGACAACAGTGAAGTGTAATTTTTAAAAGTTGACCCAAATATACTCAATTCATTAGTCATAATCAAGACTGAAAAAAAGACTACCATGCCCTTTTTCTCGTCCTGAGAAGAAAGCCTTGGTGGGCTTATGAAGAGACTCTTAAAGGGTCAAAATGTGGTTGTAACATTGGTTTCTGGACATTTTTGTTCTTCCATCTCTCCACAACTAGAATAGTTCTGATTATTTTCCTTCCTGAAGGTAGTGTAGGAACATGGCAGCTTTACTTTCTTTGAAAATTTCAAAAGTCATTTTACTCAAAGCATCACTGAAGCAAATTGCCCATTTGAACCTTTGCTACAGTCTTAGCATGCGCAACACTCGAGCACTATCAGTAAAATTATTTTATGATTTTATTTCTACAAATACTTAGGATCAGAACTGGAAAATTCGGATTTATTTAACTCTTTTTAAATAGGCTGTTAATGCAGAACACTGTTTAAACTTTGTGCCTTGGAATGAAAGAAAACTGCATGAACAGTCATGGTCGGAGATGCCATAAAAAGGAGATTCAAGGACAGCTACTATAGCTTCCTACAACTAGCTTAGATTAACACCTACTGAGAGATTTGCATTATTTGTTTTGCATTTGTTGAAGATTTAACAATTTTCTCATGTGTGCACAGATCTAACAACATTGTCTTTTTTAACTGATCCATATTTTTTAAATATAAAAGCATGAATTGAAAATTCTGTTAAGTGTGGCTTCAAAGGAACTTGCATATTGGAAGCAGTTTTATGTTGAACAGTGACCTTTCTTACTGAGTGATTCTTAAATAAATTGTTCTAAGATGGATTTTTTTTTTCAGAATAATATCCACCTTCTAAGGGTTAATTTAATGAGCCATGGTAGTGCAGTGGTTAGAATGCAGTACTACAAGCTACTTTTGCTGGCTGCTGCTGCAGTTAGGCAGCTCAAGGTGGACTCAACCTTCCATCCTTCTGAGGTCAATAAAATGAAGATTCAGATTGTTGGGGGAATATACTGATTCTGTAAACTGCTTATAGAGGGCTGTAAAGCACTGTGAAGTGGTATATAACTCTAAATACTATTGCTATTGCTTAAATTGCTTTTAATATGTTAAGAGAAAGCACATCTAAATCTGGCACAGGGAATGTCAAGATTATAAGCAGAATCCAAAGACAAAACCCTGAAACAATAAAAATAATCTTAGAAAATCATAAACAAGAATAAATTAGCTTTTGATTTGCTTTCCTGGTTTAAAAATACAATTGCTCATCTAATTGGCAGTTTTAGAGTTGTATTAGTATTATTTTCATACATGTTTTCCATCATTTACATATTAATTCAGATCTATAGATTTTTTTTTCTTCTCAACCATTGTAGAGAAACTACAGAACAACACTATTTCCTGGAATGTTCTGTGTGCTCTTATCTGTTTTTAAATTTTAGAATAGTTCTGGATATTTTTGTAAGATCTCACTTGCCTTATGCAGAACAATTTATCTATGGATATAATTATCTTCCATTTGTAATTAGGAGAACTGGAGAAATCCATCACAAGGATAATTATATTATCCTTTCCAAATAATATAATTATCATATGCGAATTAGGAATATATCCATAGAGTTCATTTCAAAATATTGCATTCACTAAAATTTTAGAATTACTTAAGATTATGTATAAAAATATACATCTGGAACAGAGGTGGTATTCATCAGGTTCTGACCAGTTCTGGAGAACCGGTTGCAGAAATTTTGAGTAGTTTGGAGAACCAGCAAATACCACCCCTGACTGGAGATTTTACAGTATCCTTCCCCTGCCACACCCACCAAGCCACGCCCACAGAACCAGTAGTAAAAAAATTTGAATCTCATCACTGATCTGGAAGATTGTTAAGTAAACAATGATTGTAAAATCATGCAGCCATTATGATATATGGTATATATATACCAGAGGGCAAGTAGTCTTGTTAGCCATGCAGCCATTATGATTCAGTCAAAAATTTTGTCAGATTTTATGGGTACAACAGATGTCACACCAAACATTCCCTCCTCCAAATTGCAAAGCCTTAATTTCACCATCACAGTTGCCATATTGACTTTCTTGATCAAACCCTGCAGATATCTCTGGAGATGTCATTTTTCACTATATAAACCTGTTTTCAGCAGTCTGCAGCCTTTCTGACTTCTTTTGGCTTTTAGGACTAAGACAATATTAGTGTTCTGTCATAGTAATTTAGAATGTAATATCTATCAGAAAATAAATATTAGATTATGACATACCAGCAACAGGTGATAGCAGTTTTTTTTTTAATTAAGGAAACAAAATAATTATCCTGAACTTAAAAGCTTGGCATAGAATGGATTTTGATATGTTAGGCTGGAAGTTTTTTCTTTCAGCAAACAGAAGTTAAGTAAATAAATTGTATTCTATCTCCTCAGAAACAGAATTGATTGCCAGAGTTAGGACTATAATAGCAAGATAAAGAAAATGTTATATTTATAAGGTGCTTGGAGAGAGCTTGGAGAGAATTTTTTTTTCTTTTGAACCATGAACAGTAATCCAAATATAAGTGCAAAATAAAAAAAAATTAAACCATTTTTATCTTTTTGTCTTAGTGATTTTGGGGCCACTGGCTTGAAATGAAGAAATGACTTCTTTCTGATGAACAAGACATAGCAATGAATCCTTAAAAGATTCACAGCTCCATCTGTCAGTTCAGTGGTATAACAAAAGAGAATCTGGCTTGAAAGTGTGCCTTTTCTTTTGTTGAAATCTACTTTTCTGTGCCCCCATGTATGTGTATATGTGAATTATGTCAGGTTTGAAAGATTTGAAATTCTACCAGCCCAGATTCTATTTTCTTGGGTCAGAAAGATTACATGCACCTTTCTTCACAAACTGTAAGAAAGAACACCATAGTTAGTAACTAATAAAAAATTTTATGAGCATTCCCAGATGCAAGCCATGGCCATGATGGAGAATTTACATAACAAGTTTGTCACATGCAAATTGGCTACAGAGAAATTCAGTGAAGGAAGCCAAAGTCTCTATAAATAATTGTTTCCAATATCATATTACTAATATTGTTAGGAAGAGTTTTCCTAAGATTTTTTTTTTAAAATTACACCAAATTATCAAATAAGCAAGTGAACATAATGACCACCACAAAAAAAAAATCATAAAATTGGATCTGGATATCTGGTGATCCACTTCAGCAACCTCAAAATTTATGAACATCACACTAAATTACAGTTGTAAGTCGAGAACTACTTGTATATAAACAGAGAGCAAACACTACTGTTACTTGCACTGATGATGTTACCGAGTTGACTAATGAAACATTTCCAAGCAAGCAACAAAGATCAAAGAGCACCAAAGACTCTGTGGAGAAAATTAACAGAATCTGCCATGTAATCCCATTATCTCCCAAGCATACAACTTGTGCCTAGGATGGTTAAGGTTAAAAATAATTTGGACTGAAACAAATAACATTTTCACATCAAAAGGGAGAATCTCTTGTAAAGGAAAGAGGAGATTGAAATGTGCTATGGAGAGAGCGAGGTAGGAGCTGTAGTTAGATTGGGAATAGGCAGAAAACATGGCTGGCAAACCGAATGGGGCTTAGACAGTGTTTGCTGTTGAAAATATACGAATTTAGAATGGACTAACGACCATTGGAGAGGGTTCCTGACTGGAGAAGAATGACAACAAAGCTTCAAGGGTTCGATGCATCTTGCATAGAATTCCTGAAGGAAAGAGAAGATCTCAAGATCAATAAGTTTATCTGAATCCCTTGATTAATTCTAAAGAGGACTGAATATAGCTACCTTACTGACTTCAAAAGAAGAATCTTTTTTGCAGACTGAGAAATAATCATTGAATGAAAGAGTGGTGAGAGTCATAAAGTGATCAGCTTTTAGTATATTCCTTACTTTGGCAGTTCAGCTAAGAAAAGGAAAGGGGATTTGAACTTCTGTTTTTTTATTTGTTTTAGCGGCATGCCATTTCCAGAACTATATAACTGTAAAAGTAAACCTTCCAGGAAAAAAAAAACCTTTTTATTTTGTAATGTTATAAAGAAAGAAAGAAATGAATTGGTCCACAAGATAGTTATGGTGCACTGGATATTTACTTGCTTTTCACTTTAAATTAATGGAATATTCATAACTTTAAGTGTGCCATCTTTCAAGATGATTCAAATGTAGTTTTATATCCCACCCCTAGTGTTTCCTTTTCAAGCCTAAATATGTATGTTGGCTCATAGTCCCAAAATTCAAAAACTATAGTGTGAAGTCAATATATCCTATTGCTGGAATCATAAGTATTCAATTGGAGTTGCTGTGGACATGTTTTAATACCTGTATAGTCATTCCAAGGATTATGCCATATTTGACCACAAATAACACAATTAATGTAATTTTTCATTTCAATCCACATGAAGAAAGTGAAGTATGTCAGATTCTTGTCTAGAGATAATTGTTAATATATAGCATAAAATATGGATTCTCAGATCAATATGGAGGATTTCCCCATTTGGCTCTACTGGCTCTGAAGTTCATGAGTGCTTCTTTGCTAAATAAACTTACTTCCTTGACTCTAACCACTGTTAAATCAAAGTAGGTAAGACAAACTTATCTGAGAATTTGGACAGTTTAAAAAGCGCAGAGGCTGGTTCATACTATGTATGAGATGGTTAGTTTGATTTTTGCTTTGTCATTGTGAATGTTGTGCTTTGTATAGCATAGTTTATAGTATTGCAGTATATGTGACTCACATCACTGTGTCATATTCAATAAACCATGACTTAAAATCATGAGTTAATGTTAAGTGTAAACTTAAGTTGCTTTGACCCTTTGGGACACATATGCAAAGAGCTGGCAATTCCTAATGTCATCAAGAAAACTCATGATATTAAGTTCACATTGTCTACTTTTCCATAATAAAAGCCTCTAATCCCATCCCCAAAGTGTGTTTCTGGAGATGTGTCAAAATGTGGTTTTTCCAACTGATATAAAAATTACATACACGCAGACACACTCCTCCTTTAAGGATAAACAATCTGTTTCAGTTTGAGGACTGCATTTGCTGGGACATAGATATATGACATCTGCAGCAGGCAAAGTTATGGTGCAACGAGAATAAAAACGAGAAATAATATATAAGGACAGGATACAATTTTCCAAGTACTCTGGATGTTCCAAAAATTATTGTAATGCTTTAAACTTTTCCTTAAATTTAATATTGGTGCCATGTTAACATAATAGCTTCATTACATACCACTTTGGACAAATAGCTTCCAGGTGCATTGGTGTGGGCACAGATGTTTGGTTTGTACTCAGAACAAAACATTTTGAATTGGCTGTGTTCCAAATGAACAGAATTTAAAAGATCACACAAGTAGGTGGGATGGCAAGTCATGCGGAGTGTTACCTACTGTTCAGCATGCTGAAAAATTGGCCAGCTTTTGACAAAAATGTTTATGAAAACATTCTTTAAAATCCTCATAGGAAACAATAGAAATAATTGTTTCCTAAGGGAACTTTAAAAACTATAATTACAAAATAAAGTGATTTGTGCTAGGCAACTAATGTTTCCATTATGTGGTAGTCGATAACATTTTAGCTAGAATATGCAATGCGTATATTGACAGTTTTATAAGATTGTTATCTGGTTTTCTAATAGCACAGCTATCCCTATGTTTTTATATGTTTGTTGAAACACTTACAGATTTGAAGTGGGGCAGATAATGTGACTTGATTAATAAAACAGGAAAAAGCCTTTGCACATTTTTATTAATGTACAAAGTACACTTGTCACATGCTGCAGTAGAGAACAATGGCTATTACTTATGCAGCTTTCTACATTTACTTATTACTAGACAGCCAATACCCTGTTGTGTCATCATTGCAGATATATTTTCTTATTTAAACAGAAAAAAAAAATGACCCAGGGCAGGCAAAAAAGCAGTGAGAGCAGGAGTGACTTCCTGCCAGCCTCCATATTGAGTTTTTTTTATAGGAATCTGCAGGAAGCATCTTTCTGTTCACTCCCTAGCAAGAAGTAAGTGACTGGTACTGGTTGGGAAGGGAACAAGGGTTTATGAGACTGGCACAAATTGTTGAAAATAAAGATCATGTTACCACAGTAGCAGCCAGTAGGATTGAAACAGTCACAACTTTACCAAATTTCATTCTGTCACAGTCTTGGGTTCTGGATTTTGGACACAATTTATATGTAAAGTATTTGGTTCCAAAAATGTTGTTCTAGAATAGGGGTGTCAAACTCGCAGCCTGCAGGCCAGATGTGTCACGCCCCACCCAGTTTAGTGAAGTGGTGGAAGTCCCGATACATCCGTGATGCCACTGTGATGACACGAGTTTGACATCCCTATTCTAGAACATAGCATTTTGCCTAATTAAAGGTCATGACAACAGTTTTAGTGGTACATAGTAGACTAAATTACTTGTTTGTCATCTTGTTTATTGGAGTTTAATATTTTAAAAAATATGAGCTGATTTGTGGATCATGAAATGAATGCCCAGTTTGCTATATTTACCTTGTTACAACTAGTTACTCACTCATCTACCTTAACTTGGGTAATAATTTTGTTTCTCTCTCATTTCAGTTGTTCGAGTTCATGAACTTTTTGGCTGAGAATGTAATATTTTGCTATATGGGACTAGCACTGTTTACATTTCAAAATCATATTTTCAATGCTCTATTTATATTTGGAGCATTTGTATCCTTTGTTCAAGGAACAGGAAATGCATAGTCCAAGAAACATATGGAATAAGGTGTTTATTTTCATGATGAACAGGTAAATTGTATAATTGGAGATATAAACTAGAATCCAGAGATCTCAATGCATATATAGAATGTTCCTGCTGTTTATTTTTTTCTGTGCAAGAATAGCCAATTCCTTCTCATACAATTCCTGGGAAGTGAAGATATATTCTTGGGTTTACTGCTGACATCAGACATATTACATGTCCCATGTTTGAAGACCCCTGTTAAAAGCATGGTCATTGAATAAGTTGAAACATGAACAACTGCTTGAACAGAGACATCTCTAAGTTAAAAACATTAATGATATACATGTGCTATTCCAATAATATGAATTTCATTACTATTATTATTAATTATGTGCCATTGAGTCATTGCTGACTTTTAGTGGTCACATAAATTTTCTCCATGATGATCTGACTTTATTTGATATTTAGGTCTCCTAATGGTGTATTCATCACCTCTGTTATTGAATTTATCAATCTTGCTGTTAGTCATCCTCTTCTTCCCTTTCTTTCCATCCTTCCCAGAATTAGAACTTTCTGCAGAGAGAGAGGTTTTCACCTAATGTGTCCAAAGTAGGATAAATTGAGCCTAGTCATTTGAGCCTTGAGTGAGAATACTGGATTAATTTGTTCAATGAGCTGTTTTTGTTGGTTGCTTTTCTTAGCTGTCCATGGTATTCTCAGGAGTCTTTTTCGAATACCAAAGTTCAAAAGCATCAATACTCTTTCTTCATGTTTCTTCAAAGTCCAACTTTTGCTTTAATAGAATGCCACAGGGAATACCATAGTTTGCACAGCTCTGGTCTTTGTAGGTATAGACACACCACTGCATTTAAATGCCTTTTCTAAAGCCTTTATGGTGGCTCTACCAATAATTAACTTTTGGTGTATTTTTTGACTGTTCCTTTACTAGTGATAGTTAATCCTAAAAAGCAGAAGCTATCTATCAATTAAATATCTTTACTGTTAATTCTAAGGCTAGTTCTTCTATCGGTTGTTGTTCATGGGGTCATCTTTATGTTTAATTTTAGTCCCACTTTTTTCATTTTGCTCCTTAACTTTTATTACTAGAATTTGCTGATTCTTTGCATTTTTGGCTATCAGGGTACTGCCAACAGCATGACACATATTATTGATATTTCTTCCTTATTCTAATACCATCCCATCTCCTTTCAATCCATCTTCTCTTAATATATTCAGTATATAGAGAATGAATATATAAGAAGCGAGTATATACCCGCGTTTCACTTATTTGTCAAGCTAGAACTAGTTTGTTTAACCATGTTCTGTCTGTACCGTGCATCCCTGACCTGTGTATAAATATGTTTTTTTACCATTTTTCTGAGCCTATTCTACAGCTTGATGTAATCAACAAAATCAAAGCCCTTTTTATAATCACAAAAGCACTTAGTGATTTCCTTTTGATATCCTTTGGCTTTCTCATTTGTCCAGCATGCATCAGCAAAAACATCTCATGTTTCTTGACCTTTTCTAAAGGCATTTGAAAATCTTGTCCCTCTTTTTTCATGTAGGACTTTAATCTGCACTGAATGAAGCATTATTTCACTTGCATTTGAGATTAAGAATATCATATAATAATTTGTATGCCCTGTTAAATCTGCCCTCACTCTGCCTCCATCTCTCTTTTTTTTTAATGTAGATTGAACTCTTCCAATCTATTGGTTTTTGTATCATTCTCAGATTTTCTGGCTTAGCTTGGTTAGAATATTTGCTGATTTTTCTTATTTTTTATTAATGTTGGGAGTTTTTTTAATCTCATCTTTTTATATATTGTTCAAGACAGCCAACATACTGTACCTAATTCTCCTATCTCCTATTCACAGCAATCATATAAAGTGTGTTGGGATGAGACAGAATGGTCCAAAATCACTGAGCTGGCTTTCAGGCCTAAGGGAGGCTAGAACTCACAGACCCCTGGTTTTTGGTTTTTATAATATTTTTTTTTATTTTTATGTTTTAAAAATATCTATTTTGGTGAACAATGTGGTTCCACGTTTTTACATTTCAATACAAACATGATCTTAGTTACATATTTATCTTTCATATTCATTCATATCATATTACTTTTTCCATTTTCCTGTAAGTTTTCTCAAATACTCTTATATTCATCACATTTATTTTATCCATTTTCAACTATTATTTTTTCTTTTAGTATTCTCATATCTTTTTTTGTAATATTTATCTAAAAGTCTAATTGGGACCCTCCGACGAGAGAGCACAAAACGAAGCCGCACACGATTACAGATTTCACTCCAAAGTGACAGGAAGACAACCAGAAGTCACCACAGCCTCCTGGTTTTCTTAACTACTACATCAATCAACTTTCTTCTTTTGTTTTGGCATCTAAAAAACCTAGTGAAGATTTCTCAGAGATTTAGGGACAAAGCATGGGCTTGACAAAAGATGAAATATGAATTTAGAGTTAAGATATTCAAGAAAGAATTATAAAGATTATTTAAAAGAGTAAGATGCTCAAAGAAATGGCACACTGTGAATAGCAGTCAAAAATATTGTATTTTTCTTGCTCCAGTTCCATCTAAACTCATGATTCGGGTTCTGAGTTAAATAATATTGATTAATCTTTGTCTTATATCATACAGTCCTTCTTTATTTTTCTCAGCTTCTAATCCCAAATGATGTAGGTGGCAGCTTTTGTAGCAAGAGCCTGTAACATATATCCAATTTCATTCATTTTGAACCTGGCCAGAAAACAAAAAATTCCAAAGAACTTTCAACATATGATGATGTTCTCAGGTAAGCTGATTGTTTCTACTATGATACAAAAACCTCACTACTAGCTGATACAAATAATATGTTTTATGCCTGTAGTTTTTAGATTTGTAATTTTTAAAATGGAACACAAAAATAAACAGAAATATTATCACTGTATTACTTTTTCCAAAATGTAATTAGACTTTCTTAGTTTTTTTAAAAAAATGTTTTGTTTTTTATCCAAGAAGATTCTTCAGTTATAACTAACTGGTAGGGAATGGAAGAATTTATATTCTTTGCAGTCATCTCGTTAATCATTAGCTCTCTGACAGTCATTGAGACAACTTGGGGGTTTATCTGCATCCTAAGAGTCATGTGAATCAGTGCAAACAGTGTGGAACCTTCTTGGGACTGCTGAAAGGACTGCATTTTAAGCTGGAGATAAGTGGGGTGGTGCCATATCCCTCCCCTTTTGTTGAAGGCTGTTCAATTTTAACATGGATGACCTCTGACTCTTCTTTCAAATCAGTGGTCTTCTCTGTCCAGAATGTGAACTTTGCTTCTGTCTTCCTCAATGTGTACTACACAGTCCAGGAAGGCTATTTTCCTTAAATCATCCTGTGAGAACTTAATATTGCTGTCCACATAAATAATATGTTTGAAGGTTTCCATCTCCACAGGAAAATGTTAAGGAAAATAGTTTGGCCTTCAAGGATATTAAGAAAGATAGAAGCTTCAACACTGAAATATACAGAAAATCCACACACAGAGATCAGTATTTGATTCTCACCATTCACTGGATTACATACTTGGAGTAATCAGAACCCTATACGACCAGGCTGAAGATTTGCCTACCAGCAAAGAGGGAAAAGAGGAAGAACAAAAACAAACTAAGGAAGCCTTCAGAACTTGTGTTTATCCTAACAAGGCCTTCATCAATTCCCCAAAAAGATCACAGCAGAAATTCCTTCATAACACACAAAGAAGAGAAGAACAAATAGAATAATGTTGTCATACCATACATTGCAGGAATATCTGAAAAGCTCGGGAGGTTTTTCAGCCAACACAATATACAGGCATACTTTAAACTCAGGAATATATTAAGGCTTGTCCACTCCAAGGACAAAAACAAGCTGAGCAATGTGTTATATGAAGTACAATGCAGTGAGACATGTATAGATCTATACATTGGACAAACAAAACAACCACTTCACAAACACATGGCCCAACAAATTCATCAAGATAGGATTCAGCATCTGAAAGACAAAGATAAGTCCTTTGAAGACAGAAAAGTCCATTCTGGACAGAGAGAACCATTTGTTTGAAAGAGGAGTCAAAGAGGCCATCTATGTTAAAATTGAACAGCCCTTTCTCAACAGAGGGGATGGGATATAACACCACCTATCTCCTCTTTATAACATAGTCTTTTGAGCACTCCCAAGAAGGTTCCACACTGCTTGCATTCTGAGTCGGGTGACTCTGAGGAGATAAATCTCCAAGTGGCTTCAATGATTCTCAAAGAGCTAAAAACAGACCCTCAGAGTGCTAAATCAATTGCCCACCAGTTAGTTAGAACTGAAGAAGCTTATTGAATGAGAAGGAAACATTTTTTTAAAAAAGCCAAGAAAGTCAAATTGTCTTTTGGAAAAAGCACCTTTGGGACAAACATGACCTGGATGATTGAGAATTTCCATAGATACCGTATTCTTTATTTAAAAGAAGAACAAGCAATGACCATTATACTTTTCTTGTAAGAAATGGGGAGAAATATGTTGTAGCAACTAAACAGAGCTGCTCTGTGATCAATGGCATTCACTGGGAAGGCTTATTATCATATCCTCTGATGATGATGTGCAATATTGATTTTAATCACTTTAATTACCCTGTGGAGCATACCTATTATAAAAGTTTATGAAATGGACTTAAAAGTGACAGCTCAGTTGAGAAAATGAAATTCATATGGTATACCATATGGTTGTTTCATCTATATTCTCTGGAGAACAGGCTTATTCATTTTGGAGGGTATCTCTCTCATGTTAAAATAATGTCAGATTACCTCTAGCTTTGATGAAATAGTGCCCAGATGAAGTTTCCTTGGATTATAGCATGCTTTTAAATGATGCAGAAATAAGTATGCGTCTTTTTTTAATTCACTTCATATTATGTAATCTTCATGCCTACTATAATTATATATTAAGCATGTATATTATATGATATCGAATATCTATAAATTATCAACATTAGATCGGGTTTTTTATTTGTAAATGTTTTATAGCATCACTCCATCTCTTTATAATTATGTAAAATCTATCTTCACTACTATTCTTTCTTTTCTTTCCGTAAGCTGTTACAATCAAAAATTATTCTCATTGACCCACATACAAAATACAGTATAAAACAATCCCTATAAAAAACCACAGTATATTTGTACAATGATGGTTGGATAGCACTGTAAAAGACTAGTGAATAAAAGATTATGGCAATAAAAGATTATGTTTGGATATGGATGTCCACATGGATCAATGATGACACACATTTTTCAGGAATGTCAACTGTCAGCGAAAAACTTTCACATTTCTTCAGACTTTTTAAAATATTTAGCTTATGAGGCTGATCTCATGAGATAATGGCCTATTTATTTTTATTCTAGTTAGGAAAATGAATCATTGAAAAAAATCACTCAGTTATTTCAATATTTCAAATTTTCCACCTGTTCCTGATTACATATTGTGCTACTGATTTCAGTGGAAAATAAGAAAAAGAACTTGCATGCAGCAACATTCAGCAAGATGAAAGTTGGGTCATAGAGTATTCAAATGTTCTTCCTCTTGCAGAGATTTTTCTAAAAATTACCACTACTGCATTCAGCTTTTGCTCTCTTCTGACACTCCTATTCTTTGAGCAGTTAGGACCTTCCTTTGCATTACATAACAAAGCATGTGTCTGCTTTGTGACACATAGTTTGATATGGACCTAATGGGGAGTTCAGAAACTGATAATGCTTTTCCATAAGCTTGATAAGGAGACAAAGAAAGTCTATCTTTAAGTGTGCGATTATCAATATTTCCATTTGACTACAAGTAGCTCTCAACTTATACCCACAGCTGAGCCCAGAATTTTGGTCATTGTGATCATTAAGCAACTCAGTATGTGACTTGACTCAATGTTATGACAGTTTAATGATAGTCACAAAGTAAATCACTGAAGTTATTAAATGAATTATGTGGTCATCAAATGATTCTAGCATATTCAATGAGCATTTTTTCTATTTTCTGCCAGTGATACAGTGACCTTTAAGGATGCTTCATAAGTAGCTTTTTTCAAACTATTGTAACTTCAAACAATTGTCAAGGAATGATTCATTAAACAAAAACTATTATATATCTCATTTAATCTGATTACACAATTACTCAATGAATTAAAATACTCAGAATGGAGGTGAAGGTTATGGAAAAGAGGTACTCCAAAATTTATTTATTTATTAAATTTGTATGCTGCCCTTCTTTCCATGTAAGTTTGTTGGTTATTAAGTAGTCCATAAGAATGATTGTTTATCATAACATAAGCATTTTAAAATTTGTCTTGTTCTCCTATCAGCCATAAATATTTTACAAAATCACAAGCTTGTAGATGAAGAAAAATCTCAATTACAATATATAATAGTGTGTATGGATATTTTCTTCATATGTAGCCCTAATAACTGAAATTTAAAAATGCATAAGACCAGAAGGGAGCTTTGAAAGCAGAAAATGTTATCTTCCAGTTTGTGGAGCTTCTATTATAGCTCTTTTTTGTGAGAAGTGATTTGTATCTAAGGAAGGAATAGACTTTCAGCACATTTGGGGAGAAAAATGACTGCTAAAATGGTTACAGCCAAAATCATTTACGTGACTCTTTTGAAAAACAAAAACAACAGTTAATGTAGAATTTCATAAATTTTTAAATAATAATTAATAATTATTGGCAGCTGAATTGAATAAAGATGAATCGATGGATAGATGGTTGGTTTTGGGAAAGATATAATCCGTGAATATTTGTACTACAATAACTAATGTTTAAAGTACGCCAATATTCTTTGTTATTTGGGAGATAGAAGACTAAGGACTCCTTTTTCTGAAAGTTTTGATAAATTTTTGTGTTTATAACAGAATAACACTGTAGGAAGAACCATTGGGGGCATGAAGTTCAAATTCTGCCTTAGGATGGGGATATCCATGTGGTGGATTTTTGAAAGAGGAAGGGTGGGAGGATTTGATTGCCTCTGGATAGCTGCTGACAAGCAACTAAATGTTGATTTCATTTTTTTTTGTTTTCCAAAAGAGCTACTTAAAATTTGTGTCAAATAACATAATATGTAAGAGATGCAAGAAAAACTGCTAGGTCTTAAAGCAGTTCAGGATGTCAATTTTGTTCATTATTTATTAATTTCATAAAGGTATATTCTGCACAAAGTATCTGTAATCCATATATAATTAGATAGGATCTTGCTAGGATTATTGGTCATGAGAGTATTTATTTCTGAAAGGTTTCTAAACTATAATAAAATAATATGAAAACAGTGAGACAAAATTTCGCCCATTCTGAGAAGCAAGAGAAGCTAAAACATCTGATTGGGATGGAGTTGTATGGATTCTGATTCTAAAACTCGACTTAATTCTTTGTTAAAATGGTCTTCCTTTAATAAACAAATGTTTACAACTAGATGAATTTAAAAAGTTTAGGTAGGGTGCTTAATAAAAGGTTGGTTTTAAGCTATAGTATGAAGATGTTTTTGCAATTTTATAATTAAGTTAAAGCTAAACTCCAATACATACAAAATAAACAAAATAGAAAAAATGATGGGATGAAGTCTATTCTATAAATCAGTACTGATCTGTACAATAAATAAGCTAAGTGAGAATCAGCAATATGGCATATTTTACAAAATGAACCCTCATGGGCACTTAATACATAAAGGAAATAAGTGTATTCTACACGTGGAACAAGCCTTTTATAATACCTATGTTATTGTTCTCTGGAAAAAATATGAAGCAAATTATAATTTCAGTGTAACAATATATCTTTTAAATTAAACTAGTAATTCAAACAAGACACTGATATAACTTTATAGATATTTAAGACTTTAAAAAAGAAGAAAAACTTACCCTCGTTTTCAGAGGAAGGTAAAACCTAATAGCTTTTTTCTCTAACCAATAATATGAGCTGCATCCAGAAATCCTAAAGTGAACCTTGAATATACAGAAATCTAAGATGAATGCCCATTCAGAAGATAAAATAAAATCACTGAATCTAAATCAAAGTACGATCAGAATACCTGATGTAATAGTAATTCAAATTCAAATTTTCTTATAGAAAGAGATTTAGAAATCTATTTTTATAAACATACTGTGTAATTTCAAGTGTATTTATTGCATTCATATTTGGGCTTTATATTCACAAGAAAAAGTGTTTGTATCTTTTTAATAGCTTAGGATAAGTACATCACAATAGGTTATGATCGTGTGCATGCTAAAATTGTGCCTGCAATTCACTAACCAAAAGAGCAGATGGCATTCAGGACTTTCATCCATTTTTCCCTGGGACATTGCCATTTATAACATTTGTTTCATTTTTACTCTTTGACTAGCAGCAAACTAGATGATCTTCATTCATATTTCTGTGACATTCTTCATTTATAATTAAGCCAATACTTTCACATGTATTCACATTCCAGCTTAATTTCCCTGAATTAAGCCTTCACTTCTAACTACAGTGATAATGTCTTTTATTACATAATTAGATTTACTGCTGAATTTTTCTTTATGTTTATAACAAACCTCCTTTTTAATAAAATTAACACAACACTTAAGTGGTGGAAAAGTTGTGGTCCACTAATGAAAAATTAACCATGGGCTATGTACAGTACTTCTTAAGCACTTTCATGTTAGCACAATCAAAAGTCTATGGGCAGCTTAGATGCTAGTTAAACTATTCATGGTACAAAATTAAAGAAAAACATGAATGAAATAATACAACTACACAAAATGAAAATGAAGATGGTAATATAAAAGCAAAGGATGGCTCTCTGAAAGTACTTTCTTCAAAAGTTTCCAAAACACTAACAAAGATTGAACTAGCCAGATCTCCACAGAGAGGACACTCCAACATCAAGGCTGCCACAGAGAAGCAGTGCATCTGATCAACCCTGAAAGTGTAATCCTCCTTAATCCTCCTTTATAGGACAAAATATATTAAATAAGATCCAGAAATCAATTAGCAACCAAAGCAAGATTTCCAAAACTGGTTTTATATAGCACCTGCATTTTGTACAACTGCTGTTTCTGAATACTCCTTAGTGGCAGGCCCAACCTGGAATAGATTGCATAGAACTAAAGTAATGAGCTCCATGCTTTATCTTGGCCTTTTTCTAGATTGTTCCATCCAAGCTTTATTGTCTCTCCTGAATGTTTCATCCCTCATTGGTCACTACACCACTTCTCTCCTGTGTAATTATTTTCTTTCTTGGGACATAATCTGAAATACTCTACATTCTAAAATAAATATATATCTCTAAAACTTGGAGCTTCACTCAAAGGCTTTTTTTTTTACAATATTTTTATGGCCTTTGTCTTCTCTTTCTTTTTTTCTGAAGGTCTACGTGGTGCAATAGCATTTGCACTAGCTATTCAGGACACCGAATCTCAGCCTAAGCAAATGATGTTTACAACTACTTTACTAATTGTCTTCTTTACAGTCTGGGTGTTGGGAGGTGGCACTACATCAATGCTTGCATGGCTCCAAATCAGGTAAGTGTCGTTAGTTTATAATTTCTTCTTCTAAAAATTGTTTGTTCATCCAATTACTCTTTACTTCTATTCCTTTAGCAATACTCTTTCTTTGTTGGGGGAGGGCTTGTCATATATAAAGAATAAATAGCCATGAATAATTAAAAGGGATCTCAATGTTAATGGGTGAAGTTCTGAAATATTTTTAAGTATCTTTCCTATTCTTTCTTATTTTTCTGGAGTGTATATCTATAGTAGATGTGCTTCATATAAGATGTGCTTCATATATAGTCTACTTCAGTTTGGTACCCCAAGATATATTAGGACTAGTACAGTCTCAAAATTTTAAGCTATTTCTATCCATTCTGGTGGTTATTGTAGTTCATTTGAAGACTGCAAATTTGGGAAAGCATGCTGTAAACTAACACATTTATAGTCCTAATTCAGCATTGGTGCATCCTGTCAACTATTTCAGAGTTGGAGGACAAATACTGTTTTTATTGCATATAATTTTCATATTGCTCATTTAATTTTCTTCTTGCTTCACACATATAACTGGAATTACAAATCCATCCTTTGATGACAAATCACTATTATTAATTGGTTAATAATTTTCTTTTATTGTTTAGCCAAAACAAATTTAGATTTTTAAAAAGAAAGATTATCTAACTGAGTTACAGTAGTGTGTGTGTGTGTGTTTGTGTCTGTGTCTGTGTATCCTTTAAACAAATATATAACTAATATTGCTATGTACCAACATTGCACCAGTTTGATGCATATTAAATTTCGGGAATAGAAAACCTTGGTTCAATTCTTCTGACAAACTAGAGCTATCCAAAATTAAATGCAAAAATCCAGATATGGACTAGATAACAGCAAAGAGTAAAATTTCCAGTGCTTCTATTTGCTCATAATTAAGATTCCAAGACTTCCTGTGATAACAAAATACAGAATACACTTTGTGGAATCAGTTCTATAGGTTTAATATATTACTGAATATTATACTGGGTAGGTCAGGAAATTTTTACAACATGCATTTTAAGAGGCTTTGATTCCATCCTACCTGCTTTTATGCCAGTGAGGACTTTCCTTTAAATCCATCTTGAAAATCTCAGCTTTAGCCAGCCCTCTGCTAAATGAGTCTTAAATCAATCTGAAAATGGCAACTCTGATAATCCTGCAAGTTTTTAAATCTGGTTCAAAATTTTGATCATTAATGGTGGAGGTGCCTCAGTAGTCCTAAGTGTGAAAACAGTGATAGGTCACTTTATTCAGTGTCATTGTAACTTTGGTAACTAAATGAACTGATGTAAGTCAAAGACTACCTGTAATCTTGTCGGTGTTTTAACTCTAGAAAAATTGGAAAATAATTATGATGACAGCTGATGAAAAGAAAATAAACAAACCTTTCTAAACTCAACCCATTCTTGTTTCCTTCTGTTCCTGATACTATTAAACAACTGTTGCTGCATAAATCTAACAGTCTTACAGTGATTATAAATGGGAAGACCAATCATCAACAAATCTTCTGTTTGTGTGGAAAAAAGATGGAGAAAGATAATAATATTGGGATAGTAGAAATTACAATTTCTCTGAGTTTTGTTTATTTCTGGTAGCAATCAAAAATTTAGTATTAGCTTGAAACTTTAATGGGATTGTGCATAAACTCCATAGACATATAATCATCATTTTCATCTTGTTTCAGCAGATAGAACAGATTGTAAAAATGATACATTCACTTGACTTTTTATGTTCATATGATTGAACAGATATGAGTAGTGTAGCGTAAAATCTGACATTGTGATCAGCCTCTGTTTCAGTAAATATTTGCCTAGCAAATATTCCAAATGAAGTTGGCTATTGAGAGTAGTGAAGAAAGCTTAGTCATATGCTGTAACTGCATAGCTCTTTAAAAGAAAAGCTCAGAAGCACAGATTCATCTGCTTGGAGATTTCTTTAAAATATGAAATCCATGCTTATTCTCTATATCTGGCAAGGTTAACAGTAGGAATTAATATGTACAAAGCTTCAACAATATAAATCATTCTTTAACAATGTGATCCTTCCCTGATTCAGAACTAGAGACTGGATACATTCAAAATCCATTGAATCAATAGAGAAAAATAGATGGCTGTATGCAGAGAAAAACAAACAGGTATTGGAGGGACAATGATTAACAAGGGGGCATGGCCGAAACTGAAGAAAGTCTTCCCTAGTCTGGTGTCTCTTTGATATGTTGGATTTGAAGTCTTGTAATCCTTCAAACAGTTTGAGAAATCTGGGACATAGAGAAAAGTATTTTTTGGGATGAGGATAAATTGGAGCTATGAAAATTGTGATTACAAGACAAACACAAACATCACTTTTCATTCTGCCTGTAAAGTTCTGTTTATAACTATCTAGCTCAATACCTGTGCTTCCCTATGAAACTATGTGGTCAGTCTTAATTTTGGGGAAGAAAATAAGGGGGGAAATTCTGCATCTGCCTACCAGCATCCATCCATATTCATCTGGCTAGCATCCTGTCATGTGTGACCGAGTTGAGGGCTGTTTGTGACAGAGTTGAGGGCTATTTGAAACTGAAGCAGTATTTGCTGTGTGAGTAAGAAGGAGACAGCAAGGAGCCTGGGCGTGGCTTAACTCAACTGTTCTGTACTAAAGCGGCTTGGTGCTCTGAAACTGAAACTGAAACTCTTCTCCTCGGTTGTGTTTTGCATGTGGAACAGATTTCTTTTCAGGTGGGAAGGGGAAGTAGAACTCCCTTTGCATCAGAGTGTATTAATAATAATATATAAAATACCAATGATCTGGTGATCATTTCAAAAAATCTTTTCTTAGTGAGTACCTAGAAGCCAAAAGGAATATATGTGCGAAATTTCAAGTTTGTAGACTTTACGGTTCTGAAGATTTTGTGATGATGCATGAGTGGTATTTCGCTTTTATATAAATAGATTTACATAGAGACTGCTAGAAGTGAGCACGCTAGTTTCTAGGATGGGTGCATTGCCTATTTGTACTGGCAAATGGTTCCCAGTGGCCAGGAGGAGACTAGCAGTTGGATCCAGCTGTTGGTCAGTGCCTCTTTTACTGAAGGAGAGGTTCCAGCTTTTAAATACTTTCTGTCCACCCACCATAAGATGCCAGCCTTCAATATTAATGAATGAGTGTCATTGTATTTCTAACCTTCTGTTCTCATGGAAGATTTTTGAGAAATTGGTGAGGCTACAGTTACAAAAGCTCTTTTGTCTGGACCCATGACAGTTTACATTCATGCATGGACATGGGAAGGAAGCAGTATTGAACAGTATAGTTTGTTGTGAGGGGTGAATGGTCGGACTATTGCCATCCTTGATCTACTGAAAATCAAGATACCATCAAACACAGTATCCTTTTGAATTATCTGCAAGGGTTAAAGACATTGTGGTGATTCTCCTGCAATCTGACTTGATGGATCCAATTTGTGGTTGAATGAAGGAACCAGGCCCACAGTAAATTCATTATTGCATATGGAGCTGCAATAATGGCTGAGGTCATTCTCCAATCTTGCTTAATTTTTGCATTAATTGAATAGTTAATGTAATATGTCAGTTTAGGTTTAGGTATTGCCAGTATGCAGATGATATCAGCTATCTATTCCTACTTGAACTGAATAGGACATGGTAGAAATTGTATGTTTTTTTAAATTGCCCATTTAAACTTATTTTGCAACTTAAAAACAGCTATTGATAAGTCAATAGGATTGTTAATAGGAACACATCCTGCACATAGTTCTAAAACTGAAGCCCAAAGGAAAAAATAGAAAATGAGGGTTTCAAAGGGACCTTGCTTAGGGATACAATTCCTAATTAAGGTAATGTGCCTGAATACCAAGAGTTGTATTTGGTATATAACATCATCATGAAATTCTCTATCAAAAAAGACATCTAAGTAGAAAAATAGTGTTACAAAAGGGAGAAAGAAGAAAACAAGTGCAAAAAAAAATTTTTTTCAATCAAAAGGAAAGGATGGCATTAGAATTTCTATATAGCTATTTATATTATGTGCTATCAAATCAGTGTCATCTCTTAGAGATCTTTTCGTTAAAATATATCTGTGAACCAGTGGTGGGATTCAATTTTTTTTTTTACTACTGGTTCTGTGGGCGTGGCTTGGTGGGCATGGCAGGGAAAGTATACTGTAAAATCTCCAATCTCCAGTGGTATTTGCCAGTTCTCCAAACTACTCAAAATTTCCCTAGAACTGGTCAGAACCTGCTGAATGCCACCTCTGCTCTGAACTCCAGATAAATCTAGCTATTTTATGCTATATTGAAGAAGATATTTAAAAAGTTTAATAGTGTAACCAAGTTAGAATGTGCTCACATGATTGCTTTGTAATTCAACTATTTCTTACTGCTGATTCTATATATAGTTCAAACTTTGTTTGCTTGTTTACAATAATGTCAGACTGTTGCAATAAAGTAGTAGCTGAAAATAACTGCATTGGAAGCTTAGATAAACAGTATGCTGACAAAATCTGGATTGGTGTAAAGAATAAACATAAAATGTCAGCACCACATACTATGTATTCCTTGGATGTTTTGATTGCTTTTCTTATCTTCAATGTCAGCCAAGTTCATTGCAATTTGGAAATACAGCTCAAGTGTCTATCATTCTTATCAGATTCACCACAGTTTCATTGGATTAAACCTATGAGCCATTTCATTCATAGATAGATAATTATACAAAGATTTAGCACCAACAAAATCTCTCAGCATCAAGTAACAGGTTTGCAAACAGAAAAACAACATATAAGTCTTCTGCAAGTAGTTTCAGTAACCACATATAAATATATTTCATAGTGGATTTTCTTCATAGTTGCTCATCTTTTGCTATTGTTGCTCATCATTTACATAGTTGCTCATCTTTTACTATACTATATTTTACTATATTGTCAGAAAGAATTTTTGCTTTTCAAACTGGAGATTTCAACTGCAAGCTACAACTGTAGCTTTTTCGTAATGAACTTTTAAAATCATACATAATGAAGTATCTTATTCATATTATTCCCCCCTCCCCAGCGCCTTTTGTGGGAAAGACCTTGGGAGACATGATGAAGAATGCTGCCTAGGAAACTGATAAGAGAGAGTATAGCCCCCAGCTGGATAGTGGGTGGAGCAAGAGGCCAAGAAAGTACCTTTCCTAGTTTCTCAGACTGTAAGGAAGATGGCAGGAGAGCTGTACTTTCATCTTGCAAGCTTGTATTAATGTAGTCTTACAGTAAGTAGAATTATCTCATTAAATTACATTTACTATGTAGTCTGCCGAGGAAGGCTAACACCACCCCAGAAAAACCTAATAAAAATCTATTCAAGAATTTTTTGTCCTCCAAATTCTAAATATATAAATGTCAGATAAAATGTCCTTGTTTTCTTAGGATCAAAAGTAGAATGTATCTAAATTAAAACATCTTTTTTATAATGATAATAAGGGTCAACATATATTTGTCATAATTCTGTATGACACATTATCTTTACAAATTTGTGCCCAAAATCTCAATTAGTTTTGCAGTTAGTGTGCATAATCTATAGCTAATCAATATTTTAAGTTAATGATAAAGGGCTATTACCTATTTAATCAAAAATGAATGTTGGATTGAATTTAAAACTGATTTTTCCTAACAAGATATATTTTATTTTATTTTAATTAATTGCTTCTCCATAAATATAGTTATGCTATCAAATGCTGATAAGAAATCCAATAGAACCAAAGCAGGCACATTTCCCTCATATACGTAGATCCTGTTGAAGTCATCTTAATACTGTTTCTGTCCCATAATTGCATAAATTCAGAACTGAGATCTTACCTGTGCTAAGTCAGATCAATGTTTAGGGTCAGTGTTTCTTAACCTTGATAACTTTACAGTGTGTGGACATCAACTTTCATAATTCATCTGCCAGCTCATGGTGGTGGAAATCTGGAACTGAAATCCACATGCTTTAAAGTTGTCAAGGTTGAGAAACACTGGTATGGCTGCCTTTTCAGTTGCTTCATTTCATTAAGTATTTTGGGAGACCAAGAAGCTGGATAGAATATTTTATTGGACAAAGACACCATAAAAGGATTCTCATCCAGTGTTCACTTACCATGTTCACATTCCAGTGATTAAGCAGTGAGAAATGAAACTGCCAGCACATTGTACAATGGAAACTGTTATATTTTCAGTGCCATTATTTCAGAATATTTCACAGACACACATTCTCCTTTTTTTCTTACTCCATCATAATCAACAAGATTTCCATTCTCCTATTTATGAATTTCTGGGCAAGTATAATGGCTTTTCCTGTTTGATATATATATATATATGTATATGTATATGTATATGTATATGTGTATATATATATATATATATATATATATATATATATATATATATATATATATGTAGAAACATTTGAGATTGTGGTAGTTAAGTGATATTCTTTGGTAGCTTCACACCTGCAGGTTGCTGCTTGAACAATACTACTACCATAGAAACACTATGAATTTGACAATAGGGAAAGATATGACCCATGCTACTACTTTGTGTGGTAATGTTGAGTGGCACTTTTAAGTACTTCATATTTTCTTATTATGGTTCTTATATGGTAGTAAAGCATTTTCTATATCTTCTGGCTACCACCTCATAGTCAGTCCAGTTATTGTAGCTCAGAAAATTCTTTAAATAATGTTTTCAGATATAGTTTTGTCCTTTAACAAAGTCTTCATATGGACGGCATATATACATTTCTCAATCAAATCTATATAATAGGGGGTTTTTTGGTCCATAGTGTCTTTTTGAACACTGCTAGTTGGAATGGGTAGATCTGATATTTTCAGAATTCAGTATAACTGAATCACTTTGTGTCCTAAATCGGAAGATACTAAAAAATAACCGCAATGCTTTCAGGAACATAATTCGGATACATTTATTTGCAGACATGAGTGTTTTCTTTGATGCATCAGATAAAGTTCATGGTTTTTAAAGTTCTAAAAGGCTGAGTCAGAAAAAGACACTGAGAATATGTTCAAGAACTTCAAAGATATCACTAATATCTTGCATAATGAGTAAATGTTCCATTTTTAAGTGTTCATTTTGGAGTCAGTATGGCAACACTGCTTCCACTTAAAAATTTTCATACATTTATTTTATTTATAAAATTTAGACATCTCCCATCTCACTATCCAAGAGATTCTGAGAGGTTTTCAAATGAAAAATAACACTTAAATACACCAAGCAATGTTTGAATTTAAAGTAAATAAAAGGTAGGAAAACATTTCATACTTTCAATGCAGTTTTGAATTATTCCCAAATGCAGTAATATTTAGGCTCAAAGTTAACTATGCAGTTGCTTAGCCAACAGGAATTCAGTACAGGGTGTGAAGACAGGCTACATGTGCTGTAAAATAGAGTAGCTATATAATGCATTTTTACAGAGGAGTTCATGCTGTGAATTGGCTAGTTTTAATTTGTGAATATTCACACACATATACATATCCACACCTTTTGAGGCTTCTAATATAAAGATGAATTTAATCCTGGTATACATGGTGTGCTATAAAAAAAAACACATGTAGTCATGTTGCAGCATTTGGCTAAATTATTCCTTTAACAGTTTGTGGTACCTAATTTGATAAAAGATTTACCAGGCTGTGACATGCAATAAGGCAGATATCCCAACAATTCTCTAGTATCTGAGAAATATCCATTCAATTTCTATTTCCATCCTATTAAAGAAGCCATAAAAGGCAACATTCATAAATACATTATTAAATCATAATGTGGTTTTCTTGTTTGCAGTTTAAAATGATTTATGAACTTAGCCAATTTGGTTCTCCAGCCTTGGTTTATAGCCTAATGAGTTTCATGAACTAAGCAAATTTGAACTAGTTAGTAAACACTTGTTAAACAAACTATACCTTACCATGTTTTGCAATCACAGTAGCTTCTTCTTTAGTTTAACATTATGTAGATATTGATACATCAGTTATAAAATAAAGTGAATAACTCACTAATAAAGAAGAATATTTGTAGCTCAGGGTCCAAATAAGCTGGTGATGTTACTTAGCTTGGATAATAAAATGTCTGAAAGAAAAGAACCAAGCTCAGAGCGCACCAAGGAGCCTTTACTTCATTCACAATTCAGATTCAGAATCATCTTCTCTACACTGCTTGCATCATTAAATAGTCAACTATACAGCATGCTTTCTCTCGAGAAGTTATGTCACATGTGAAACAATTCCAGACCAGAGGGCTTCTTCCCTTGTTTCTGTTGTTGCATGTAAATGGACATTGTTGAGGTTATTCCCTGTTAGGAGAATGAGTGCATACAGGGACATGTAGTGAGAGTAATGTTGAATAATACATACACAACACACGGATACACTGTACAGTAAATGTAGGTTTTTCTTTCCAATAAATGTTTAAGCAAAGTTCAAACACAGTCCAAGTCATTCGTGGTTAAATTAGTCAGTTTTCAGTCCAGGGATAATACAATAACAAAGTCCAATATCAAAAACAGTTCAGTAACAGACTTAGATCAAATCCAAGAATAACAGTCAATTAGGAGGAACGGCAATACTCTCCAACAGAAGGAAACAGAGACTCATTCACATTCTCTTCTGAGACTAAACAACCCAGGTTTCTGGCTCCATCTTATGGCCGTTTGAGAAACCACACCCAATTACAGATTTAGTATTCTCTTAAAGGCATAGTATTAAAATGTCTATCCTAGTTTATATATTTCCAACTCAAATAACTGTTAGGTGACTTACATTCCTAGCAGACATGCCAGTAAGAAAAATGAGAAGAAAGATAAACAAGATGCCAGGCAAGCATTCCAGATCCTGTTTTTTCCAGAGAGATCTAAATCTGTGCTCCAGAAAAGAATTATGTAGAAGCATTACATATTAAGAATTATATATTTGATATCAAAAACATTACACTAGGAATATGAAAAAATTATACCTCACAATCTACAGACATCATAAGGCATCAATTCCCATGCTTATGAACAGATGGCCAGCATAAAATATAGTGCAAATTCAGTGCACTGAAGCTCTGCCTTACAACTGAAAAATGTATTTTAAAATTGTGTGAAGTAGATTCTTTTGCCACACACATTTTTCCTTCTCCTTATTAACTGAATAATAATATTGGTTCCATTAATAGTGATCCATATAAAATGTCTGTCTATTCAGAAAGACCATGTTTGCATAACCCACTTAGCACAGTCTTGCAGTTTCACTAGGTAGATAATAGATAGCTTTGTAACTGCATATTTAAATATTAAAATTGTACTTTAAATTCATCATATCCCACTTAATAGAGATTATTTGAATTGCTTAGAATAATTCAAGCTTTGAAGCCCATCTATGTTTTATATTCATTCTGTACTAAGATCGCAGGGATCCAAAGAAGCTTTTTTGCTAAATTGAAAAGCAGTGGAAGAATCTAATGACATATCTACTCATGTTATTATTATTCCTTTAATTGAGTAGTTTCAAAAAAGTCACATTCTCAATACTTCAGAAAGGAAAGGTTTGCTGGAAGATAGTTTTGATGTTCTCTTGAATTTTTTTAAGGTGAAAGGAGAGACATAGCATCATGTTACCTCACCAATTGACAGTAAAGCATTAAATCAGAATTAAAATTGGTGATATTTTAAAAATAATGAAATCATCAATTAAAGGCCTGTTTTGAAAAGACATAGTCTGGCAGATTTTTTAAAACTGACAAAGGGGTGTTTGTCTTCAGCCCATTTAAAAATTTGTTCCCAAAAAATTGAAAACCTTTAAGTCACCCCAAGAAAATTACATCCAATCCAATGCATTAACTCAGATGATCACAATAGATTGATAGGAATTTATACAGAAAGAGTGGCTGTCTTCAGCTATATACTAAAATAGGTTAGATATATATTTAAAGGAATTGTAAGCACATTCTCTGAAATCTTCAAATTAATTTTCTTTTCCTCTAGAAAAAAATGAAATATATATATATATATTCTCCTGGATAAAATGACGATAGTTTTAAACAATAGAAATGTTCAGCACAGTGTTATTCTCCTGGATAAAATAATGATAGTTTTAAACAATAGAAATGTTCAGCACAGTGTTATGATAATGTTTATCAGTCACAGAGAAACTCCTCAGACAAACTCCTATGGATTTCTAAAGGATTCAGCAGAAGGAAAAATAGAGGGCTAACAATGGTAATTCTGTATTGATACCAATATTCATCACTGAAGTAAATCTAAAAAGAACAATATGATCTTCTAATTGGGCATGATCTCTCCGAATGTATCAATGTCTGAAACTGCCTGAAGCTTCTTTAGAAGTGAAATATTTATCATTTCATTGATTAATTATGTCTATCAAGCTATTTTTAACTCCTGGCAATCACATAAATAGATCTCCATGATGATTTGTCCCTAACTTGTTCTTTCCAAGACTTCCAATGGTACAATCATTGCCACCTTGCAATGGTACAATCATTGCCACCTGACAATCATTGTAATTTAGTACATCCACCTTGCTGTTGGTTGTTCTCTTCTCTTTCTTTCCACCTTTCCAAGCATTAGAGGCTTTTCCAAGAGGTTGGTCCTTACAAAAATAGGTCTGAAGTAGGATAATCTGAGTCCAATCATTTATGCCTTGAGTGAGAACTCTGGATTGATTTGTTTCATATTCTATTGCTTTGTTTTCGTGGCCTTCCACAATATTCACAGAAGTCTTCTCCAGCACCAAATTTTAAAGGCAACAATATTCTTCTTATCCTGCCTCCTTTACTTAATTACCTACCATGAAATCAGTGGTGTGTTTCCAAATTGTTTCCTACCGGTTCTATGTGAAGTTCCATGCACATATGTGGGATGTGCTGAAAGATCAACCTCTGTCAAGGCTGGTAAGCTGAGCTCTTTTTTAGCTCAGCTGAGATGTGGCAATCTGCTTTGCCATGCAAACCGGCTGAGCTAAAAAAAACAAGGGAATAGAGGAGAGGTAACCGGGTGGGGCGTGTTGGTAGATGGGGCCAATCAGAGGTAGCATTTGCCATTTTTGAACTAAGCAAAATTTCTGCTACCAGTATGCCAGAACCAGTCCGAACTGGCTGAATACCACCTCTGCTTGAAATGTTATTTTAGTCTATTACATTCTGAATTTGTTCTCAACATTAGTGGCTACATTAAAAAGAAAGTAGAGAAAAATCAGGAAAGTTGAAAAATTGCTCCTATAAATTAATTTATGTACTTTTTTATACATTTTGATAAACAATTTATTCAATGAATTTACAATTTCTGTTCAAGTTAGTCTAGCTTCTGTTTATTGAAAAAAGAAAAAAACAAACAAAAGATTATGGGAGAAATAAGGGAAAATATATCAAGATATAATCTAAAAACTTAACATTATTAAATGAAAGATTAAAATCATCCTTATAGGCATATATTTGGCTTGCTGAAAAATTAGCTTCATGGGTAGCAGTAAAATCAATATACTGTATATATCTGATGACAGCAATAGGATTGTTAAATGTTAATAATACAATCAAACATTTTAGTTTGCGGCATAATCAGCAACAATGAAATTCTAGAAATATTTATACACACACATGTAAAATAGCCACTATATTCTGAATCTTGTAACCCTCAAATCATCTTGATATTTAACATGGCACTCTGCAATGAGTGAATATTGGGGTATAGATCACTGAGGCTAGCTTGTTTAAGTCCAGAGAGAGGTAGCAGTTGATTCATGGTGTAATTTGACCGATTTGGGTCATGTCTTTGTTGATGTTACTCCTAGCTCCTGGTTATCTATCTTGCTTTTAGCCTAACCAGATGCCTACAGTTTAGCATTCCAAGATATGTTTTTATCACAAGTGCTGCATGCAAATTTGATCTAGTCTATTCTTCTCCTTTAAAAGGAGCATCAAACAATATCATTTAGAATGGGCTAAAATTGATCAATGAGACACTGGTTTAAAAATTCCTATTAGTGGCCCTAGTTGTTTATCTTGTTGGCACATGCTTATTGTTCATTTATCATTATGAAAGAATGTCATCTTAAGAAAGAAAAATTCAATTAAATGAAAAGAGATTTTCTTTGAAAATCAGTTCTATTCTCTATTTCATAATTCTGCTCAGCTAATATCATTCTTCCATAGAGAGATAAAAAAATAATTTCCTCAAAGTGACACATACATTGATTTTCTATTGAAAAAGGAAACACTATTCTGGCTATATGTGGTTATAATTTTCAACAAGTATCACTTAGAGAATGTCATTTTGACTAAGTTCAATGTTTATTTAAAAACTGTTACCTGAGTTTCTTATGGTATGAGATTTGGCAGCATAAGTCAAACTGATTAATTAAAATAAAATCCTGTTGAAGTAGCTCAAACATCATTCATACAAGTGAACGATGTGCGAGTTCATAAGCAAAAAATGGATAGGAATTAAGATTAATAGGAACTACACATCTGTTTATTTGCACAGATAAATTTGCAGATGAACTCATTGGATTACTGCTCTTTTCATCCTAGAGGTTATTCACCCATTTTTTTTCACCACAACATATTTCTGACACTCCCATAAACAAGTTGAGAAACATGTTCCATTAAACGTTATTTAATTTAGAATTTTATCTAGCAAGATAAATTTAAGTTTAGTTAATATAACTCTCTCTACCTACTCTTTTGATGATTCAGAGCAAATGTGGTGTTCAGCAGGTTCTTACCAGTTTTGGAAAACCAGGAGCAGAAATTTTGAGTAGTTCAGAGAAACAGCAAATACCATCTCTGACTGGAGATTTTATTTATTTATTTATTTAATTTATTTGTCAATCACTTACCAGATAATAGTTATAAGTATAAGCAAGACTAAAAATACTGGAAATAGGTATGAATAAATGAGGACAATAGGACAGGAATGGTAGGCACAATGGTGCGCTTATGCACGTCCCTTACAGACCTCTTAGGAATGGGGTGAGGTCTGTTGAGGTAATTCCCCTTTAGGAGAATGAGCGCATACAGGGAGACATATTGAGAGAAGTGTTTGAATAATACACACACAACACACAGATACACTGTACAGTAAATGTAGGTTTTTTTACTTTCGATAAAGGTTTAAGCAAAGTTCAAACAAGCAGTCCAAAGTCATTCACAGGTTAAATCAGTCAGTTTTCAGTCCAGGGATAATCCAATATCAAAGTCCAGTGTCAAAAACAGTTCAGTATCAGACTTACATCAAATCCAGAAATAACAGTCACGAGAAGGAATATTCTCCAAGAGAAGGGAAAAAAACTCACTGAGACTTCTTCTGAGACTAAGACAATCCAGGTTTCTGGCTCCATCTTATGGCTGTTTGAGAAACCACACCCAATTATATATACTTTTAGGATTTTCTTAAAGAGACAGTATTAAAATGTCTATCCTGGTTTATATATTTCCAACCCAAATAGCTGTTAAGTGACTTACATTCCTAACAAGGTCAGTAGTGGATAGCTTGAGGTTAAAGGAGTGGGGGTTAGAGGATGTAACAACAGAGTCAGGTAGTGCATTGACCACTCTGTTGCTGAAATCGTACTTTATGCAATCAAGTTTGAAGTGGTTTCCATTGAGTTTGTATCTGTTGTGTGTTCTTGTGTAGTTGTGGTTGAAGCTGAAGTAGTCATTGACTGGTAGGACATTGTAGAGATAATTTTGAATGCTACACTTAAGTAAAACCGTAGGTGCCATAGTTCAAGGTTGTTCAAGCCCAAAATCTCAAGTCTGGTGATATAGGGTATTCTGTTGCAAGCAGAGGAGTATAATATTCTTCTAGTGAAATACTTCTGGATTCACTCAATTGTATTAATATCTGATATACAGTGCAGATTCCAGACTGAAGAGCTGTATTCGAGCACTGGTCGAGCAAAAGTTTTGTATGCTCTAGTTAGCAATTCGATATTTTTGGAGGAAAAGCTTCGTAAGATTAGATTTACAACTCTTAATGCCTTTTTGGCAATGCTGTTTCAGTGAGCTCTGACACTTTAGGTCATTTGATATGAGAACTCCAAGGTTCAGTGTGAGGATCATCAACGAGGTCATATTTGCCTACTTTGTATTTCGTGTCTTGATTTTTTTTACTAATGTGTAGGACAGAGCATTTATTGGTTGAGATTTGGAGTTGCCAATTGTTTCACCATTCAAACACATAATCAAGGTCACTTTGAAGGACAGTAGCATTGTCGGTGGTGTTGAATAGTTTTACATCATCCGCAAAGAGGATGCAGTTGCTTATAAGGTGAAGGTCATTTATAAAGAGTATAAAGAGGTCATTTATATAGAGTATAAAGAGTGTGGGTCCTAGAACGCTGCCTTGGGGGACACCACTGTTAACTGGAGCAGAGTTTGATACAGCGTTCCCTATTTTTAGTATTTGTTGTCTGTTTGACAGCAATGCAGTAATCCATTTATGAAGGGATCCAGAAATGCCATAAGAGTTTAGTTTTAACAGTAGTTTTTCATGTACCACTGAATCAAAGTCTTTGCAGAAGTCTATGTAAATTGCATCTATAGATTTATCCTGCTTAAGTAGAATAGTCCATATGTTTTTGCAGTGTAAGAGTTGAAGACTACAGGACATTTTTTTCCTGAAACCAAATTGTTTTTTGGAGAATAGGTTGTTTGACTCTAAGTGGAGGGTGATGAATTGGTTAATGATTGATTCCATGCCTTTCATGTGACACAACACAGTGATATTGGTCTTTAGTTTTCAACCAGGCTGGGGTTGAAGATAGGTATGACCGTAGCTAAAGACCATAAGTTTGAAGATAGGTATGACCATAGCTAAAGACCATAGGTTTGGCAAGGAGCTGGTTCTGAATGATATCTCATATACAATGCTTAGTGGTTCCGCTATAGCAGAGGAAAGCTTTTTTAAGAAGTATGGCACATAATCCACTGGGGCCAGTAGATTGGCATGGCTTTAGGTTGTAGTGCCTTTTCTACATTATCTTCTGTAAAGTCCATATCTGGTAGGTCATTACAGTTAATTGTGATACGGCTAGGAAATGTGGGACATGAACCATTGCTGTTTACAAAGACTGAACTGAATAATGTGTTGAAGAGATTGGCCTTAACAACTTCATCATTGCAGTCTTTCCCATTTGGTCCTTTTAGGGATGGGGTGGTTCTTGAGTCTTTAAGTTTGGTGTTTACAAAATTGTAAAAAACATGGGTGGATTTTGTATGTAGGAGGTTTTCCTCTTGTTTACAGTGGTAATTTGTGCATCCTGCCTTTTTCTGTCACATAAGGTGTTGTATTGGATTTTAAAGTTTGATACGTAGCTTGTTTTGTTTTTAGGCCATAGTGATCTTTTTCTTATTGAAGTTTCCTTATTGTTATGAGTAATTTGTTTTTTGTTTTTGTTTTTGGGGGTTACTAATGGTACATATAATTTAATGACTCAAGTTCAAACAAGAATGCATTATAATGGTCTTCTGTATTATTACAGCTAGAGAACAGAATGTTCTTTTACAGTATCCTTCCCCTGCCACGTCCACAGAACCGATAGAAAAAAATTTGAATCCCGCCACTGATTCAAAGATCTTATAAAGATATAATTAAATGCAATGTGCCTAATAATTAACACATTTGCTGTCTGTAGACTTTTTAATCAAGACTGGACATGCAAATAGCTTGCCCCTGTTTTCAGAAAAGCCATGCCACTTCACCCCCCATCCCCACCCCATATAATAGTCTGAGCAGAGATACAGTAAAAATAACAAGAGGTTGGATGACTCACATATGTATTTTATATATTTCTCACAGTTTGACTGTTCTGTAGTGATTGTTCAAAGACAATTTCACTAATTAATTTTGGAATTAGTGTCTGTACAATATATCCTGGCCACAGCTTACTGTGTTCTCTATTAATGGCAGGCTGTTTTTCCCTTTAGTAAGCTATGTACATGAATGAAATAATAAATATTAAAACTTTACAGTTTTTCTTTGATTTTCAGCCTCTGATGATGATGCTCATCATCATATCAATATCCCAAAATAGTAATTCCCATTTTACCAATTTCATTATAGCTACATATTTAAGTTATATTCATCTATGCTCACTTTGTGCTAAACTTGGTAATTTTATATAAAAAAGCAGAAACAGTCAAAACAGTAGAGACATAATCACAGTTTATGTATACTATACAATATAGTAGGCAGTTCAGTAGAACTATAGTAGCTGAGCCAGGGAAGAGTAAATCAATTATTAAAAACAATTGTTCAAGAGTAGATCTTAAGAGTGTACTGTTTGGCCTAACCTGCTGCTGGTTTTTCAAAATATACTATGATTAAATGTTGGTTCTATTTGATTCTCAGATGGAGATCCCCTCACCTGGAATACTTTTTATTTATTATAGTTTTCTTGTTAAATAAGGATAAGAAAGCATATAACTATTTGTAGACCTGTTATGTAAAGATGAGAAGAATTTATTGTGTTTTTTCTCCCAGCATCCAGCCAGGGTGGATTTTTTATGGTTAATGTTAAATTGAATTGATATTTGGGACATTTTTTTCTTTTCTATACGCATTTTTTTCTTTGCCTTTTGTTGTTCTTAGTATGTTAGTATGGATGCATGTTTTTCTGTTGTTTTGAATTTTATTCTTGTTGATAAAACAAAATAAATGTATATTAAGAATGAGTCTTAAGGATTTTTTTCTATTGTTGACTTAAATCAAATACTGCTATTGGAAAGACAGAGAAGTCAATAGACAAAGAAAAGAATCTTTTAAAAGAAAGACTGGTTGAAATTATAATTCAAGTCTCCCATGATCCAGTAGAGGTTGATCACAAATTGGCTGAGATAAAACAACATGAACCAAAATTCTGAAGTAGTTTGTAACTGAATAGCAAATCAATAACCTGTTTCTGCAGAGATTTTCAGGCTCCATATTCAATATTTTTTTAAATCTTATCATGGATCCTTAATGACACCAATGTGAGAATTTCAATGCATTGGCTCCTTGATCAGTCATCATAGGCTTGTTAACAGGACCATTTTAGTAGTTCAGAGGAAGGCTGCCTAGTGCCCTTGTAGGGACTGAGAGCCACTCAGGAAAAACACAACTTTCTTCGCTACAGTGTCTTAACTGAAAATTGGGGGAAAAAATGCTATGTCTGAATCAATCCCCAAAGTCAAACAGAATAAATGCCCTATCCCTCTAATTCCTTTTTTGACTACGAACTTAAACTATTCTCTTTGGTACATGCCTGACTGATTAACTTCTTATATAAAGAGTAAAAGACAGGTTGGATTGCTATAGTTGTTCATTTGCTAGTGAATTAGTGGGCAAAATGGAAATTCTATTCTACTTGTTATGTTAAAATGAGCATTTGGCTGGTAAGTATTATGCTGTGTGATTGATGTCATAAGTCATTCCATCAAAATTAATTTCCTAGGCATAGCAGAAAAATCATAATTATTTATGGACTGTGATCTTGGACAGCTCTAAAACTGGTATATTTACTTCATACTCAAAATTGCTCACATGCATAATAAAATAAGCAATATATAGATCCAGCATATATATTTAAGATTTTCATGAAATACTACGTATGCCACATTAATACTCTAGCAAACATTACACTTACAATTTCTCTAATCACCAAACAATATCCCTTTCATAAATAATAATGTAAATAATAAATAAAACATACATAATAAAAAAGCATCCACATTCAGTTAACAAGCTTTAGACTGACAAATCAAAATAAATAAAAAGAAAAGTAGCTGAAAATTTATTTATTTTATTTATATAGTGGTATCTTGGTACTTATTGTTAATTGGTTCTGGGAAGAAAAATGAGTACTAAACAATTTTTTTCCCATAAGGAATAATGTTGTGAATCACAAGGCAACTTCTAACTTGTGTGTTGAGTACCAAATAAACAATAAATACTGGGACAAATTTTTTGTGCCAAAATGTGTTGAGTTCCAAATTTGATGAATTTCAAAGCAGTTGAGTACCAAAGTACCACTGTATATCAAACTTCTTAATCTCCCATCTCCTTCACAGAGGGCTCCGGGCAGAATATACATTAGAGGTAGTTCTCAACTTATGAGAACTTAGTTCTCAACAACCATTCATTCAACGACTGTTCAAAGTTACAGCAGCACTGTAAAAAGGGAAACTTATAACTGGTCTTCATATTTATGACTGTTGCAGTACCCTCAGGTCTAGGATCAAAGTTTGAGTGCTTGACAATTGACATGTATTTTACAAGTTGCAGCCATTTGCAATCTTCTCAGTAGATGTTTGTCAAGCAAAGTTGATAGAGGATGCCATATTTGCTTAATAAGTCTGTGATTTATTTAATATCCATGGCAAAAAAAGGTTGTAAAATTCAGCTTGACTCACTTGATCACATCGCTTACTAATGGAAGATCTGGTACCAATTGTAGTCATACATCCAGGACTATCTATATTATAAATTTGTCACTGTATAAACTAGTTAAAGTCAACATTCATCAGATTAGCAGAACTACCATTGTAGTCAAATGAATACCTTTTTGTTCTCTTCCTGCTTTGATAGGCACAGCAACAGGTCTCCAATATACTCTTATTCCTTTTTTAACTACATCATTTATCTAACTCCATCACTTTGCCCTCCCTAAAGAAGCTATAGGCCAAAGGAACTAGGTACTATAGAGATTCCTGTTTCCTATTCATTTCCAGATTTTTTTTTTGTATTTTATGTGTACATAACCATCGTTTTTTCAAGTGTTCATAATGAGATAATTAACATGTATAAATAAGGCATTTTTTAACAGAAGTGAAATATTTTAATTTCAATCACAAACGCAAAAACACACACATAATATCAAGCTTAAAAAAGATCAAAATTTGGAGCTATGCTTGAGTCGACAGCTTGGCATAGGAAGAATTCTCCTGAAACTGCTATTATTTTGGTTCTATTAATAAAGCATTTCTAACAATTGCTTCTCAAGCAATTTCACCAATACCTTTTAAATACTGTGAAAGTGTTACGTGCACATGAAAATCCTTTGGGGTTCCTGTGTTTTGACATTATTGTATTTATAAGAATTTATGATGCCTTGCAATCTATCCCCCTGCTAAGCCTATGACTTAGACAAGGTAGTGAGCATTGCTAAGTCCTGTGTGCACTTACCAGAGGTAAGATTTATTGGATTCAATGGGAAGATATCGGGTTGTACAATAAATGATTGGATTATTAACTAAGCATACTGTATATGCATGGATGGAGAAGCTCCTATTAAAAAAACAAAAATTGTGCAGTGCTGAGCACAATAAATGCCAAATTGAATACTTTAAAAGTTATGTTATTGAGCCTATAAAACTATTCTATAATTGACTGAATATAAAAGGTTAATTAAGACAGCTCCCTAATAGCATACCTTTTAAAAACAAGCCTCTGTGGTGCAGGATGGATGAGAATATGTAGGAACAGCTAATTATACTACAACATAGCATATTTATTGCTAATTTTCAAAGAACTAACATTCCAACAATAATTTGTTAGTCGGTACATTTGTGAGATTTAAATGGGAAGTTACCTCTTGTCTCAGCAAGGAAGTAATTGCTTTCAGTGCATTTAAACACAGAATATTAGTTGTGACATGATCTTTTTATTTATTCAAAGAGACAACTGAACCTATAGTATTGGTAGAAATGTAATTTTATCTCTGGATTTTGTCTAATCTTAATTAGTAATGTTTCTAATGCGAATATGAAGAACAGGGGCGAGAGCGGGCAGCCTTCTCTAACTCCTTTTTCTATTTTTATTGTACAAGTATATTCCCCATTTACTATAATATTGGCCTGTTGTGTGTTAATAAATAGTTGTTATAATATTTTCCAATTTGGTGCCTAATTTAATATTATATATTTTTTGTATTAAGAATTGCCAATTTAAATTATCAAAGGCCTTTTCAGCATCTAAAAACATAAGTGCAATCTGTTTCTCGGGGTGGGCTTCATAAAATTCTAAAATATCTAATACTGTTCTTGAGTTATTGCTAATCTGTCTAGTTGGAAGAAATCCATTTTGATCTTAATGTATATATAAGCTTAATATTCTTTTAACTCTATTAGCTATAATGGAGGCAAATATTTTGTAATTGGTATTTAATAGTGAAATCGGTCTATAATTGTTAATATATCTGGGTTCAGAATCCTCCTTCGGGATCAACGAAATCAGTGCTCCTCTCCATGAGTCCGACATCTTAGCTGCCAATAATACTTCATTAAAAAATTTCCAACATAAATGGTCCAATCTGTTATGTAATTATTTTATATAACTCTCCTGGGATTCCGTCAGGACCTGGGGCTATTGCCGATTTCAGTTCAGACCACGATATATCTTTATTAAGTGTTTCTATCATTTCTTCTTCAATTTCTTGATCTTTAATTTCATCTAAATAATTTCTTATTCTATCCTCATTTATTTCTTCCTTTTTCTATAACTCTTCGTAGTATTTATGGACAATTTCTTTTTTTTCCCTTATCTCTTGTTGTATATCACCGTTACCATCTATTAATTGTTATATCAATCTCTTTTCTTTCTTTTTTTTTTTTAATTTGTAAGCTAACCATCTTCCTGGCTTATTAGCATTCTCAAAGTAAGATTGTTTTGTCATCTTCAAATTTATAATCAGTTTCTCTTGTTCAATTAAGTTCAATTTGTGTTTTATTATTATTATCTGGTTTTGTAATGTTGGGTTTTTTGGGGTCTTCTGTAGTAGCATTTCGAGTTCCTTAATTTGTTGTTGTAGTTTATTTTGTTGTAGTTTCTTTATTCCTCTTAGAATTATAAGAAATTGTTATGCCTCTTATTACCACCTTCATTGTATCCCAGATGTTTTGATTCGTAGTTATGCCATTATTATTCTCTTTTTAAAAATAATTTAATTCCTTGTTAAGTTTATCAGTATAATCCTTTTCTCTTAATAATTGGGTATTTAAAGTCCATCTTTTCTTTGGTTTCTTCCTACCTTTCCAATTATCTGAATTGGATTGTGATCTGCCCATTCATTCGGTAGCATTTCAATTTCTTTTATTTCATTTGCTATTTCCCCATTCATCCATGCCATATCAATTCGTGTCCATGTTTGATGTGGATTTGAATAAAATGTAAATTGTTTTTTTTCTGGGTATAGTTTCCTCCATAAATCAACCAAATTTAATTCTCTCATCATTTCCTTAGATATCTTAAGGAACTCTCTTTTCCCTTTTTTATTCTTCCCCCCTCTGCTATGATCTTTCTGATAATCGGCAATAGAATTAAAATCTCCTATAATGCAAATATTCCTTTGTTCAAATCCTATTATTTTTATATTATTATTTTTCGGTATAAATGTTTAAAAAATTATTTCTGGTTTTCATTTGGGGCATAGATTACCACTAATAAAATTGGGATATCATTAATCCAGATCTGCAAAACCAAAGTTCTTCCTTCCGGGTCTGACCAAACAACTTCTGCTTTCAAATCCTCTTTTATGTATACTGCAATTCCTTTCTTTTTTCCTATATCTGCTGGCGTAGTAAATAGCTTCCCTAGTTTGAGCAATTTAAAAATCTTTCATCTTCTTTTCTTATGTGGGTTTCTTGTAAACATATTACATCAGCATCATGTTTAATTAGTTCCGTAAATATCCTTTCAGAGATAAAAGGACTAAAGATTAAATCAGAAGAATACAAATTACAAGCATTTGCTGATGATTTGGTTTTTTTTCATTGAAGATCCAATTGAAAGAGGACAAAAATTGATTAAAGAAATAGAACAATTTGGAGCGGTAGCAGGACTTAAAATTAACAGGAAAAAAACAAAATTAATGACTAAAAACTTAACAGAAAAGCAGAAAAAAGAACTAGAAGAAATTATGGGAATACAAGTGACAAAGAAAGTTAAATATTTAAGAATATGGTTGACAGCACATTGTAAAGCACTTAAAGAAAACAACTATGATAAATTGATGCTTCAGGTAAAGAAGGATCTAGAATTATGGGGCAAATTACAACTTTCACTATTGGGAAAGATTGCTACCGTTAAAATGAATATCCTTCCAAAATTTTTATATCTATTTCAGATGATTCCAATTAAATTACATGAGAAATTTTTTGAAGAACTCAATAAAATTATTGCTAAATTTATTTGGCAAGGGAAAAAACCCAGAATAAATTTAAAAGCAATGCAGGATATGAGGAGCAGGGGAGGGTTGGCATTTCCAAATTGGGAATTGTATTACACAGCTGCCACCCTAGTATGGTTAAAAGATTGGGTAAACTTAAATAATAAGAGAATCTTATTTTTAGAGGGCCATGACTTACAAAGGGGATGGCATGCTTTTTTATGGGATGTAGGAAAAATTACCCAGAAATACTTTCACAGACACTTAATTAGAGACTCATCGGTAACTAATTGGAAAAAAATATGTAAAAAACACTATTTAAAAGTACCGATTTGGCTATCAACAATGGAGGCAATGATTCACCTAAACAATTTGGATATTTCTAGAATAATCAAATATAAAGATTTATTAGATGTATAAGGAAAATTGAAATCCTGTCAAGAACTTCAAGAACAGGGATTTAAAATAGATCAATGGGCATATTTACAAATTCACAGTAGATATAACCAGGATAGAAAAGAATTCGGAATTAGTAATAAACCCCAGCAGCTAGATAAAATTTTAATGGGATCAGGAAAAAAGAATATAACTGGATTTTACAATTGTTTACTTGAAGTAGAATTAGAAGAAGAAATAGTAAAAGGAAATATGATTGCTTGGAGTAGGAATGTAGAACGTAATATCACTTTAAATGAATGGGAAAAAGTCTGGGGAAGTAATAATAAGATTACAAAATCAGTAGCATACAAAGAAAATGCATTTAAACTGTTTTATAGATGGCACCTTCCTCCTTCGAGATTGGTGAAAATGTGCCCCAAAATGAGTTCAAAATGTTGGAAATGTAAAAAGAAAGAGGGAACTTTTTTCCACATGTGGTGGACTTGCATAGAAGCCCAAAAATATTGGAAGATAATAAGAAATTGGCTAGAAGATATTACTAAAGAACAGATCGAATATAAACCGGAGTCTTTTCTACTAGGGATTTTTGACAAACAAATATCAAAAAAGACAAAATATATTACAATATATGTATTAACAGCAGCTAGGTTGGCTTTTGCTCAGTGTTGGAAGCACCCACAGATTCCTACAAAGGAGATGATTATCCAAAAAATTTCAAACTACGCAGAAATGGACAGATTAACATTAGCTCTAAAAAACAAAGAAACTTCAATATTATAATAGCTGGAATTATTAGTATAAGTGGTTAGAACAAAGATGAATTTTATAATATAGGATAGAAAGAATAAGATAAATTTATATGAGTGATGTATAAATTCTTGTAAAGATAAAATGTTTAGAGATAGTAAAACCAAAGGAAGAAAAGATCTCACAAATTGTCGAAAGTAAGAATATTTCTAACAAATCTCTTTTCTGTATTTTCTTTCTTCTTTTTTTTCCCGGTCCTCTTTTCCCATCCCCTTTTTTCCCTTCCCCCCCCCACCCTTCAATTATGTACATGTTATTATGTTGTTGTGTCTTTTTTTTATTGTAAAATCAATAAAATGTAAAAAAAAAAATGAAATGTAATTTTAAAGGAATCCCTGAAGTTTCTGGTTTGCTTGTTTTTTAACAAAGTGCAAGAAGATTCTGACTTCTTTATTTTTCTTCTATCATTGTTTGCTTTGTACATCGATATAATCCAACTGGCACTGCACTAAAAATGGTAGTATGGAATAAAATGGTTTTTATCACATTAATGACAAGATTAAACCATATAGGAGATAAAATTAAATCTTAATTGTAACATAGATGATGCAGTTTTATTGTCACTGTGGAATATCCAAGCATGAATTATTTTGAAGAGATAAGAGATAAGCCTGACTGCTGATTTGAGATAGCTCTCAAAGGTGCCCTCAGGTCCCCATCCCCAATTTTACATCTTAATCTATGCAAGCAGCAGTAGTTATACATTGGTCAGCAAAGGATAGAAGGATCATTTTAAGTTACCACCATGTTCCCAATACATGCTGTCTCTTGCATGTATGGTAGAATGTATATCGTTCTATTTCACATATGTGTTTGAATTGCAAATTATGGTATCCTTAGGAATCATGGGTAATGTTGGAGGTTGTTGAAAGCTGAACTTCCCATGTTGGGCAGTCTGGTCTGGAAGCCATGATTTTAATTCCTCATATACTTGCACTCAAATTGGTGAACTGGAAATAAGATTGACACCAAATTCTCATGTTCTCATCCCGTCAAATGATTGACTTCCCAATCCCTCTCCATACTTTACTTCCCTCTCCATACTCCATACATTCCCAATTTCTTCCCCTTCATCTCTAACCCATTTCCAGTGTTACCTTCATCCAGTCAGGTCATAGTGGCACATGTCAGGTCTTATTCACAATCAGTGGCATACAAAAGTGGGGTGATAGGAATGGTTAGGCAATAAGAGGATGCATTTTCCTGATTACTTAGGGGTATAGTGGTGTACTGCCACCAGTACACCAATTGGCAGTTGACAGCAAAAGTGAAGGAAGAGAGTATTTAAAAAGTCTCTGTCCTGGGTATCAAAAATGCTAGAAATGCTGTTCACAATTAAATTATATGCTAAATTTATTGCATACAGATCTGATTGTCTATAACACTAGGGTTAAATTTCTGTACTAGTCATCAATGGCAGAGAATCTGTGATTGCTTAACAGTAGTGGATATTGTTGTTGGATCTGTTTCTAGTATAGACTGGCATGGCAAGTGACTGATCAAGTCAGAAGAAACTCATCTGCCTCCTAAATCATTGATAGTTTCTTTGTTTGTTAGTCTGTTTCTGGAAGCCACACATGGCTCAATATATTGAATTTAGTTTAAAAGATTGCCAAATTGCAGATTGTAAAAGTCTGCAATAGGAAACAATTGTACAATCTCAGTTTCAGACAAATGTCTGACACAATGCTGTAAAGAATATACTTTAAGGATTATAACCAGAAGCTTCAATAAAAAGATAAAGGCTTAAGAGATTGAAATGAAGGTGTGTGCTGTCAACCATAACATTAGTGTGTCAGATAATAAGGAGCAGTTAACACATGGTTGACTAAATTTCCTTAAGGCCGTTAATAAAAACTTGCAAGAATAGTTACTGGCAGTATGAAAATGACATAGATAAATGATCAGAACTAACTCCAAGTAAGCTAAATGTAAAAGAAGAATTTCTGCTCCATCTGTTATATTAATATGTGATGCTTTATTCTCCATAAGATAGCCAATGAATTAGTGACAAATTTTTCTTTAATAATTTTAAAAGAAGGACTTTTAAAGTGGTCATCATTATCCCAAGTTATGATTGAGCATTATGTGGGCTGGCTGAATATTTGTCTGGCAGTATCTTCTTTGTAGTTTCAGGCTACAAAGATTATTTATCTTTTTACCAAAAAGATTATTCTTCAAGGAAGACTGTTGGCATCTTCAGGGTTGTTTAGCATTACTAAGACGTGGCATGCTTCATTCTATCAGTTTTCAAAATACAGTATATCTTAATACCTGATCTTTGAAAAATGAAGACTTCCATTGCAAATGCTCTTTGTTTGTTCTGTTCCCTTCCAATAATTTATATTCATTATGTGCCTTCAGTTTGGTTTCAGCTATTAGAGACCATATAGATAATATATAGACCATATTTTCTCCATAATGATCTTCCAATAGTATATTCACCACTGTAGCTTAGTCTTTCCACTTTACTGCTGATCATTCTCTTATACTTTTCCATTATTGTGGCCTTCTAAAGAGAGTTAAGTTTATACAGGGGTGGGATTCAAAATTTTTAACAACCGGTTCTGTGGGCATGGCTTAGGTGGTGGGCATGGCTTGGTGGTCATGTGACTGGGTGGACATGGCTTGGTTGTAACATTATTGGCTGGGTGTGGCCAGCTCAATATCACTCACATTGAGGCACACATCTCCTCGCCTGGCCTCTCATGACTGTGGGGATGATGAAACAGTAATAAGTGTGAAAAATGGTCATGTCATTTTTTTCAGTGCCATTGTAACTTTGAATGGTCACTCCACATAAGCAAAGTACCAGCAAAGCAGGGGGAAAAAATCTCCAGAGATGATCCTGAGACAGAAAGTCTAGTCCTGCCAAGAATGTAATAAGGGTTAACGGAGAGACAATTTCTGTAAGCAACACCACAATGCTCCCTTCCTGCCTTCCTTACAGGTTTAGGCCAGTAATTTCCTCTAACAACCACTTCTCCAGACTGCTTAGAATGTTAAGCCAATGTCACACTGCACCAATGGATGGAAAGAGGATGTAAAACAGAGAGAAACACTTGCCATCCATTGGTTAACGCAATGCTTCCGTTCTGTACTCACTGCATCCGTTTTTCTTCCTCTCTATCTGTCCAGCATCCGTCGACTGAGGTTCCATCTGCTCAAAAAGTTTTGTATCCAAAATATATCCAACGCATCCGTTCTGCATCCGCTACGCATACGGGGAACATCCGTTCTACATCCGTCGTCATCCGTTACGCATCTGCTATGTCTGCTAGGCATCCGCTGCACATCCGCGCAACTCAAATCCGCTCCAGCGGAAAACACAGGGAGGAAGCGAAACAGTAGCAGAAACGGAGAAAGGATGAAAGTGGATGCAGCTCGCAAAGAAAGCATTTAAAATGGAAAAAACGTTCGCAGAGGGGACCTATCTCGGATATTAAGGATGTCTAGAGGATGCCTAGAGGATGCAAAAGGACACATAGTGGAAAACCTATATTGCCTATAAAAAGGGGGAGCAACTCACCTGGATCTCACTTTCAGTCCAGCAGCCCTGCTGTGCAGACCTCTGCAGCCTTCATCTGGCTCTTGCTCTTCCACAGCATCCAATGATGTCCACCATGGATCATCACACACTCCTTTTGGTAGCCACCATCGTTCTGCAACAGTGTGAAGCCATCTACAGGCTCTTTCAACTGTTCTATGGGAAGAAAAGGATGCGGCCAAGAAGTGTCTGGGTCCGAAGATGGATTGGGAGAAGAGCAGAGTACAGACTGTACAACAAGCTGATGGTGGATCTGAGGAACGAAGACCCTCATGTATTCCAGAACTTCATGAGGATGCCTCCAGCCATGTTTGACAAAGTTGTGGAGTGGCTGAGACCCAGGTTGACCAAGCAGAGCACCAACTTCCGGCCCAGCCTGGACCCTGGGCTCAAGGTGGCACTGACTCTGCACCACCTGGCCTCAGGGAAAACTTGCAGGAGCATGCAGTACGGCTGGAGGGTGCCACACAACACCATCAGCATTGTGGTCAGAGAAGTGGTGCAGGCCATCATCGACGAATACCTGGAGGAGCTCCTCCAGTGCCCCTCCACTGAAGAAGGCTGGAAGAAAGTTGCAGAGCAGTGGTATCAGAGGTGGAACTTCCCCCACACCGTTGGAGCCATAGATGGCAAGCACGTGGCCTGCAAAGCTCCAGCCAAGTCGGGGTCCACTTATTTCAACTACAAGGGCTTCTTCAGCATCATCCTCTTCACCATGGTCGATGCTGACTACAAGTTCATGTACATCGATGCTTCAGGCAACGGGTCAGCTTCAGATGCCCAAGTATACAACGCCAGTGACCTCAAAGATGGGCTGGAGCGCAACCTCATCATGGGCTTCCCAGATCCAGACCCCTGCCCAATGACACGCAAGATGTGCCCTACTTCATCGTGGGGGATGACGCCTTCTCCCTCAGAACCTACCTCATGAAGCCCTACACTTCCAGATGCCTCACCCGTGAAGAGAGGATCTTCAACTACAGGCTGTCCAGGGCAAGGTGGGTGGTGGAGAACGCCTTTGGCATTCTGGCCAACAGGTTCCAGGTACTTCTCACCACCATGCAGCATCGCCCAGAGACCGTGAGGAGGAAGTGGAAGCTTGCTGCATCCTGCACAATCTCATGCACACCCGCTACCCAGTCTTGCAGAACAGGCTCGTGGACCTCCAACAAGGCAATGGGGACATGGAGCCTGGGGAATGGAGGCAAGGGTGAAACCTGATAGACACTCAGGATGTGCAAGGCCCCAACAGAGCCTCACATGAAGGGAAGAAGCAGCACAACCTCCTGAAATACTGGTGCAACTCCCCAGCTGGAGCAGTGGAGTGGCAAGACAGGATGATAGATGATTAATGGATGCTTCCTTCAGCCTGTCTCATCACACTGATAAGATTGGGCCATGTATGTTGGGTGGGCCTACAATGAACAGGGCATTTAATAAAGAGTTTTGTTTATGTTCAAATGTGTGGATCAATGCTTACATTGTTGTTGATAATGAAGGGCCAAAGGTGTGGCACCTGGGAGGGTGGACCATACAGTCCCACTATGCTTGCACTGGAGGTTTATCTATCCCACAGCTATTACCCATGCCAAAGGTATCCCTGCCCATCCCACTGCTATCTTAACCCATCCCAAAGGTATCCCTTCCCATCCCACTGCTATCCTTACCCATCCCACAAGCATGCAAAGGCTTAAACCATTTCTAAAAGTTTCCACCAAGACTTTATTTACAAAAATAAATGAAGCAAGTGTGTGAAGCAAAGATAATCTTTATTAATAACAAGCTGTGAAAGAAAAATGACCCAAGTCAAGTGTCCAAATAAAGTCAACAGGTAGCCACCAAGTCTCTGGCACTCTTCTTGGTCACTCAGAGGTGTACCCAGTCTCAGGGGTTAAGGGTCCAGGTCCTGTGGAGGTGGCTGCTGCTGGAGTGCTGGTCTGAAGCGCCACTGGGGTGCCTGGCCCTGAGAGGACAACAGGGTACAGTGTGTTGAGGAAGCTCTCAGACAGCTGGCTCAGCCCCATGATTTTGAGAGCCCCTTCCTTCATGACATGGGGTGTCAGCCCCAGTACCAATGACAGATGTACTGAGCCCGGGCTTGGCTGTGGGGTGGAGGAAGGAGCAGTGTAGTGGGGCTATCTAGTCTGCATCTGGGTGAGGACTGGCATCGGTGGCATCTGTGGCGTGGGTGGCATCTGTGGCGTAGCTGGCATCGGTGGCGTGGGTGGCATCAGTGGCATCAGTGGAACCGGTGGCAACGGTGGCGTCCGATGAACATGTGACTGGACTGGGTAGGGCTGCTGCCTGTGCTGCTGGACCTCCTGGTAGCCGTAGCCCTGGTAGGTGAGGGCCTGTGGAAAGCCTTGGAATGGGAGTGACATCACCTGGGGTGGAGAAGCAGACCTGGACTGGGTGGGAGCAGGTTCATCTAGGTCTGGAGGGTTGTGAAGTAGATCGGTGATCCTGTCCTTCACCACCTGGTACTGGGGTTCCACCATGTCCATGAGGGTCTGCTTCACAAAGGTGAGGAAGGGCTTGCAGTTGGAGGATGAAGAGTTGGTGTGTACCAGCTGAGAGTGGAGATCTACGCTGCTCCTGATGGTGTCTCTCAGCAGGACAGTGTGGCTCTGTTCCTCTGGTTTGCCTCTCTGCCTTTCTGTTGAGGTGGAGCTGTGGTGGAAGGTTGGGCTGTGGTGGAAGTGGTGTCTCCTTTCTCCCACTGCGTCAGGGGGTCCTCCACGTGCTCCGCCATGGGTGGTACTGCTGTCGGGGGGGGTGTCTCCGTCGTGGCACCCTCCACAGATACCTGCCTGGAGACAGAAGCTGACTCTCTGCCGGAAGAGGACTGGCTCTCAGCAGGCTTCCTGAGAGAGAGGGTTGTGAGAGGAGCTGCTCCTCGGTGGTGGATCTCACCCTCCAGGAAGCTTCACTTGGCCATGACGTAGTTCTCTCTGTCCGTCAGCTTGAACGCGGCCTGGCCAGATTTCTTGAGGTGCAGCTTCCCATACCAGGTGTGCATGTGCTTCCACCAGCCGAGGAGCATCTCCGAAGTGTAGCCCAGGCTCTTTGCCTTCTCTCTCCAAGCAGCCTGCTTCCTTTTGGTGTCCCTATAGAGCCTATGTCCCTTCTGCCATAGATACTTATTCTCTCTCAGCCACTCCAGCACCTCATTCTCATGTTCCTCTTCTATGGTGTATTGCCTCCCCTCCCATTCTCGCGTCTGCCTCTTCCTCCCTTTGGCAGGACCACATGGGCCCTCATCAGAGGGGCTTCCACATTGTAGGGGCTGCTCCTCCACACCACCAGCAGCACCAGCAGCACCAGCAGCACCAGGAGCACCAGCAGGACCAAGAGCACCAGCAGGACCAGGAGCACCAGCAGGACCAGCAGGACCAGGAGCAGCGCCAGCAGAGTAAGCACCAGCAGAAGCTCCAGCACCAGGAGCAGTGCCAGCAGAGTAAGCACCAGCAGAAGCACCACCACCAGAAGCAGCATCAGCAGAGTAAGCACCAGTAGAAGCACCACCGCCAGAAGCATCATCAGCAGAGTAAGCACCAGCAGAAGCACCACCACCATAAGCAGCATCAGCAGCTCCTCCAGAAGCAACATCAGCAGAAGCCCCAGCCCCAGAAGAGCGAGCCCGGGCTGCAGAAGTCCCAGCAGAAGCAGAGTGATGGCCAGGGGATGGGAGGGTGGCCCTGTCCCTCTTGCCAGGGCTGGCAGCAGATGGCTGAAGCTTTCTCTTCTTCCCCATGGTTGTGGGTTGCTGGCTGGCAGGCTTCATCCGCTCGGCGTCCGCTCTGCATCCGCTGTATCCATTTCGCGTCCGCTTTGCTGCGCTTCCCTGGAAGCCTTGTGGATGTTCCATCTGCTCTCATCCGCTTCCATCCACTAGGCTTCCATGGAGCATCCGCTTTCCATCTGCCCTACATCCTCCCCCCGTCCGTTCCTTTCCGTGTTGTCCGCTCTGGTTATGCAAATTTTTGCCCCTTTTGAGAGCGGATAACAATGGATGGAACATCTTTCTCGTCCGCTGTGTCCTTTTTACAAACGTTTTGCATCCGTCGGCCAGTGTGACAGGGCCTTAAACAACCAGTTCTAGCGAATAGGTGCGAACTGGTAGAATCCCACCCCTGAGTTTATACAAAATGTCCCCTGAATATGATAATATTAAGCCTATTTCCTCCATAGTTATAGGGAATAGCACTGCTTGCACTATTGTGATCTTTGTAGCCATGGATTCATCACAGCATCTGAACATTTTTCACAAGGCCTTCATGGCTGGTCTACCAAATGCTTGGGTATGACATGTTTCTAAGTTGCTTGTTCTTTTACTCTTGATAGTTGATCCTAAATGAGAGAAGCTAGCTTCCATATGATCATTATCTGAGAAAGCAGGCAAATAATTGGACAGTAACTTGAGTTGCAAGATTCTATTTTTAGTACATAGAACTAAAGTCAAAAGTCTTGTGTATCAAGCAATGTACAGTATCTACAACTGTCTGAAATCTATTTAGAACTGATCAAGATTGTTTAATTTCAATTATTTAAATATTTTGACAAATTTTCATTAAAATAGGAATAGACTTAATCAGAATGTATGTTTCTGCATTTCACATTCTTTTTCAACTGTGCACACTTAGGTCATGGGGAAGGTACATTTCTAAACTGTACATTCTGACTTGCTGTGTGTGAATGAAAAAGGTCATTGCGAATGTTAGGGATACCATTGTTTACCCTAACTGGTTTAGGTGAAATA